>JAMXBD010000459.1:0-600000 GCA_024138025.1 Combretum micranthum
AGGAAACTATGGATTGTTTCAATGACATTGCAATTCACTAGATTGGAAAGATAATATCATGAACTCGTATAATGTGAAGAGAGTGCGGATGTATATTATATAATGTATAAAATATTAATATCCAGCATGTATGCAATATATATATATTATATAGGCAGTCTTAGTTATATATATGGAAATCTTATCATAGATATATTCTATGTTAGTGTAAGTGTCTAATTTAAATGTTGTGAGTTACCACTTTAGTAAAAAGGCATTGTAATTTTATGGTTAATCGATTTGGAAGTTCTTCTATATATAATTGTCAATTAATTTACCTTATATGCACTCAATCCTTTGTATGTATACATTTGCAAGAGGACACACATGCACACACACACATATAAAGCAGAGAGCATCTGTGCGCGCGTGTGTGTACCGCTACACTAAGCTTGGCATAAAAAGCAAGTGATTATCCAATTACTTTTGTTAGAAAAAAATCCTAGAACTCTAAAAATCTTTTCCGAGTGATCCTTGTTTTACTTCATAGGCTTGAGGATCGATGATGATGTTAAAAGGCTTATAGGAAACACATGGCGATGGAACAAGATAATGTGAGTAGATATGCTACCATTGCATATAAATTTAGGAGGAGGGAGGAAGAAAAATGAAAGTGAACATTAATTAAAGCTGAAAGATGACATACATACCACTTCATGTTGACTCCCTAACAAATTAAATGAAAAGCAAAAAAAATAACTCTCTAAGGAAGAAGATAATGGAGAGTCGACATCTTGCCAGGAGAGAGGAACAAAAATTAAAGTTGAAAAGATGGCATATCACTTCATGTTGGCTCCATGACAAATTAAATGAAAAGAGAAAAAATTAATCTACCCAAAGTAGAGGAAAACTAGGCTTAAGTCATGTACATGTGGCTTAATTTTTGATGAGATA
This sequence comes from Combretum micranthum, assembly GCA_024138025.1. Taxonomy (NCBI): domain Eukaryota; kingdom Viridiplantae; phylum Streptophyta; class Magnoliopsida; order Myrtales; family Combretaceae; genus Combretum; species Combretum micranthum. The sequence goes on from JAMXBD010000459.1 coordinate 934, forward strand.
ATATAGATCGCAAATAACTATTCAATTATTGTAAACGGTACTCAATTAGTTAAATATATATATGTTATGCATTTTTGTGGAGTTTCTTACGGATTTTTGTAAGAAAAAATTTATATGTACACAACCTTGGTCACTACCTAAATCGCATTGCTAATTGAGGACTTGACAAGTTTGATCCAAGGCATGACACGTTGCAATGAGTAGAACAGGCTTGGTCGCGAGTCACGTTAAGGAGTCAATGTATGGATCAGTCAAGGCACGACAAGTTCAAGATTGAAACTCGACAAAGTTGAAAAAAATGCACAGCCTTGTCAAGTAGTTAGTTGAGGTTTGACGAGTTCTAAGTTGCAAGTGCGATAAGTAAAGAATTAAGACACGAACCAAAGATAAAAGACTTGTCGATGCCAAAAGTAAGGTGTGCAAAGTCTTGTGGATAAGTTTAAATTTAAGGCGATGGAGTGCACATGAGTAAAGACTTCTCAAGGACAGCATAGAGCACAACATTCGAGGCGCGACTAGTATTAGGGCGCGATGGTTTTAAAATATGGGTGGATATGGCAAAAGACCGTTGAAGCGCGTTTATGCTTAACGACCTAAAGATGTTATCTCTAACAAATATTTGAATTTCTAGAGGGTTTAAGTACTCTATCCTTGGGGGATTGATGTGTGGGAGTGTGAATTAATAAAGCTTTTACTTATGAACAAACAAATCATTTGTTTGCTTATTCTATTGTTCATTAAATTTGCAAATATCTGAAAAGAGAGAGAAAACTATTCTAGCGCTGTGCTCTTTATTTGCTATCTATTTGAGAGCATCTAGAGAGAGAAAAGAAATAAATAGTGTATTTCTTATGTTTGTAAAGTGTTGTATTGCAGCTTGAGCATTCTTTTGTAATTAACAAATTGGTGGTGAAGACCTCGATTGGAGGCAATGGTGGATTAAGAAGAGTAGGAAGTGGGCCAAACTCTACGTTAATTAGACTAATATTTTCTATCTCCATCACTTTATATTTCATATTTTAATATGTTTTATATTATCCATTGTAATTGAAGTTAATTTTGATTTGTTGAATTAAAATTAATTGCTTGAATTTTTAGGGCAAATACTCAATCTCACCACACCCCCCTACGGAGTATTTTATAGAGCATTTCTCGTTTTCATTTGGTATTAGAGCTTTGGTCTCTATTTATTATGTGTTTAATGATATAGAATAAAGATCACGATATCAAATGCACTACGGTCTGTAGAGGGACAAACTACTAATAGACTATCGCTTCTAAGTAGGAGCAACAACATATTGGAAATCGAATGAAAATTTTTCTAAAGCCCCAAAGTAGATTTTGTGGAATATAATAGAAAATGGACTGTTTGATTATTGAAGGAAAAGGAAAAAAAAGATTACATCTAAAGATAATGCTATGAACACATTGCATTATGGGTTAAACGATAGTGATTTCAATAGAATTTGTGCATGCAAATTAGTGAAAGAAATATGGAATGAACTAGAAATGACTTATGAAGGAACCTCTAGAGTCAAAGACACGAAATAAGTCTTTTGTGGTCAATTTAAAGGATGTAAATAATTTGCCTATTCACCACATATATTATATATTTGATGAGTATACATATTCTTTAAATGCCATTTTACTTCTTATTTTAATTATACATAGCGTACAACTTAAACATAATTCATTAAATCTAGACTTTAAGTAAGATAATATAGGACATGCTTATCAACAATATTATCACATAGTTTAATTTATTTTTACATAAATAATAGAAATTTGTTATCTATTTATAAATTGCATGTATAATATGTGATTTGACTATTTCGTTGAATGCCTCACGTTTTACATGTGATTTCTATGCTTTTCAAGAAAATAATGAAACTTTTTATTTGTTGTAAATCACATATTAAAAATGAGATTTTACTCTCTATTTATTTACAAATGTACTAAAATGTTCATGCTTGGGTTTTATCCGACGGATGGAATTATTTTTGGTGCCTCCTATCATTGGAGATGGGAGTGTGTCATATATATCACTTCTCAAAAACTATGGATTGTTCCAAACGACATTTCTATTCTCTAGATTGAAAGATCATATCGTGAACTAGTGTAATGTGGAGTGCGGATATATATTGTATAATGTATAATATATTAATATTCGTGCATGTATACATATGTATATATGGCAATCTTAGCATAGAATATTCCAATGTTAGTTTAAGTGTCTAATTTAAATGTTGTGAGTTACCACTAGTAAAAAGGCATTGTAATTTTATGGTGGATTGATTTGGTAGTTCTCTATATATTAATTGTCAATTAATTTACCCTATGTGCACTTAATCCTTTGTATGTATATTTTGCACGAGGACACACACACATATATAAAGAGAGAGAGCACCTGTGATGCGTGTGTGTGTTCACCGTTGCACTAGAGCCCACTATGTACTAGCACAATCAATTAACCCTTTTTATCAAACATGAGAAACGAACAAACAATTAAATAATGTTTATTTAGTACATTCTAGTCATCTACGACAAACACCTTTCATTTATCATCCTTTAACTTTAACGAAAGCATTCAAAAGATTATTTCGATTTTGTTGCTCTAGCTATATAAAGTAATAACGAGATTAGGACCATAAAAGTTGTTATTTAGAAGGTGAAGAAAATTTATAATTAGTGGTGATTATAATAGGATTGATCCTATCACATTATTAAATGAATTAGATCTATTTGAATCGTGATAGATTCTTAAACATTATTATAATTAATTTAATTATAATGTTACTGGTAACAATGTAAGCAGAAGACAGATAGTACAATTGTCAATGTCTTCAATTGGTCCAATCCCAAGGAAAGGGAGGACCACAATGTCGACTATTTACCTTTTCAACAAGTGACAACTTAAAGGTCCCCACCCCAACCCCCACAAAAAAAAAACGTGATAACTCTGATCATATCAATAAATGGACTTTGATGATAACTAGTGCATAGATTCTAAGTCCATTTTGCAACAAATATTTTTCCTTTTGAATTTCTTAGGACAATTATCGGTAATTTTAATTACTTGAATGTATACATATATTACATGGATTCTATTACCTATACTTAAATAACGTTAACAAATTTGCATATTAACCACATATTACATATTTGATGAGTATATATATTTCTTAACGTCATTTTACTTCTTATTTAAATTATACATAGCATACAACTTAAACATAATTTCATTAAATCTAGACATTAAGTAGAGATAATATAGGACTTGCCTTATCAACAATATGTACCAAATAGTTTAATTTAATTTTACATAAATAATAGAAATTTATTATCTATTTATAAAATTGCATATATAAGATGTCATTTTATTTTCCCTTTAAATGCCTCATCTCTTACATGGGATGTTTACGATTTTTGAGAAAATAATAAAACGTTTTATTTGATTTAATTCACATATTAAAAATGAGATTTTACTCTCTATTTATTTACAAATGTACTAAAATGTTCATGCTTGGGTTTTATCCAACGGATGGAATGTTAATTTTGGTGCCTTTCGTCATTGGAGATGGGAGTGTAGATGCATATATATCGCTTCTCAAGGAAACTATGGATTGTTTCAAATGACATTGCAATTCACTAGATTGAAAGATAATATCATGAACTCGTATAATGTGAAGAGTGCGGATATATATTATATAATGTATAAAATATTAATATCCAGGCATGTATGTTATATATATATATATATATATATATGGCAGTCTTAGTTTATATATATGGCAATCTTAGCATAGATATATTCCTATGTTAGTGTAAGTGTCTAATTTAAATGTTGTGAGTTACCACTTTAGTAAAAAGGCATTGTAATTTTATGGTTAATCGATTTGGAAGTTCTTCTATATATTAATTGTCAATTAATTTACCTTATGTGCACTCAATCCTTTGTATGTATACATTTGCAAGAGGACACACATGCACACACACACACATATAAAGAGAGAGAGCATCTGTAATGCGCGCGTGTGTGTACCGCTACACTAGAGCTTTGCCCAAATAGCAAGTGATTGTCCAATTACTTTTGCTAGAAAAAAAATCCCAAAACTCCTAAAATCCTTCCCAAGTGATCCTTGTTTTACTTTCGTGGGTTTGAGGATTGATGACGATTTTAAAAGGCTTGTACGAAAATGTGGTGATGGAAGCAGATGATGGAGAATAGATATCCTACGATTGCATGTAAATTTAGGAGGAAAGAGGAAGAAAAATTAAAGTAAGACTTTAAAGTTGAAAAGATGGCATATCACTTCATGTTGATTCCCTAACAAATTAAATGAAAAACGACAAAATAACTCTCCCGGGATGAAGATAATGGAGAGTCGATATCTTGTCAGAGAGAGGAATAAAAATTAAAGTTGAAAAGATGGCATATCACTTCATGTTGGCTCCATGAAAATTAAATGAAAAGAGAAAAAAATTAATCTCATAGGAAGTAGAGCAAAAACTTAGGTTAAGTTTTGTGCTTGCGACCTAATTTTTATGAGATAATATATGCACAAATAACTATTCAATTATTGTAAACTGTAGTTAATTAGTTAAATATATGTATATATATATTATATATGTTATGCATTTTTTTAGAGTTTTTATAGGTTTTAGTAGGAACAAATTTATATTGCACAACCTTGGTCGCTGCCTAAACTCGAGGGCAGATTGAGGACTCGACAAGTTTGATCCAAGGCATGACATGTTGCAATGAGTTGAACAGGCTTGGTTGCGGGTCACATCGAGGACTCAATGTATTAAGCAGTTAGGTGTGACAAGTTCAAGATTGAAACTCGCCAAAATTTAAAAAAATTGCACAGCCTTGGCCAAGTGGTTAGTCGAGGGTTCGATGAGTTCAATGTTCAGGTATGATAAGTCAAAAATCTAAGACTCGATAAGCCAAAGATAAAAGACTTGGTCGCGGCCGAAAGTAAGGCGCGATAAGTTTAAATTTAAGGCTCATGGAGTGCACATGAGTAAAGACTTCTCGAGGGATAGCATTGAGGCGCTACACCTCGAGGCGCATAAGTGTTAGCACGATAGTTTTAAAAATATGGGTCGATATGGCAAAAGAGCCATTGAAGTGCATTTAATGCTAGATGACTTAAAGATGTTATCTTTAACGAACATTTGAATTTCTAAAGGGTTTAAGTACTTTATCCTTGGGGGATTGATGTGTGGGAGCATGAATTAATAAGAGCTTTTACTTATGAACAAACAAATCCTTTATCTTCTTATTCTATTGTTTATTAAATTTACAAATATCTATAAAGAGAGAGAAAATCACTCTAACGCTTTGCTCTTGTATTTTCTATCTATCTGAGAGCATCTAGAGAGAGAAAAGAAATATTGTATTTTCTGTGTGCTGTAAACTGTTGTATTACTCAGCTTGAGCATTCTTTTGTAATTAATAAAATTTGTGGTGAAGACCTTAATTAGAGGTAATGGTGGACCATGAAGAGTAGGAAGTGGGCCAAACTCCATGTTATATTTGAACTAATATTTTCTATCTCCTTCTCTTTTATGTTCATATTTTAATATGTTGTTATATTATCCATTGTAATTGAAGTTAATTTTGATTTGCTAAATTAAAATTAATTGCTTGAATTTTTGGGGCAAACACTCAATTCACACCACTCCCCCCAACGAAGTATTTTATGGTGTATTTTCTCATTTTCATTTGGTATTATAGCATTGTCTCTATTTATTCTGTATTTAATCACATATAGAATAAATGTCATGATATCAAATGCACTAGGGTCTGTAAAGGGACAAAGTATCAATAGACCGTCGCTTCTAAGTAAGGGTAACTACCCATATTAGAAGTATTTAATGAAAATTTTTCAAAAGGCCTAAAGTAGAGTTTTGTGGAATATAATAGAAAATGGACCTTTTATTATTGAAGAAAAAGGAAAAAAAAAAGATTGGATCTAAACGATATTGCTATGAATGCATTGCATTATGGGTTAAACGAGAGTGATTTTAATAGAATTTGTACATGCAAATTAGTTAAACAAATATGAGATGAACTAAAAATGACTTATGAAAGAACATCTAGAGTTAAAGACACGAAAATAAGTCTTTTGTGTGGTCAATTTAAAGGATGTTAATAAATTTGCCTATTCACCACATATATTATATATTTGATGAGTATACATATTCTTTAATGCCATTTTACTTCTTATTTAAATTATACATAGCGTACAACTTAAACATAATTTCATTAAATCTAAACTTTAAGCAGAGATAATATAGGACTTGCCTTATCAACAATATGTACCAAATAGTTTAATTTATTTTTACATAAATAATAGAAATTTATTATCTATTTATAAAATTTCATGTATAATATGTGATTTTACTTTTTCTTTGAATGCCTCATATCTTACATGCGATTTCTATGCTTTTCAAGGAAATAATAAAACTTTTTATTTATTATAAATCACATATTAAAAATGAGATTTTACTCTCTATTTATTTATAAATGGACTAAAATTTTAAAATCGCATATCTTAGATGCAATTTTGTATTGGTATTTTGTTAATTAAAATTATATAATTGATATTTAGATAATTTTATTAATATAATTGGTAAATGCGTTATATCTCTCTAATTCTAGTGATCAATGTCCTTCCAATATTTGCTTCCTTGACTATCCAATAATTATGACATCCACTTGTACTGCTACGAAAATATAGATAGATAAAAACACACCTAAAAGACACGGAAAAACCAACCAATTTTCAATAAACAAAGGTCTTTGTTTTTGTTAAAATTATAAGTCGACCTGGGTCCCGACAAAGCTTATATATATCTATATATGTATACATAGTGTTCGCTATTCGTGTATAGAACTCACAATTTCTTTTCGTTAACATAAGAATACATAGAACCGATAATGAAGGTGAAGGTAGAGAGCTCAAGAATTATCAAACCTTGCTATGAGGAAATTCCAATTCCATCCATAACTACAGAGCAAATTCCTCTAGCGTTTTCGATAAAGTCGCCTACGATGCCCACATGGGAATCATCTATTGCTATCAAGCCCCAACACCACCAAACGCTACATTGATACAAGGTCTCGAGAGAATCCTAGCATTATACCGAGGGTTTGCCGGAAGGTTAGCTAATAATGAAAAGGGTGAACGGGTCATTATTCTAAATGACCAAGGGGTGAGATTAGTGGAAGCATCGGTTGATAGCCAGCTTGATCTGGATACGAATTTCAATCCATCACCAAATCTATTGAGCCTTCATCCTACCCTAAAGGATGTGGAAGAGCTTGTCCAAGTCCAGCTAACTAGATTCGCTTGTGGCTCACTTGTGATCGGTTTTACATCTAACCACGCCGTGGCGGATGGTCATACAACAGGCAACTTTCTTATTGCATGGGGTAAAGCCTGTCGACGAATGAATGCCGGCCCTGTCCCTTCTCATGATAGGACCATTTTCACGGCTCGAAGTCCACCTAGAATCGAATTCGAGCATGAAGGAGCGGAGTACATGAGCAAAAAGTTGGTCGAATCAGAATACAAGCATTTCGATGATGATTTGGTGAATGATATCGTGGTTCACAAAGTTCATTTCTCTATGGAATTTCTCGCCAACCTCAAGGCAAAATGCTGCTTAGAATCTTGTACTCAACCTAATCTCACCAAATCATATTCCACTTTTGAGTGTTTGGCTGCTTATTTATGGAGAGCCATAACAAGGGCTCGTGGTCTAAATGAAGATGAAATCACACAAATGATTATCGCTGTCAATGGTCGCATGCGCCTAAACCCTCGAGTGCCCGACAATTACTTTGGAAACTTGGTCTTATGGGCGTTTCCTAAAGTTAATGCCAAGATATCATACGTAAGCCATTGAGCTATGCAACCAAAGTCACAAACGAAGCTATTTCAAGAGTTAACAATGAATATGTTAACAATGAATATTTTAGATCTTTCATCGATTATGCGACATATAAAGTGAGAGACGATAATGAAGAGAGAATAATGTTATCCCAATGGCATTTGGTTATCCTATCCTATGTCCACACATAGAGATCAACAGCTGGCTAAGGTTGCCATTCTGCGATTTGGATTTTGGATGTGGGGTCCTTGCATGTTCATGCCTGGGTATTATCCGCTGGATGGATGTTAATTTTGGTGCCTTCTGTCATTGGAGAAGGGAGTGTGGATGCATATATAACTTCTCAAGAAACTATGGATTGTTTCAAACGACAATTGCTATTCTCTAGATTGAAATGTAATATAATGAACTAGTGTAATGTGAGATTGCGGATATATATTAAATAATGTATAATATATTAATATGCATGCATGTATACTTATATATATGGCAATCTTAGTATAGATATATTCCTATGCTAGTGTAAGTGTCTAATTTAAATGTTGTGAGTTACCACTAGTAAAAAGGTATTGTAATTTATGGTGGATTGATTTGGAAGTTCTTCTATATATTAATTGTCATTAATTTAACTTGTTTGCACTCAATCCTTTGTATGTATATATTTGCACGACGACACACACACTCACACACATATATATAACGAGAGAGAGCACCTCACGCGTGTGTTAGCACTACACTGGAGCTATACATAAATAGCAAGTGATTGTCCAATTAATTTTGTTAGAAAAAAAATCCCAAAACTCCTAAAATCCTTCCAGAGTGATTCTTGTTTTACTTTCGTGGGTTTGAGGATTGATGATGATGTTAAAAGGCTTGCACGAAAATACCAACAACATCCTTTGTTAGAAAATATTAACGCCGATTAGGTCAACAACTAAAGTAAGTGGAAAGGATTGTTAGAAAAGTCATTAGCTCAATTGGACCTTTATATTTGAGTGTTTTTGAAATGATAACCTGTTCATTCCAAATGATTTTTACTAGATATAGATTTGGGATGTGCTGGTGTTTGCACTCTCTTCTTTTGTGCAGTTACGAACATTGAGATTCATTGCTTCTATAGTCTACTCTTTTGTTTTGTACAGTGGACTATATCTTGTAAATGTTACATTATCAATGAAATTTGCTGAACTGGTCCAAAAGAAAACAATTGTGGATGCACTTATAATTATATACCTAATATGAAATGAGCACTGTTAGATTGGCATCTGCTGCTACATATGTTAATATGAAATAGCACTGTTAGATTGGCATAGCTGCTGCTACATATGTGAATTTTGATGCCTAATTCTAAATTTGCATGTTAAGCGAAATGCTATTCTTTGAAAATCTTCGTTGATATGCCTTGTTTTCTATATTTTGTATGAAGATTGAATGTGTTTATTTGCATTTTGCTGAAGGTACCTATTATTTTGTTAACACTGTTTATGTTCGTTTTGTTGGCTGAAAGATGGACTGCTTTCGTGAAGATGGATAATAGTTTAATATTATGAAAAAAGGTTATTGACCCATACAAAATTCCTCTCTTTGGTCTATCCTTCTCTCCATTTTTCTTTTGTGATAAACACCTCTACACTACAACTCCATCATACCAAAAGAGGCCCCTGTACCTGAATCTCAAGCAGATTTTGATTTACAAGCTTCTTTCCTTTTTCTTTTATCATATCATGTACAGTGAAAGAATTTCCTGCTCATGTGCTGTTGTCAATGACCTTAGCTTTGACATCGAAGGTGAATACATAGGTAGCTGTTCGGATGATGGATCTGTTGTCGTAAACAGCCTTTTTACTGATGAGAAGATGAAGTTTGATTATCATCGCCCAATGAAGGCTATTGCATTACCCAGATTATGTGAGAAAAATCCAAAAGATTTGTTGCTGGTGGTTTGGCTGGCCATTTATACTTTAATATGAAGAAATGGCTAGGCTACCGGGACCAGGTTTGGTGGAATTTCTAACATCTACACTGGCCACAATTTACTTTGAAGTTTTTTGTTGCATGATTGAAAACTTATCCTTTCTGTAGGTTTTGCATTCTGGTGAAGGTCCAGTACATTCAATTAAATGGAGAACAACTTTACTTGCTTGGGCTAATGATGCAGGTGTAAAAGTTTATGATACAGCCAATGATGCTCGTGTAACATTTATTGAGAGACCACGAGGAAGCCCACGCCCTGAGCTTCTGCTCCCTCATTTGGTCTGGCAGGTGAGTTGAGAATTCAAGAGGGATAGCCTTGAGACTTGAAAATCTTGGTTGTAGCATTACTGGAGGAGTTCTGCTGATGTTGAGTTGAGGAGCTACAGTTACACTTGTCTGCTTTTTACTTGGTTTTGTGTGTACAAAGTCCTTTGAACAGCATTGAAGATTTTGTTGTATATACATTTTTCCTGATATTTGCTTATATATCAACCAGGATGATACACTATTAGTCATTGGTTGGGGCACATCGGTGAAGATTGTGTCCATCAGAGCCAATCAACAGAAGGTGGCCAATGGCACCTATGGTCACATTCCAGTGTCCAGTACCAATCAAGTGGATATTGTTGCATCTTTTCAAACTAGCTATTACATTTCAGGAATTGCTCCTTTTGGACTCTTTGGTTGTGCTAGCTTATATTCCTGGAGACAAGGAGAGGAAGGATTTCAGCAGCTCCGTACCATCTCGTCAGGTATTAAGTGTCTTTCTCTGCAGCATTTAACCCTTTCTTTCCTTCTATCAGAAAAGATTTTTGTTCTCTTTTACCAATGAGAGCAGCCTTTTCTCCTGGATGGGTCTATCTCCTTTTTTTCCCCAATTTTAGTTACTACATCAGAGTTTAATTTTTATCAAAACATTTGATACAAAAAACTAAGTTGTTGTTTGTTTAGTTTATTCCATTTTATATTATTTAAAAGCTTTGCTTTTGGCTTTGGTGTAAAGTTGATGTATTTCTGTTTTTAATTTTGCTTATTATAAGAGTTTCATCCTTTTGTTATGTTTAAGAAATGACTATTCCATTATAAGTAACTTTGTTTTTTCATATTGGTCGTACACGAGCAAATGGTTGCAGATATTAATTTGACATGACATTGCTCATTATTTTGTGATTTATAATTTGTCCCTCAAAATTATTATTATCCTCTGCACTAATTAATTACCAATCATTTTATCCTTTTAGTCTTTCTTTAACATAAAAAAAATGTTTATATACACAGAGATGATGACGATGACAACTGCATTTTAGAAATTGGATTGATTGCAAAATTCACTCTTGAATGTTTTGGTTAAGTACAGAAGTGCCCTAATCTCCAAGAAGTGATTAAAATCCGTAATTTGATAGAATTTAGACTAAAACATACAAAGACAGAGGGAAAAAAGGGGAAAAAAATTGCTCCTGTGTTTATACGAGTAGTCTCTAACTATATGCCACATGTCAACCCATCATTGACTCCAAATTACATACTATTACTATAATTCTATTAACTATGTCTAATATCTAACAGCTGTACCTCCTGTAAGTTGTTAATATGAATTTATCTTCTCTAACCATTGTAAAAGAGTTTCTCTAAAAGGTCCATAAATAGCGATGATGTTGGGAGCTTTAGTGTTATTATGGGGAAATAAGCATATGCTTTCAAAAGTTATAGGTTAATGAAGTCACATTCAAATAGTTTTGTGGTTAATTTGTCCTTAAAATTTCTTGGGTCAAATGACAAACTGCCACTTATTAGTGTCTTTGACTGGTGAAAAATTGAAAGTATTATATAATTGATTGTGTTTTTATCCTCTTCATGGTTAACCATATAAACTCCTCCAATTTTTTTAACACTCATTCAGCTGGGGGTAGCCAGTATCCCCTGCTTTCTGCTGCTCACTTTACCTTTAAGCATCTCTGCACCCATCTTCTGCATATACCCTCCACCCATCTGCTTGTTAAGTCATTTAATTTTCCAACCCAGCCAATCCCTATTGTGAAGAAACTGAAAAGTGATAGTAACTTGCTATATTTTTGGTGTGCAATAGCAGGTATTTGTGTTCTTTATTGTAATTAAATTTTGTATTATAGCATACTGGTGAGAAAAAAAATCAAAAGGTTTTGGCACCATACGTCGTCTTGTTGTTCCTTTTTCATATGATTCAAAGAGGGTTTCCTATAGACCAGTGAAATTAAATATAAATGAATTATAGTAGAAACAGGTGCTGAAAAAATAATTCATCTGATTTCAAGTACATCAGGATTTTGCTGATATTTATGCTCCGCTTATGAGGATAAACAAAATCAATTTGTTAGGTAATCGAAACGGCAGAAAGTCAATTATAAGTCACACAAAAAAAAAGCGGCTCTTTTCTCTCTAGAAGTTGGGACTGTTGGAGATAGACATTATCACGGGTTGGTTCTGAATCGGGAACCGACTTAATCCGTCGCAGGAGGTTCTTGAACCGGGAATCGGCTCGGGAATGGCGGGTCTGAATCGGTATGGTTCCATCCCTAAAAACAGCAGGATCCGGTGGTTTTAGAATCGTCGATTAAGGAACCGACAAAATTGGTAGAACCGGTGGTTCTACACCATAAAAATTATAAAAAAAAGTAAGAAAAAAAAGAAAAAAAAATTATAAAAATTTGTAATTATAAAATATCTAAAACTATTTTCGCATAAATAATAAAAAATTTATTTCCTATTTATAATATTTAATGTGTTATTATTAACAAACAAGTAATAAATACATTTGAAATAATATATTGTTAAATTTATGCAGACTTCTAATCAAAGTAGACTTTCTTTCTTAACAATGTGTGATTCGTTTTTTTATTATTGAGAATTATTTATATCTTGAATATTTTATAGTGTCACATTGGTAATATAACAACTAAAAAAGTACAAGTAATTGTATATAAATCTTTTAACTAATGCCATGAACAATTATTGTTAGGCTCAATGTTATTTCAAGTTAAAAATTTATTTTGTATTTTTTCTTAGTTAAATTAAGTAAATTATTTAATTGGATTTTTTTTTATTTTTTTCATGGTTCCCGGTTTCTTTAGAACCGGAACCGAACCGTGGGAACCGGGAACCGAACCGGCTCCCACGGGTCTGGTTCCGGTTCCGGTTCCAGACCTAAACCGAACCGTGACGACGTCTAGTTGGAGATATCCCTTAAAAAACGACTTTAGATCATCTTTACTGGGTTGCTTGGCTTGCTTGGTGTAACAATCTAGGCCAAGCAATTTCATATAACCAATAAGACAAGGTATTGGCGTAAGAATCAATATGAGAGTTGCTTAATTAAACAACTTAAAAAGTGAGTTTCTTAATTCATTTTAAGTAAAAAAATTATTAAAACAATGTTAGGTAACTTTCTTGAAGTAATTTATTGATAAAATGTAGAGTTATTTAAGTTGTAGATGTGTTATTTTAGCAATTCTTTAAAGAATCCATCATTAAAGATGCTCTTACATTGTTTTTTTTCTCCCTTTCTCTTGTTGCCCTAACCCTTTTTTCATGAGAGCTAGTTTTGCTCACATAGTAAGCCAATTGGACCATGGATGTGGAGGTGATCACACCCTTGGATTGGACGAAAAATGAGACGAGCCAAGCTTTTAAAGGTTCGGGCTAAGCTTGTTAAAAATTTAGTTATTATTATTTTTATTACGTGATTATAGACAATATATCATTCATAAAAAAAATTCACAAATCTATTAACGAGCTTATTAATAATCTTGTTAATGAGCTTAGTCGCGAGTTTGTTCACGAGCCTAAATGAGCTTGTTCACCAGCCGGCTTGCAAGTCTAAATCAAAACTTAAGCTCGGTTTGTTTAGATAAACGAGTTTTACTTTAGGTTCGGACTTAGTTCGTTTACTAATTGAAGTCAAGCTGAGCCAAGCCTAAAGCTAACCAAGATCGAATAACTCATGAATAACTAAGATCGAATAACTCACGAATAGCAGGTATTTGTGTTCTTTATTGTAATTAAATTTTGTATTATAGCATACTGGTGAGAAAAAAATCAAAAGGTTTTGGCACCATTCGTCGTCTTGTTGTTCCTTTTCTTTTTTATCATATGATCTTAAATTGTCGCCAATTGGACCATGGATGTGGAGGTGATCATACCCTTGGATAGGACTAAAAATGAGACGAGCCAAGCTTTTCAAGGCTCGGGCTAAGCTTGTTAAAAATTTAGTGAGTTCGAGTCGAGTTTGTTATCAAGCCTGAAATTGAATATTGAGCTTAATTTGTTTATGAAACGAGTTTGAGTCGAGCCGAGCCAAGTTTTTTATTGAGCCTAACAAGCTTTTTATCGAGCTTGAAATTTATGTTCAAGCTCAACTCATTTAGATAGCTCATTTTTCATTTTTTTAAACTTAAAATATAATATATAAGTATTGCTATAATATATATACATAATTATTAGATATAAATTAGTTATTATTATTTTTATTACGTGATTATAGACAATATATCATTCATAAAAAAAATTCACAAATCTGTTAACGAGCTTATTAATAATCTTGTTAAGGAGCTTAGTCGCGAGCTTATTCACGAGCCTAAATGAGCTTGTTTACTAGTCGATTTGCAAGTCTAAATCAAAGCTTGAGCTTGGTTTGTTTAGATAAACGAGCTTTACTTTAGGCTCGGACTTAGTTCGTTTACTAATCAAAGTCAAGCTGAGCCAAGCTTGAAGCTAACCAAGATCGAATAACTCACGAATAACTTTGCTCATTTACATCTCTACCCTTGGCCTGGATCCCACTTTCCTCATGGTTTTCCCAAAAATGAGATTTAGGAGGGGAATCCATAACGTTAGGCATCTAGAAAAGAATCCATAACGTTAGGCCTTCTCACAAAGGGGATCATTTTGATTAAAAAGGTGAAGCCTACTTCTCCTAATCTTTCTCAAAGTTCGTTAATTGATCGGAAAAGCCAAAATTTGGAGCTTTGTTTTCAGTTTTCTACAGGTCTGGCCTTTTTCTTGACCATAGAAAATCTTTTACTGTGCCTCAAAAAGAACGTGTGCTTGCTCTTCCTGTTCCTTATTTTCAAGCATTTATTTCTGGGCCTATAAAATGTTTGGAGGGTAGTAGGATTGTATTTAAATGAAATTAGAAAGGACTACGCATTAGTATTCAATATTTATCGACCTTTTTAATTTAAGTCTTCAATCTTCAATCTTGTTCTCCCTTTCTATTTTGTCTTAGTATTTCCTAAATTTAACAAAAATAAATTTTTCATTGATTTGGTTAAATTAAGTGTCAGTGTTAACTTCTTATTGGCCTTATGGTGGTTGGAATTTACAATCTTTTCTATTTTACATTTTCTTGGGAAAAGGAAAAAAAAAAGAAAAATCTAACAATCCGTGCTTTTGAAAAACAAATTCAAGGGATACAACACTAAAAATTAGGAATCCAACTCACCATTGCATGTTGCTGAGAGAATCGTGTGATTTTGTACAATCAACGCTTGGATTGAAATGCGCTCTCAAGTGGCTGGAAGCATACCTACTTTGAAGGAGACTTGTTTTTTGAGGTGACTATTAGGTGGGCAATTTATTATAAGTCATGAAAGATCAGTGGTGAGTATTACCATGCATGTAATCCTTGCTTATTAGTACTATGCTTTATAAAGGACAAAGACATAAGCAGTTAAGACACAACATTTGGTTGGTAATTCCACAAGTCAAATGCATGAATATTTCTATAGAGAAGAATAGCTATTCCGTTAAAATCATTAAAACTTGCCATGAATATCTTGTTCTTGATCTTCATACTATAATTTCTTTCTCTTGTTTTCCTCTATGTTGAAGTTTTTTATCTTCTACCCTTTTTCATTAATCTTAACTTGTTCCATTCCACCGTTATCTCATATTTAGGCTTGTGCTACATACAAATTGCTTAGAAGTTTAATTTGTGGTTTAATGGAGGTCCAATAAGGTGGTTAATTTAAGATTGATGTCCAAGAGCTTTGCAAATATCATTGTCTGAATTTATTATATATTATTAGATGTGTAGTTGACGTGGGGAAATGTATTTAGAGTAAACGGATAAATACATCATTTTGTATTTGCTTAGTGTGCACTTTAACTCAAAGCATTTAAGCCACTACAAATCCTTTCTAAATTTTTTCTCCTTTACTATACATCTCAAATCCACAAACCTGCCACTACTGATATTTACATCTACAAATTGATTGTTGCTTTTAATCTCAAATATGTTTTTTCCATTATTCTCATTATCATCGATTCATCAGTATTGCATATTCATATTTGCAAGTTTACGCCTATAGAAATTTAAAGCCATTGTAATTAAGCATATATTAGTTTGTCAATAGTATTAGAATAAGTGAGTTTTTTTTTTTAATCTTTTGTTTGTTTGTTGTTGTCTATCTCTTCTATGACATTTTCTTTAGCCAGTGTGTTGATTTTTCATCATCATTGTAGAATATTATTAAAGGGATGTTGAATCCTTACTAGTAAAAGAGATGCCCCTTCGTTATGGATGGGTTTTCGAACCTCAATCTTTTTATTGATTTGTTGATGATTCATGAGATGTAATGAAATTTATTTTAATATAATGTATCTACTTTTGGTTAAAAAAAAACTTGCAAATGAAGTGAAGAAAAAAGGTGTGTATTCACTTTTATTTTTTATTTTAGAGGATGAATAACTAAATTAACGAATAAATGAATAATAAGGAAGAGAAGTATAAAGATTATTGTAAGATTATCAATGTTTGAGTCATTAAATGCTAGGAATTAATTTTACAACAAAATTTTCAATCAAACATAAGGTAAAATTATTTTATTTTATTTTCCAATTAGGGTTTGTTTGGATCGTCTGATTTTCATCTGTATTTATTGTATTTTATCTATATATATATTTTTTTTGTGTCTTATCTATACCTGTACCTGATTTGCTTGGTCTGTTTATGAGTAAAAATGTTAGTTTTTCATTTGAATCTATTTCTTGACCAGCATATGTTTGAAAACAACAAAAATAAGATGCTAAAACCATCATAAAAGGTTGAAACAAATAAAGGCTAAACATAAAGTACTACAATTTTCATTTGCTTATGATATGAATAATAGTTGGTATTTAGAGTAGGTTTAAGATGGGTTATGTAAAACTTCGACCTGCCTCAATACCATATAGGATTTCCTAACCCTAGATAGTTTTTTTCACTAGACCCATAAACCATTTCAATAAGAATATTGCAAACCCCCAACCTGCCTTGCCTCAACTCGCCTTGCTTTGACTCGATTAGTTTTTTTCTTTATTCAAGAAACGATTGGATGTATTATAGATATTTTTT
Organism: Combretum micranthum; assembly: GCA_024138025.1. Lineage (NCBI taxonomy): Eukaryota > Viridiplantae > Streptophyta > Magnoliopsida > Myrtales > Combretaceae > Combretum > Combretum micranthum. The sequence goes on from JAMXBD010000459.1 coordinate 18,182, forward strand.
AAAAGATTAGTGTATAATTTTACTAACTAATATTAAAAAAAATAAACATATTGTCTAAATAGATAATAAATTGATGGTTAGGATGAATCCAAGATTAGATACCCTATTAATGACTATATTATAAGCAGACTTGGGTCAGTTCTATTCAATGAAGCAGATGTGTGGGCGTGGAATGAGGGGGTAAGGGGGTAAGTTTTCAACAAATTTGCATATCAAATTATGTGAGAAAAAAGATACAAGGACAGAAAAGGGGGTAAATGTGGATGAATATGGAAATTGCAAACATACCCAAAGATCATGTTATTCCTTTGGAAATGCTGGAAGCAATATATCTTTACAAGAGACAATTTGCTTCGAAGAGGGATGATTGTGAATCCTATATGCCCATTTTGTAATGAAGAAGAGGAAAATGCTTAGCACCTATTCATGAAATGTACTTGGTTATGCAACAAATGGCAACAATTGAACTAGTTACCTAATTCTAGAGAACTTTTAACCTGCCCTTTGAGACATGGATAGAACGGAATGCTAAACCAAAATGGAAAAGACACAGAATGAGCGAACTAGCATGGCAAATCTCTCTTGCTTTGTGATGTGGAATATATGAAAAGAACGAAACAATAGGATTTTCAATGATAAGAACTGCCATCGGAGCTAGATGCATACATTACAAAATGTAGCAAAAATTTTGGACTAACACCTATGTGACTTGAACCATAAATGCACTAGATGGTAAGTTAAATTTATAGCAACCACCTAACTGGAAATTGTTGAAATTTAATGTTGATGCAACTTTTGATGTGGATAAATGGTAGACAACAGTTGGTGAATGTTTGAGAGATAGTAATGGAACATGTCAAGGAATCTTCACTAACGAAATTTACGCGAGTTCCCCTCTTGAAGTTGAAATCAGGAGCATCTATTATGGGCTTAACAATATACCTCATGCTTTTCGAAGTACAATCGTTATTGAGACAGACTCAACGGAAGTAATAAGGTGGTTAACTATAAATGACATCAACACTAAATTCCTTCTAAACTTTGTTTTATCATGCAAACAACATATCCAGATGACCTACTCGGTCTGGTTCTCATGGATGCACAGGGATAATAACAGCCTAGTTCATGACTTCGCTCATTGTAGATTCATGACATTTGAAGACTTTTACATCCTTTTTTTTTTTTTTTTGTAAGGGAACTTATGTCGACCTCCTTGACTTATTCAAGGACATCCTTTTACTCCATGATTTTTCTTTGCTAAATCTAAACTCTACAAATGTCCTTTTGCTAGACCAAGATAATTTTGGTTAAGAAACTTGATGCAAGCTATTTCTTTTACTAGGAATGAAAATTAGTACACTAAAAAAAAAAAAAATCTTATCATTTTAAGACTTAATATGATGTTGAACACATTTTTTAATAAGCGGACATGACATAATATATAGTATATGTACATCATATATCAACAATAAATATACATATAATATATAATGTATACTATTACATTTGTATGATCAACTTCTTTAATGCTTGATATGCAATACTTTTAGGATAATGTGAAAATAAAGGGAATTAATGAATTGATGGTAGAGAATTTAATCATATTTTTGATCTTCATCCATAGTGATATGCTATAGGGGTAAACTACTCTAGAAGATATCAATTTTTAGAGATAAGTTAATTTAAGATATCAATGTGTTAAGCAGTTTAAATAAACATCCAGGTTTTGTAAAGTAAATCAAGTGAGGATGTTTTATGGAGTTCATTTAAGGTATCATCGTTTAAATTATTTTTTAATTAAATTTTCTTAATTTTCGTTAATGATCAATTATTAATTCCTTATTTGACTTACTTCACAAAATGTTGATTCATATAAAACGTTAATACCTTGAATGGATTTATCTCCAAATATTGGTTCATCTTTTTAACTACTCCAGAAGTTAGTATCTTAAATGAACTTACCCTCAGATGTCGATACCTTCCGATATAATTTACCTGATATTATAAGATAACAGAATGATTATCTCTTTTAGATTTATATTATTTTGCCAAGTCAGATTTTTCAAACAGGTAATATCTAAAACATGAAACCTGCCCCAAAGCCCTATAAGGGTTGGGTTGCAACTGTTTTTGCAATTGGGTCATATGACCTTATTAAAAAAAAAAAAGAAAGAAAGAAAATAGGCTTAAAACATGAAGGGGTACATACAGCGCTGTAAAAGTGCACTAGCGAGCCAACCTATCTTTCCCTGCCTTGCTTTAGCTTGCGGTTTGTACAGGCTAGCCCATTTGGCCTACATAATAAAGCGGCCAAAAGTTTTGGCCTAACCTACACTGCGGATCAATGGGCTATACAAGCTAGTCTATCAACCGCTTAATTATAATTTGTTTTGTTACTTCCTTTGCAAAATTTAAGATTATAATGTAATTATAGTAAAAAAATGTTATTTTTCAATTAAAATTGATAAAAAAATCTTATTTACATCTAGGATAAAAAATAAATAAAGATTGGAAGATACACATAAAATATGATAAAAATACTTTATTTAATATCAATGATTCACTTTCTTATTCTTTTAATTTAGTTGAGTTTTTATTTTTTATTTTTTAATTTAGTACTTATGTATAATACTTATTATTACTAGCTTTATGTTTATTTATTGAAACTTTAGCAGATTCGTCATAAGAAAAAAAAAAGAAAAAAAAAACTTTTGCGTTTTGCCGGCTAACCTAACTTGTAGCGGGTTAGCCTGCTTTAATTTGTGAGTTATGTGGAGCAGGCCAAAATGCCCACAACTACCCTGAGGTGATTTCCCTGCAACGGTGGACTTTTGGGTTGCACAACCTCTTCTAATAGTGGTTCTAACCTACACTACAACAAAACTATTTTTTTTTTTTATGGAAAAAATGTAGAGATGGTTTTTATTTTCACCTCTAAAAAAATAACAGTTTCTTTTGTGGCAGTACGTAGAGGTGTTTTATTAATTTGTATCTACATAGAGCATTTGATATAAGCAAAAATTAAAACTGCCTCTATGTGCGCAGGTTTGAAGTAAAATTATATTAAAAAAAAGGTAGGAAAAAGCAGAATTGAAAATTTTCAAAGGAAAAAAAAAAAGAACAAAACTTAAGTGAATGAAAAGTATACCTTATTTTCATTATTCTACCTCTCTCTCATTTTTATTCTCACTCTCAATTTCTCTTAGGTCTCACATAATATCAAAGGAATAGAGTTTGAAATCCATCAAAATGTGAACCTTGGTAGGTACATTTCTTGTAATTGAACTTTTATTATATTATTGAGAAATTTCATCCATGGATTTTGATTGATGGGGTAGGGATTTGTAACTTTTATTGTGCTATTGTGAAGCCCAAAGGCAACATATGCTTGAAGTGGAAGAAGTTGAAGATTGACTTAGAGAAGAAGTCACATAACATTTAATCATAGTTCTTTCCATACCAAAATGCAAAAAGCTAAACTCCCCCAAATCTGTCTTCACTAATAGGTCTTTCCTTCTTCTTCTCTTTGATTTCATATTCCACTATGTAATAGTATGTTTTGTTCTTCCTCTTGTTTAATTTCACATAAAATGCCCATTTCTTGCATGAAGATTCATTGTAATCCTCGAGATTTTCCCATAGCATGAGTTAAAAATTAAAGAATTACAATCTTTAATGCTTTGGTTAAGTAAAAACAGTTTAGAAATAATTTATGAGAAGAGAATACATGAGATAATAATTCAAAATTTGCCTTCACAAGTTTTGAAGTCTAAACCTTGTCCTTAATTTTGGTGTCCTGAAATAATAAATGTTTTGGTTATATATAAATTAATGTTCATCAAATATCATAATCTGTTTGTTTTATATACATTAAAGGTTTTGATTTCCATTTCTTGTAATCAAATCTTTTAAAGTACTAGAGATTACTTTGCAAGCCGTTCACCTTAAATTTCAAAGTATGGGCATACCATCCTTTCTTTTAATAGAGTTTCTTTTATTAAATGCTGAAGTAACATTTCTTAATTAAACCATACTCACTTTCTTTTATGTAAAAGAAAAATAATAGGAGATTTGAAAGTTTATACCAACTAAACATCATTGTTTTTAGAAAACATACATAATATTTTCAAGATCTACTTTTCTAAATAATCTCTATTACACACCCAAAATTATTTCTTCAAACCTTCACATTTTTAACTCAAAAAACCCTAGGATAGCGTTTACAAGCTTCACAAGCAATGTTTTGAGAAGAAGAGATTGAAGTAATTTTGAAAAGCACGACAGGTAACTTTGTTTACTTTATTTTTAAAAGATACAGAAAATATCTTTATTAAATGTACTAATACATGTGCACATTTCACTATTCACATGTGTAAACATCATTTTTAACAGATGTTATAAGTTAGGAAACTAGAAATGAGCCTATTTGCTAAGAAATGTTAAAACAAATAAAAACATGCTTCATGAGTTTGTTTAACTCTAGGGTCATAATATGTCTATTAAAAGCTTATGAATAGAACTACCTTAGCTCAACTGGACAAAGAATAACAAAACATGTAATGTAACAAAGTAAAACAACCTTAAAACCCAAATGCTGGATCTAGAGTTGAAGTAAGAAGATAAAGTCTTATGTTAGATCAGTGAGTTGCATGAAGTTGTATGAAGTTATTGTGTTAAGTTATTTTTATACGCATTTTGACGCAAGTATTTGTTATGGAAGGGTTAGTGATGAAATGGAGTAAGTTTGGTTATTGTTTTGTAAGAGTGTTGGAGATCGCGACCTAGTTTGCTCTTGGGTTGGAATGGTGGTAGACTTTGAGTGAGTATCTAGGGGTATATATTGATGCACAACTTCAGTCGCGGCTCAAAGTTGAGCTCTTGATGTACCCACCACTGAAATTGAAGGAAGTCATGATTAAGATAAAATTTAGTGTTTGGAGCATAACTTCTATCGTGACTCAAGTCAAGCTCTCAATGTACCCCATGATTAAAGCTGTGAACATTTTTGGATGCACGACCCTCGGTTTGCTAGGACATGACTTGGTTTTCTAGTCGTGGTGTACCCCATGAATCTTCCTAAGCTACCCTAGACCCAACCTATGAAGTAAGCAATAGGAATCACATAAGTTAAGAAGTTTATAACGCGAACCATAAACCAAGATCCATGGTTTTCTGTAGACTACACGATCTCTAAGCAAGATACACAAGTGAGTAACTGGAATGTTATCATGTTATTATGCTTGTAATATGTTGCACTTGTCTCTATATAAACATAACTGATTATGTATGAGGATGGGAATGACATCTATATGGTGCTTGGATGAGTGACAAGCTTTAATATTTGAAGTGACAACCAATTTCCTGTTATTGTTGTGTAATGAATATTGATGGTTATTTGAACATTGTATGATCATTAATAACTTGATTTAAGTCTTAGTTAACCCTTAATCTAAAATGGAAATGCATTTGCATGAAAACATACTATATTAGCATGGTACCCACATCACGTATTGATATTCCTATTCCCTGGTAATTCCTTGTCACACTTGCAGATTTGGGTGGGGTTACCATAGGGTTGTCTGACCCATGGGAACTAAGCAGGCACTGAAAGACGTCGTCAAGTTAAAGTTGGCTTTAGGTATTAATACTTAGTGGAGTTTTTAAGGTTCTAAGATGAAGTTGCAAATATGTTACATACATATATAAGTATGTATATGTATAATACTAAGTGATATGAACCATGCCAACATGTGACGAAACCCAATATGTAAATTTGGAAATCAATCTTAAGATCATTTAGGATCGAATGGAATCTGCGTGTAGACACCCAATATTTGCCCATTTAAGGCTTTAATTATATTAAAAATTAATATTATACTAAGCCCATAAATTAATAAAAATAAAATTAAAAATTAAAAAAATTAGGCTTGATATAATGCTAATTTTTATTATAAATTAATTCTAGACCCAATTAAAAAAACCTATTTAAATAGGTTTATTTAATTAGGCCCATTTTTCTGAAGCTTTAAATATATTTCAGTACAAATCAAGATCAAGGCACAGGCTAACGGTTTGATGGATAAGCACATGTACACAAACACATGCGACCTGGGTTCGAATTTACATGAGAGCAAACCCAAATTTTTTCCGCATAGCATGGGGAGAATGTGCTAGCACATTGCCGCGTGTACGATCACGTGGGTCATCTTCTTCCTCGGACTCCCTTCCTTTTTCTCACGCGATATCCATTTTTTAGCTCGTTTTTTACCCATTTTAGAGCGTTTTTTTCGACAAATTGATTGAGGGATCTTGAAGGAGACATGAAGTACTTTGCATTTGACTCAAAAACTTGTTGTAAACTGATTAATTTGACACTTGATTTTAGACTAAAAGTTCATGAAAAACACTTGTTTTGAACAATTTTTTTTCTTGAATTCTTTGATTTAAGCTTCTAGCATACTTATATGATATTCTTCCATTCTGGAAGCCTGCTTGGTTTGTTAATTACCAATTCATTCTAGATGCTCGGATTTGTGCCAACCACCAACTTTGATTTCAAACTGTCTCCACCTAATTCGACATCCAAACACTATAAATAGAAGTCCAATACACTGTTCAGATCATCCACTTTCATCAATAAGAATCATAAACACAAAGATTGCTCCAAAAGAGTAGGTTAAATTTTTTTTTTTTAAGAAATGGGTTTGAAATCAAAGCTTCAAATTTGAAGCTTTTAAGTTGTTTTCGAAGCTTTTGGTCATCAAAGGAATTATCCAGGTAAGTCAAGCTATCCTTGATAGCTTCATTGATGCTTGAAATCATCAGGAGTGGTTCTGATCAAACACCACCACCGACCGCCACCATTCGAAGAGCACAAACCACCACTCCCAACTACTTTCGAGCTAAGCCGCCGCCATAAAAGTGTTCCCCATACCCTAGTTGCTTGTTCCCACGTGACTAAGATCGCCAACAACCACTGGATTGCCACCAGGAGCTTCCATCATCTAGCTTCCCTATTGGACCTAAATTCAACTCGAAATCCGATCTAACCCAGGATTTGACCCACGTGCGTTCAAACCAAGTAAGTTCAATATTATTATTATTCAAACAGATAAAAAAAGGAAAAAAGAAAATAAATGAATTTGTTCAAATAAAAAAAAACAAAAAATATATAAGTGTAGTGTAGGTATATTAATATATATGTTGTGTGTGCATGCTAATACATATAAACTCATAAAAAAATATAAAAATGTAAAAAATATTAAAAGAAAAAACAGTCTTTTGACACGTAGAAAATCTCATTTTCTGAAAAAGAAAAATCAACTTGGTAGCCTATAGAGTTATACTTAACAAAAGGAATTTTACAAAAATTAAAAATTTAATAAACTTAAATGGAAAATATTTTAAAAGATAAAAATACCAACACACTAAAGCTTTCAAAAAAAGAACTACGTTTTGTCTCATCCCAATTAGCGGATACGTAGGCACCTTCGAGCCGGCATAAAATTTGAAAAAATTAGTTTTGTTCCATCATATTCTTTTTGTAAATATCTAGTTTTTTAATTTTTCAATCATTATTTGACTTGTCGTTAATTTTTAAATAAAATTGTAAATATTGAAATTCATGGAATTTGATTTATTTTTTGAGCATTAAAAGGATAAATCTTAGGTTATGAATTTTAAGTGGTAACCATAAGGTTTTAATAAGATAGCCCTCGAATCTAAAAATCTTTACTTTATAAAATTCTGTTATAAATCAAAATTTTCGTAGACTAGTAGCTAAGTTAGGATTAACCAACCCATTAATCATAACTTATAATTTTTCCTATTCCTTATCAGGTGGTGACTCCAAAAGGTTTTCAAAAATTAAAATTTCTTTTAATTCCTAGTCGAGGGTTTTGTATTAAATGAGTTAGGGTTTGGTACAAATCGAATTAAAAGAAATTAAACAAGAAAACAAAAAATCTAGGCTCGACACCATGACCTATTGCTTATATTGAAGTAAGAACCTTGGTATAGAGAGGATGTTACAATCAGTCATGGAAATCCAACTGATAAGTGAAGATTGAACACCATGGATAAACCGATAAGTTTAGAAAATTTCTTTTAAGAAACAAAGAGAAATTACCCTGCAAATATGTATTCAATGATGTAATGTTTAGGAACAAGTGAAAAGACCTATAAATACTAATACATGGAAACTCAAAAGACATAAAATAAAAACAAGTCCGACGATCAAAGAGAGTTGGTAGCCTATAATACAAAAACACGAATATGACGAAATGTCGTAACAAAGAAGGTTAGCTGAAGGCTAGCTGTGCATCTCCTTATGCCGGTGACGTAGACTTCAAAAGCCGACGACATTCAAGCGATGTTGACACAAACATTGGCAGCTTTGAGGTGGCTTTTGAGGAAGCTTTGAGTTTGCTTGTCTGTTACTTGATCATCCATGTTGATTTTAAGCATCTTGATCACTTTTGGTTCATCCTTGGTGTGGTGCATGTGGACCTTCTCTTCTTGGACATCTTAGACAAGGCCATTGAATGTATCTTAGAATCTTTTAGCTTGAGCTCGTGTGATCGGTCTAGGTGGCACTTCCAGTAGATCTGCTCTACATCTCCTAGGCATGCCTCCATCGTTCCCTTCCTCTTGAAAATGATTTGTCCTCAAATCATTACCTGCATCAAAAGGGTTCGAGTAAGTGACATTGAACGTAGAGCTTACATTATACTCACTAGGTAAGTCTACCTTGTAGGCATTGTCATTGATGCACTTGAGAAGTTGAAAAGGACCATTGCTTCTTGGAAGCAATTTGGAATGTCTTTGTGCGAGAAATCTTTCTTTGCACATGTGCACCCAAACCTAATCTCCTGGTTAAAAAACTACTTGATGGCGCCCTTTGTTAGCTAGTTTTGCATACTGCTTTGTGCTTCACTCAATGTTGAGCCTTGCCTTCTCATTACAAATTTTGCTTCTTTTTGCCATCCAAATTAATATGTTCAGACATAGGTAAAGGAGACAAATATAAAGGAGTTAGCGGACTAAAACCATACACAATCTTAAAAGTGAAAATTTAGTAGTAGAATTTATAACACGGTTATAAACAAACTCCATATGTGGTAAACAATATTCTTATATTTTAATGTTCTTTTTAATGATAGCCCCTAACAAAGTAGATAAATTCCCATTTGCTACCTTGGTTTGACCATAAGTTTATGGATGACAAGTAGTGGAAAACAATAACTTAGTTCCTAACTTACACCACAAGGTCTTCCAAAAGTAACTCAAGAACTTAACATCTCTATCCGACATAAGTGTGGTATACCATGTAATCTCACAATCTCCCTAAAGAACAAATCTGCAACATGAGAAGCATCATCCGACTTGTGGCATAGAATAAAATGTGTCATCTTTGAAAACTATCCACAACTACAAAAATAGAATCCCTACCATGTTTACTCCTAGGTAAACCTAACACAAAGTGTCACGCCCCAACGGGTACCCTAAACATGACAGCCCACCGTACACAATATTAAAACTTAAGAATGACTACCCTAGTCACTCAAAAGCTTCCATATCGATACAAGGCGTACATTCACATCAAAGGGAGACTAGTGAAGTAATGCATTTTAAGATATTAATACTTAATATATTTCATTGAAATAAAAAGTCTTACAATTTCTAAGGGGAATTCCCCTAATAATTTCCATAATAACATGGTTTTGCTAAGATAAATAACTTAAGCTAGAAGATTTTAGAAGAAATCTACTTTAAGACTTCAAAACAGAGTTCCTCCAAAAGCTTCCCAAAATATAGATTCTACCTAGATGATCAAGATGGTCTCGGGTGCAAAATAACGATCCTGTAATATCAAAAGTCTATAGGGGTATAAGCATAACTAGCTTAGTGAGATAATCCTTACGCAAAAATACTGATAACAAGTATTCAACCAAGTTCATTAAACAAGCATATGAAATGCAACAACCATATGATCAAACAGTACATATGACTATCCGGTTTCGTATGTGTGGTGGATTTACCCCTCCATCGGTAGTTAGGGAATGATTTGCACTGGGCCCCAAACGACCTCCTTAAAAGTTTGCGCGCGTCTTAAGGTTCCAATGAACCGTACTACTAGTCCCCGGGCTTTCCTTATCCAAAGCGATTGATCCGGCTCAGCTACAGCTTGAGACCGTATTCCTCGAACGTCCTAAATCCTCAAGATGTAACTAGGCAGTTTACCTTTCCGGTCTCACGCTGAGGAATAGTAGCAAAATTTCAAAATGATATTCTAAGTGATATGCATGAGAAATTTATCATATGAGGATTCCAATATGACATTAAATTATTTAAAGCGATTAAGCAATAAATGCACACATAGCAGTACATATATAGAAACAATTATATCAATCACAGATCAGGTTCTGATATACTTATCGTTCATTGATCGCACATAACAATTCACATACATAATTCCCATGATATCCCACATACATATCAATTTTATCTTTTTCTAATATCTAGTGCTCTATTCTACAAGCACATGCGCGAATACGTAAACGTAAAGGAAACTCACTCGTCCATAGCGATCTTCTATGAGTCGAAGTAATCCTCGGAGAAGAGAAGATCTTGGTCCTCAACACCTAAACAAAAGAAATACCCAAAGTGAGTATTTCATCCAAGATCTACTCAATTTCTCTAATTCTATCTTATTGAATTCGTCAAAAATCTTATGAATGGAAATCCCAACTTAAAATGGCCATAACTCGCTCGTTTTAACTTGGAATTTCGCATATTATATACCGATTTCTACCTACTCGAAAAGATCTAACCATTTCTAAGGTTATTTTTATCAAAAGAAGTTATTTGGGTCTCGGAATAGTAACGTACAGAATCGATACAAAATTTTCATATTTCAAAACTCAAGTTTTCATACTTTTCTTCATTCAAGGGCTCTTGTACAAAAATATAGATATTTTGTATGGTTAAAAAATCCTTTGAATATATATATATAGACTTAAACTATATACATAAATTTAGTGGTGTTGTCTCAACAATGATTTTGCAAAACAATGTGTCTTAAAAGTGAGAAAAGCTAAGACTTGAAAATCTCCTTTTAGTTTTGTTGGAAAAATTTTGTAAGTGAGTATTTCTTTCTTTTAACTCCATTTCTTAATGTTAAGAATAATTAAATTTTCAAAAAGTAATTTTAGTCTTTTTCATTTCTATAACTTTATTTCTAGTGGTTGAAAAATGTAGTTTTTCTAAATATTTCTTGGTTATGTGTTCTAAAGTTTTTCTAAAGTTAGATCCACTTTAAATAATGTCAATGAGCTTATGAGTTATTTATTATTTTTATTTCTTAAGTAAAGCTCATCTTTAGAAAGATTATTCTTTGATAATTTTGTTAAACTTATCTAAACCTTAGTATGTTGATGAAAACTTTACATATAAGTTTAAGAAAAACTTTTGGTTAAACAAAGAATTAAGCTTAAGCAATCTTTCTTATTTCATTGGTTTGAAAAGAAAGTTTGTGATAACTTTATTTTATGTATTCATTGATAAAATCCCATATAGTATTATTACTAAAACTTGAGCTAAACTCATCTAACTTTAGAAAATATTTGTCAAGATAAAACTTTAAGTTTTTATGGAAGAATCATTCCTTATGTGACAAAATTTATTTTTGAAGAGAGTTCTTATTTCTATTACTTAAGAAAACTCATTTTATTATGGTTGAGACAATAATAACATATCATGCTGAATGAGAATATGTAACTATAAGAAATATAATAAAAACAACATAATAAGATAAATATAATAACAGCATAAAAGTAAAGTTAAGTATTGGGAACCTTAGCTTCATCAAGGTATCCCGGGACTAAGAGTAGACTAGTCCCAAAAAGAAAAGAAAAGAAAAGAAAAGAAAAGAAAGAAAATTTTTTTGACTTGATATTGACAAGTCTAAGAGTAGAAAGACTAGTCTTATTAATTTGCATAAAACAAGTAATTAAATTAATTGCAAAGCATAGAAATAAACAAATAACAAGTAAGCTTATATGCTCTAGAGAAATATATATACATAATATACATAATACTATATAGAGTTAGATTAGAACAAATAATAATAACAATAATAACAACATAATAGAAGACATAAACAAAAACAAAACACGAACATATTGTTACTTCTTTAAGAAACATACACTAAGCTCATGTTAAGTTAAATGAACATGATGAGTGAATAAGATAAAATTTTACCTAAGGTTTATGTGTTTGTTGAAGAGGAAAAGAATGAATTGTAGTATTATGTAGGAATTGGCTTTATGGTGGGAAGAGAGAACTTGAGAGAGATTTTGAGAGAGGGATTTTATGGAGTGATTTTGGTAGAGTTTTAGTAGGAAATGAATTGTGAAAGAATGAAGGAGGAATAGGGTATTTATAGAGTTTTTGAGTGGAAATTAGATGTAATTAAATAAATTGAAAAAGAAAACAAATTGATAGTGATGAGAGAGAGTGGATGGACGGCAACAGGGGAATAGGGGAGAGAAATTGATTAAATTTGTTGTTTTGTAATAAAAAGAAGTAATCTGTAAAGTGTAATGTGATTAAAGTTGTATGGGGAAGGTAAATTGTAAGGTATAGATATGGTAGTGTATAAGAATAAAGTATAAGAAAAAGTAGAGATAGATGAATAGTAGAAAAGTACTACGAATAGTCGACTAGACAATTAAAATATCGGTAGTAAAGAAAATACGCGTAAATAAGCTATATTTGGTATTTTAGTTACCGAAAAATTTTAAAACTGATATTTTTGAAATCCTTATATTTTTAAGTCTATTGGTGTTGTCGGAATATTTTCACTATCCGGTGCACTGAGGCACGGTTTTTTGAAAGCTGATCCCGTTTGGATCCGAAAGACACTAAAAATTATGAATCTGATTTTTAAGCTTTCCTATGTTATAACGAACCATATTCCACAATTATCTTAATTTCGTTGTCTAGGGTTTAAGAACACGGGATTGCCGGATCTAGATTCACTAGACTAAATATAGAACTAGGTTAACTTTAGGTTCCGGTTTGACTTCGTTCTTAGGGTTTGCTTATATTATCGAAAAATAGGGGCTTACACAAAGTCCATAGAAATATCCACCCAAGGCTCACTAGGAATAGGTAGTGGTGTGTAAAAGCCATGGGATTGCACTTGAGATTTAGCTTACCTACATGTGATACATCTCTCACAAGTTCTTTCAATTTCTCGCTTCATGTGAGGCCAATAAAAATGTACTTGCAAAACTCCCAAGGCTTAGCTACCCCAAAATGTCCCATCAATCCCCCAGCATGAGATTCCTTCATTAATAACTCCTTAATGGAATAATTTGGAATGCAAAACTTATTTTCCCTAAACAAGTATCCATCATGTCTAAAGAGTTTCCACTAGCTGCCTTTTCACAGCATACATAATCTTCAGAAAAATCTTGGTCCAAAGAATACAATTCTTTAATGTGTTCAAAACCAAGTAGTTTAGCATCAAAAGTGAAGATTAGCACATACCTGCATGAAAGTGCATTAGCAACGATGTTTCCCTTACTTGCTTGTAGCGGATGACATATGGAAATACCTCTATGAATTCCAGCCATCGTGCATGCATCTTGTTCAATTTGTGTTGGTCCTTCAAATGCTTCAACGACTCATGGTCGGTATGGATCACGAACTCCTTAGGCAAAAGGTAGTCTTGCCAAGTTTTCAAAGCTCTAACCAATGCATACATCTCCTTATCATAAGTAGGGTATCTCAAGGTTGCCCCACTGAGTTTTTTGCTCATCCTTAAACCTGAAGCATCACATTCAATTTCAAAAGGTCTTGCAAAGTTAGGTAAAGCAAGTAAATGGGCATGAATTAGTTTGTCCTTGATTGATTGGAATGCTTTTTCTTGTTCCTCTCCCCTTAAACCCAACATTCTTCTTGATGACTTCGGTTAAAGGTGCGGCTATCCTAATAAAGTCTTTCACAAACCGCTGATAAAAGCTAGCAAGTCCATGGAAACTTCGAACATTACTCGCATTGGTTGGACTTGGCCATTCTATGATCGCACGAACCTTCTTCTCATCAACCTGTATTCCTTGTGCACTAACAACAAAGCCAAGAAACATAAGATTATATGTGCAAAATGTGCACTTCTTGAGGTTAGCAAATAATCTTTCCTTTGGAAGCACATCCAAAACAAATTTCAAATGAGTCAAATGGTCATCTAAGTTCGTGCTATAAATGAGGATATCATCGAAATAAAAAAAAAACAAATTTCCCAATAAAAGCACGCAAAACATGGTTCATTAATCGCATAAAAGTACTAGGTGCATTGGTTAATCTAAAAGGCGTTACTAACCACTCATATAAACCATTTTTTGTTTTAAATATGGTTTTCCATTCATCTCCTTATTTCATCCTAATATGATGGTATTCACTTTTCAAATCTATTTTGGAAAATACACAAGATCCATAAAACTCATCTAGCATATCATCTAGTGAGGAATGGGATGATGATACTTTACTATTATGTTGTTGATGGCTTGAAAATCAACAAACATTCTCCATGACCATCCTTCTTTGGAACCAAAATCACTAGAACGACATATGGACTCATGCTTTCCCTCACGTACCCCTTGTCCATCAATTCACTAACCTGCCTTTAGAGTTCCTTTGTCTCCTTAGATTACTCCTATAAGTTGGTCGGTTTGGAATGGTTGCATTAGGTACAAAATCAATTTGATCTTCAATCCTTTGTATTGGAGGTAATCCTTTTAGGATTTTCTCAGGAAAAACATCCTCAAACTCCTGCAAAATAGAGACAACAAAACTAGGCAAAGAATCAGGAAATTTGTTAGTATTCAAAACTAATGCTCTTTTCACCATACTTATTCTTGCCACACAACTCTCCTTTTGTAAGGCCGCATCTCATTTTCTCTCACCACCAAAACCGAACCCCTTTTCAACTTGAATACTCTCATTCTTTTCGGATTTCCTCTCTTTTTCATTTTGATTTTCAATTTTTCTTTCTCCTTTTCTTTTGCTCTCTCATTTTCTCTTAATTTTTTGCTTTTCCCTTTGTTTTTCAAAAAATTGTTGAAGTTGCAATTGATCTTCATATACTTGTTTAGGGGTTAAGGGTACAAGGGTAAAGTTCTTGCCATTGTGAATGAATGAATACTTGTTTGAGAAGCCATTATGAATCACCTTTTTGTCAAATTGCCACGGCCTTCCCAATAACACGTGATAAGCTTGTCAGTACTACATCACACAATACCTCATCCTCATACCTGCCGATGCGAAATGAAATCATAGCTTGTTTTTTCACTTTGGTTTCACCACTATCATTTAACCACTGCAACTTATATGGACTAAGGTATTTAATGGTCTTGAGCCCTAACTTCCCCACAAGAAATGTGCTGACAATATTAGTGCAACTACCTCCATCGATAATCATACTACATACCTTGTCACCAACGTAGCTCCTAGTATGAAAGATATTTTCTTGTTGCATTTCGGCTTCCTTTTTCACCTGCACAATTAAGGCTCACTTCACAAATGCTACTAACCTTCCCATCTCGGGATCTTCAACATCATTAGCATCTTCCAATGGTGGCATCTCTTCTTCCTCACTCTCCCTTCTGTCTCACATCGTTGCACAAGATCATAACGTGCTTATTTGACGCTAACTTGCAATGTGACCCCGCCTTGGCATTTAAAACACTTAATATCACGATTTCTAGTAGTAGAAGAATCAAATTTACCTTGATTTCCATGGCTGGCTACTTCATGTTTTTTATCAAACTTTGGCTTGGTGTTGGGCTGTTTCTCCTCCTTCTTCTACAGACTCGATTTCCAAGTGGATGCACTGAATTACCCTTCCTCTTGAGTTGGTTCTCAATCTTAATTGCCATGTGAACCATGTCCTCAAATCTACATAATGTTGTTGATAAAGCAGCATCCAAGGATCCGCTATACATTGTTAGACTGGTCACATGATCTAAAGCGAAGAAGATGAGGGAGGCGTTAGGAGCATTCGTTGAAGAAACGTGGAGGAAACAAGCTTTGCATGGAGATTTCATCACGGATTTGTCATTGGACGATGAATGGGACATTGTAAATGTTATATAAGCCTTTAGAGATTATCCAACGAAATCAAAATTGGAATTGTGCTTGCAGGAGGCCAATGCTGGCCCTACGCTGCTGCGTTCCATCGCAACATCACCAGCATATGTTGCAGGCGTATGTTATGCATGAGAATTATTTGAGACTTTTTAGTTTCATTATTTGAGACTTTTCAGTTTCCTTCGTTTGTTATATATATTTGGTTTTGGTTTTTGTATGAACAATAAACCTTTGAATGAATATTGAATCGAGAGAGTTTTTCTCCTTTAATTCCATTGCGAATTTATCAAGATTTCATCTTGTAGCGTTCAATTGGATTCCTAAACATTTGTTCTAGTTTGCAATATAACTTAGGGTAAAGGTTCCTTCTTTTTATACCTTTGGTTCAAGTTTGGAATATAACTTTGGGTCAAGATCCGCTCCGATCTGATTTAGCTTTCTTGATGGCCTGCTTCCTCAAACTAATCATTGGGTTTCAGGTTTAATATACCCAGAGTTCGCATCAGTTTTTGGCATCAGAGCTTTGGCTCTGAATCAGGTTATCTATCCACCAATTTTTCTTTTGTCTTCTTTTTTTCTTGTTTGTTGTTTCTTGATTTCTATTTTGTCGTTTCTTGTTCCTTCTTGATGAAATTAAGTCTAGGGTTTAGTTTGAAAATCTCAAATCTTGAGAATTTGTGATAAAAGAGAAGTCTTTTAGGGTCTTTTTGTTGAAAAAAAAAGTTGCAATCTTTAAGATCTAGGTTTACTATTAAAAAAAAGAAGAAGAAATTCATCAAAAAAAAAGAGAAGAAAAAAAATCGTGAAAAAAATATATTGTTTCTTATGTTGTTCGTTCTTGAATTTGATCTTGATTTGTTCGTGTCTCAATTGTTCGTGATATTCTGATTAGCCTTAACATTCCTTCTTAACTCTCGTGTTCCTATCTGTTATCTATTCTTAATTCTAAGGCTGTTCTTTTCTGTTCCATTAAGTCACAAGTGTGGTCTTGATTCCAGAATCACTGAGTTCAATATAGGACTTCGGGAGAAGGACTATCGAGTGGTAAAAGGAAACAAGAGGTGAATTTATTATCGAGAAAAGCCTAATTGAGTGAGATACGAGAGGAGTGCCATTGATTTAAGTGAAACACGTGAGGGAGTGTTGTGAGATATTTTTTTTTTTTTTTGTTTCACTAGATTGCAGGTGTTCAAGTAAGATGAGTTCCCAATCAATTTCTAAAGAGCAACCGGGAGTTGACCCTAAGATGTTTATGGAGTCAATGACAAAATCGTTTGAGCGATTGTTTCAGGATAATGAGGAATCTAATGAAAGGTGGGAGAGACTAAAGAATAGGATGGCTGAAATTGAACGACGACAGCAGCAATCCCAGCCTAGATGAAGGTAGTGATACAGATGAGTATGATGGGAGTGATAGGATGCTTGGTAAAAGATATGGGGGGCAAAATAATGATAGGGTGGATCGAAATTTAGGGAACATTAAGATGAAGATCCCTCCATTCCAAAGTAAAAATGATCCTGATGCTTACATTGAGTAGGAATGAAAAGTGGAGTTCGTGTTTAATTGTCATCACTATTCTGAGGAGAAGAAGATCAAGCTTGCTACAGTCGAATTTACTGATTATCCGCTTATTTGGTAGGATCAGTTGAATTTGAGTAAGCGACGGAATCATGAAAGGTTGGTTGACACATGGAATGAGATTAAAGCCATCATGAGGAAAAGATTTATCCCTAACCACTATACTAGGATTTATTTAATAAATTGCAAAGCCTTACTCAGGATCCAAGAGTGTGGAGGAGTATCATAAGGAGATGGAGATAGCTATGATCCGAGCCAATGTGGATGAAGACAGAGAAGCAACAATGGTTAGATTTCTATATGGCTTGAATCGGGATATAGCTAATGTTGTGAGTTGTAGCATTATGTAGATTTGGAAGACATTGTACACATGGCCGTGAAAGTAGAAAAGCAACTCAAGCATAAAAGCGTAGCAAGGTATGGATCTAATTTAATTGGAATTATAACCCTTCTTGGAAATCGAATTAGAGTAAAAAAGATGATAAATCTAAGGGTTTCTATAACGGGAATGATAAGGAAGTTGGTAAGGAGAAGGATAAATCCAATGCTCAAGGTAGTAGGAATCACGACATCGAATGTTTTAAATGCCTGGTCATGGACACATTGCATCTCAATGTCTAAACAGGAGGACCATGATCATGAGAGAAAGTGGTGATGTTGAGATTGAAAGTGAGCATGAAAGTGAGACTTCTATGACTCCATTAGAGGATGACGACGACGACATAGAGTATGCGGTTCAAGGTGAATCCTTGGTGATCCAATGTGCCTTAAGTGTACAAATTAAGGAGGTTGACAGTGAGGAGCAGCGGACAACATCTTTCATACCTGTTGTCACATCCATAATAAGGTATGTAGCTTGATCATAGACAGTAGTAGTTGTATTAATGTAGCTAGTACCTTATTAGTTGAAAAGTTAAGATTGCCTGTTGTAAAACATCATCGACAATATAAGCTTCAATAGTTAAATGAGTGTGGGGAACTGAGGGTGAATAGGCAAGTGTTGGTTTCTTTCTCTATAAGGAAGTATAAGGATGAAGTTTTGTGTAACGTGGTGCCTATGCATGCTAGCCACATTTTGTTGGGAAGACCATGGCAATATGATAGAAAGGTTTTGCATGATGGATTTAGAAATGTATATTCATTTGTTATGGATGGTAGGAGTGTGAAACTTGCACCCTTGTCTCCTAGACAAATCTTTGATGGTCAAAAGAAAATTAAAGAGGCAGATGAACAGCAAAGAAAAAGTAAGAAAGAGAGTGTGAGTGGAAAAGAAGAGAGAAACAATAGTGAGAAAAGCTGTGAGAAAGTGAAAAACACATCTGTGTAAAAGAAAAGAGAGAAGTGAGAAACTAGGAGAGAAAAGGAAAGATCTTGAGTACAAAGAGAGAAAAGTGAGTTTTTATGCAAAAGGAAAAGATGTTAAGAGTGCTATGTGTTTGAAGCAGCCCATGATTATACTTATGTACATGGAGGCTTATTTTAATACTAACGACCTTAACCCCTCTTTTCCTAGTGTTGTTTCTCCTCTTTGCAGGAGTGTAGTGATGTGTTTCTTGAAGAAGTACCAGCTGGATTACCGCATTTGAGAGGAATAGAGCATCAGATTGATCTCATTCCATGAGCTGCCTTCCGAATGGACCGGCATATAGATGCAATCCAGAAGAAGCTAAGGAGATTCGGAGGCAAGTTGAGGAGCTGATGTCTAAAGGCTATGTGAGAGAGAGCCTTAGTCCATGCGTAATACCAGTATTGCTAGTACCAAAGATGGATGGAACTTGGAGAATGTGCGTCAACTGTCGAGCCATCAATAAAATCACTGTAAAGACATCCAATCCATAGATTAGATGATATGCTTGATGAATTGTTTGGTTATTGTATTTTCACCAAGATTGATTTAAAAAGTGGATATCATCAAATTAGACTAAGAGTTGATGATGATTGGAAAACGGCTTTTAAAACGAAATATGATTTATATGAGTGGTTAGTCATGCCTTTTGGTTTAACTAATGCACCTAACACTTTTATGAGACTTATGAATCATGTTTTGAGAGCTTTTATTGGAAAGTTTGTTGTAGTCTATTTTGATGATATTTTGGTGTATAGCAAGAATATTGATGATCATATTCACCATCTACGTTTGGTTCTTGATGTGTTGAGGATTGAAAAGTTGTGTGTTAACCTTCTAAAGTGTTCTTTTTGCATTGAACATAGTGTTTTTGGGATATGTGGTAAGTGCTAAAGCAAGTTGATGAAGAAAAGGTAAAGGCTATAAAGGAATGGCCTAGACCTAATATTGTTAGTGAGGTTAGAAGCTTTCATGGTTTGGTTAGTTTTTATAGGTGATTTGTTCGAGATTTTAGTAGCATGGCCGCACCATTGACTGAAATCATCAAGAAAAGTGTAGGTTTTAAATGGGCAAGTGAGCAAGAGCATGCATTTAATTTGCTTAAAGAAAAACTTATTTCAGCACCTGTACTAGCTTTACCTAATTTTGATAGAACATTTGAAATAGAATCTGATGCTTCTTGTTGTGGTATATGAGTTGTTTTAATGTAGGAAAGGAAGCCAATTGCCTACTTTAGCGAGAGTTCAGTGAGCCACCTTGAACTACCTACTTATGACAAGGAGTTATATGCCTTGGTTCGTGCCATGTAGACTTGGCAACATTACTTGTGGCTAAGGAGTTTGTCATTCATACTGATCATGAGTCTCTGAAGCATTTGAAGGGACAAGACAGGCTGAATCGAAGGCATGCAAAGTGGATGGAGTTCATTGAGACATTTCCATACTTAATTAAGTGCAAACAAGGTAAGGAAAATGTTTCGAAGGTACGCATTAATCTTTACTTAGAGGCAAAATTATTGGGATTTGAGTACATTAAAGACTTATATCCTATAGATCCTGATTTTGCTAATGTGTATGACACATGTGAAAAAGGTGCTTTTGGTAAGTTCTATAGGCATGATGGGTATTTATTAAGAGAAAAACGTTTTTGTGTGCTTAATAGTTCATTGAGAGAGTTGCTTGTGAGGGAGTCACATGGGGGTGGACTGACGGGACACTTTGGTGTGAGGAAAACATTACATGTTTTGGATGAACATTTCTTTTGGCCACATATGAAACGAGATGTTGAAAGATTTGTGAGAAATGTATTACTTGCAAACAAGCGAAATCTAAGGTTTTACCCCATGGCATGTTGTAAGCCACGGAAAATTCCAGTAAATAATTCCAAAATAAACATCGAAAATAAACTCTAAAAATGACTCCAAATTAAAACCAAACTTCGACTAGCCTTAAATCACGAATAATCTAGAAATTTTTAACCTTGAGAAAATGAGGATCCTTAAAATAAAATAAGAACTCAACGGTCTTCAAATTCAAAACACTATGTATGACAAATTCTATACTTAACTCTGAATTGTAAAATCAGGTAATATAGAACTTAAAGACAAATTATTAAAAATAAATAACAAAAACCTTTGGAAATAAAAATCAATTCAAGAATTCCGAAAACGTTAAGAGATATTAAATACTTACAAAAATAAATTTCTCAAATTAAATATGTTGTATAAACATAAAATCAGTTTCCAAATTGGTAAGGACCAAACCGACAAATTCCCAGGAACCCTAGTAATTTAGATCCGGCAATTTCGTATTCCTAAACCAAGGAATCGGAATATGAGTAAAGGGTATAGTTTGGTTTGTAATAATACTAGGATACTTTAAAAGATAAGATTAGTGAATTTTTTACCTATTTCGAACCCGTTCGGATACAGACTTTGAAAAGCATGTCCTAAGGCTCGAGATATCAAAAATATATCATTAATACCGTTAGACTCGTATTTTTATAAGGATTTCTAAAATATCAATTTTATAATTTCTTGATAAGTAGAATTATCTGATTTTGCAATTATATTCGTATTCTTTACTACCAGTAATTAACTAGTCTTTTCACTATTCATTACTATTCATTACACAAATTTTACTATTCTTATAAACCCTTATATTTTTAGATAAATATTTTATATATCATAGAAAATTTTGTTTTTCTAAAATTTAGTTAGTTTCGGGTTTTTACGGGATCGGTTTCTGTTTAAGACCCGATACTAAAAATAAAATAAATTAATTTAATAATTGAAAAATATTTAAAAAATATTTTTATTTTCATAAAATAATTTTCAAAAATTTTTTGGGTTATGAAAATATCAATTTTAGCTCATATTTGCGTATTTTGATCATACTAGTAACTTATTTGATAATTCACTAAAATAAATAAATTAATTATCTTATTTTAATTATGAAAAATCTGCTAAAAATATTTGGAATGAATTTTATATTTTTTTAATTTTAATTTAATTTTATTTTATTAAGAAAGTACTCTTACAACTCATATCTTTAAGTACACCTTTCACACATCACTTCTTTTTCACTTCAATCTTTCTACACTTCATGGCAGATTTTTCTCTTCTTTTATGGCTATCTTGTCCTTTGAAATACTCTAAAAATTAATTAAAGTAACCCTCTTTCAATCCTTTTTCAAGAGGCTACACATATTATTAATTACATTATAATTCCAAGTCAAAAGCTAACTAAATTTCTCTCTCTCTTCTCCTCATTTCACGCCAGCTACAAGACTCTTCTTGCTGCCCATTTTTTTTTTTTTACTTCATTTAATGTGTCTTTAACTTATTCTATCTCTCTCTCTCATTTACACCTTCAACCCTTTATCATTCCTTACCTTTTTCTCTCTATTTTTCCTCTCTTTCTCTCTTCATTTTCTCTTGTTCTTACAAAAAAACCTTGTTGCCCCTATTCAATAAATGAGCTCCCACACTTATTTCTTCAAGATCCTTTGATAAAACTCTTATCTATAGCTTCCATAGATGATATAGGTAAAGTATAGTGAGAGTTTCATGCATCAAATGACTTTCCATAAGCCTAAAAGCTAAGGATGATGATGCTAAAATAAAACACTCCTCTTGTCCATGATTACTATCTTGTATTATTATTATTATTTTCTTGCTAAAAGTAGTTATATTTTATATATTTAACTTTTTTTTGTAGCTTTGATTTTGTTTATGTTTTAGATCTTGTTATTTGAGTTATTTTACTATTATTTTGTTTATTTTCAAGTTATGTTGTTATTGCTAATGATTTGTACATATATTCATCATTCACATAACCGTGATAGTGTTCGTGCATTTATAACTAATATAGTAAACTAGATCTAGTTGTTTTAAGTTCATACATGCATTAGACTTTTTTTATATTCTTAAATAACTTGTTATAGTTTGTTGGTAGTAGAAAAGTATTAGAAAGCTCAAGATCTATTTTAGTTTCAACAAAAATCATTTTTGAAAATTCGGATAAAAAGAGAACCATATTTAGAAAAGCTATTTTTCAACTTCAAAATGTGTATTTTTTATTTAAAATGAAGGGTTTATGGAATATATATCATCAATGAATGATCTTGATGAGTAAAGTTTAGATCTATGAGTTTATAGTTTACTACTATGGATTTCTTTTATATCTATGCTCATAGAAAGTGTAGATCTTGGTTTTGAACTTAAACAAAAATGGTGAAATTCGTATCTAGGCAAGACCCATTTTTAAAAACCACTTTCTAAGTGTCAAAATGAAATTTTTACTTGAGATAATGAGGGCTTAATGTATATATATCATCAATATTTCATTTTATATGGTTCAAAGGTAATTTTCAAACATTATTTTTCAAAACAAAATTTTATTTTCGGATCTAGAAAAAAGCATAACTTAAAAACATGTTTTTCGACTCAAAAATGAAGTTTTTATTCAAGATATGGAAGGCTCTTAGGATAGGATATGTAAGGGATGAATTTTCATAAGTTCAGATGGATTTTATCAAAAAATATATCCAAAAATAAATTTTGTAAATTCGGATCTCAACTAAGACCAATTTTGGAAACCCATTTTTCAACACCAAAATGAAGGATTTGTTTAAAAAATGAAAGGCTCATGGAATAGGTATCAATAGGAGATGTTTTTTATAGGTAAATGGTAGATCTACTAATAGAGACTCTCAAAATAGTAAGGGATTACAAAGTATAAAATTTGAGTTTTATTCTAACTTTATGAAATTCGGATGGTTTCAAGACCATGCCTTAAAACCATTTTATCAACTCCAAAACTTGTGTTTTATATGAAAAATGAAGAGTATAGGTAATAGATATCATCAAGTAATTATTTTTATAAGTTAATATGGGATTTGCTAAGAAAACTAAGTAGAACAAGGAGTAGAAATAAAGTAGGAAAATTTGAGTTGTTTGCCATTTTAAGAAATTCGTAATAATGGAGTAATGGTATGAAAGCCCCTATTTTTCAAACTCAAAATGAAAGTTTTATTAAAGAAATGAAGTCCTTAGTGATTAGGTATGGTTGCGCCTTAATTTTCTAAGTATCAAATGAGTTTACTTAAAGGAATCACCACAAAAACAATTTTTACAAAATTCGGATTTTGGGATGAACCATATTTGAAAATGTTTACAAAGTGTAACATGGAAATTTTTATTGAAAAACGAAGGCCTTAGGGAATATACATAATGAAGGATTAATTTTAACAAGAATAAATAAATTTTATCAAGGAATTTTTCTAAAAATAAGTAGAGAATGTCAAGAATATAAGACTAGCCTTTCTAAATTGATTTTTCATAAAGTCTTACTAAGAAAAAGTTTTCTAAAAATTTTTTTTATTAAATATCATCAAGAACATGTATATATATATATATATATATATCTCATGACATATCATTTATGATAGTAATTTGTTCATATTGCATGAATACTTGCTTTGGATAATAGAAACTTCATGAACTTTCACAAAATCAATTTTCAAAAATTGTTTTCGCTACTGATCTGATCTGATCGGATCTTTTCGAACCTTCAAAGTTTTCAAAACTTAAATATGATATTAAAATTAGATAGATCTTTCAAAGTAGATAGAAATTGGTATATAATTTGCTAAATTCTAAGTTAAAACGACTAAGTTATGGCCGTTTTAAGTTGGAATTCCCGCGTATGACTGGAATTACGAATTTTCTAGTTTTGTTAAATAGTTTGGATTAGCTAAGTGATGAAATACTTATTAGAGTATTTCTTCCTTTTTAGGTGACCCTGAAATTGATGATTCCCTACCACCGGATTACTTTTACTAAGAGACCAGCGATCCAATGGTCGATGAGTTTTCTTCTTATTTTGTTACCTTGTTTGTGCTTGTAGCTAGTTGCATTAAAGTATAAGGACAAGATAAAAACCGATATGAATGGGGATGGGATAGATGATAACTTTGATGTATGTATGCCAAGGAATACTAAAGCATATCGAAACCATGATTCGATTTGATAACTGCACTATTCATATTATTTCTGTTATATGTATGATATTGGTTGGTCACTTTAAAGAATGTATGAATAATTTGACTTAAGTAAAAACAAATTAGTCATGCATCACATCGGACATGTTGCATTTGGTAGCGTACTACTCCTACACAGGTAGATTTATATGGTTCGAGGACTCGTTTAGATAATGAGACCCAGTATCAGAGCTCATTCATAGGGAACTAAGGCGTACCGGGGATGCATTCCATGTATGAGCCTAGTCAAGTCTAGTGCTATAAGCCTAGGGGGCTTCGGGGACTAGCAGTGATCATGTAGACTTTCAATACCATCCCTAACCCTTTATAACTTGCTTATTGCTATGTGGAATTAAGAAAATTCTCACTAAGCTAGTGTAGCTAATATCCCAATAGATATTTGAATAAATAGATTAACTCAAGAAGGCTACGTGGGGATCGGATAGTTAGAGACGGATATAACTTCGAGATTCCGGCAGAAAGTAATAATACTTGAAGATATTAGTTAGGTTTTGTGAACTGACTTGTAATAGTTTGTGTAGCAAAATCTTTGATGAATTGTAATTTGATGCATGGTGAATTGTATTTCCTTTACATTGTTACTCAAGTTGTATCAATATAAAAAGTATTACTCCGATGTGTCTCCTCTATGTGTTAGACGCCTTGTACATAGTATCAAAGCCTTCGCATGACTAAGGCGGTCATTCCTAGGCTTTAATATTATGTACGGTGGACTGCTACGTTTAGGGTACCCTTCGGGGCGTAACACATGTACACACCCTTACCCATACATAGTGAACCTTAGGTAGAAATATCCATGAATTTTATTTTGGGTTTACCTAGGTCCAAAAAAGTTCATGATTCTGTGTTTGTAGTTATTGATAGGTTTTCTAAAATGGCTCATTTTATTCCCTGTCATAAAACTGATGACGCCACTCACATTACTTATTTGTTCTTTCAAAAAGTAGTGCGTCTACATGGAGTTCCTAGGAGTATCATTTTGATAGAGTTGCAAAATTTCTGAGTCACTTCTTTAAAATTCTATCGACAAAATTGAGAACTAAACTGTTGTTTTCAACTATTTGTCATCCACAAACTGATGGACAAAGAGAAGTAGTTAATAGCAAGATTGTCAGAACCGACCGATTCGAACGGAACCGGCCACGAAGGCGGGCCGGGTCACATGGTTAGGTCGCTTTTGGCGAGAACCAGACTGACCTGGCCAGTTCAACCGGGTTTATGGGGTCAAAACGCTCTTCATATATATATAAAAAAAAAAAAAAAAAAGAAATATGGAAAGGTCAACCTGCTGTTACCTGCAAAACCGTGTAGGAGTAAAGTAGTCTAATGTAGGTTCAAAAAGTCAAAGTAAAAAAGCAAACAAAACAAATTTAATGTAAAGGTAAAATGCAAACAAACTGAAACAGTGATACAAAAAGGCAAAAAAAGTAGAAAACAGAAATCGAAAATAAGTACACAACCCTAAGCAGCAAAAACAAAAACCCATTTAGAAGTTAAAAGTTTCAAGTTCTCAACTCTTAAAAGTGAAAACTTCCAGCTACAGCAGGAGCATGGACGACTACTGCCGCTACCTACCGCCGTTACCCACCGCCCAGCATCTTCAGCCACCTCGATGGAGTGCTGCAAGCCACCTCGATGAGTTCCGATTTCTATGATGTTCGTTCCGCTTTTTCATTGCTTTGTTTTATTATTTAGGCTTAGTTTGACGTATATATTGGAGATTGAATGATGTTGGCTGCGGAAGATTATAATATATGTATATATTATAATGTCTTGCAATTAATGTCCATGGAAATGATTATTGCCTTATGGAATGAATCAATATATCAGTTTAAAACAAAATAAAATAAAATAATAGATAACGGAAATGAGGAATGGAAGTACCAAAATTTATTGATTGATTTTGATTAAACTCCTAACACTTGAATATTATTTATGATGTATGTGTATACTTTGATTGATATTCAAGTTAGGAATTATATTAATTTAATATATAGCATATGTAATATATCGCATATGGTAGACAGTCCTACATTAACATTATTAAAAAAAGAAGAAAAAAGGAAAATCTCTTTTAAAAATTTATAGTTCTGTCTCTAAAATTTTCTAACTAAATTTATACAAAACAGACATAAAAAGAAAAAAAAAAAAAAAGAAAAAGAAAAGAAGGGTATGTAATGCAACGTTGGAGGGTCTCTAGATATATTAATTGTCAATTAATTTACCCTGTGTGCACTTAATCCTTTGTATGTATATATTTGCACGAGGACACACACACATATATAAAGAGAGAGAGCACCTGTGATGCATGTGTGTGTTCACCGCTACACTAGAGCCCACTATGTACTAGCACTATCAATCGACCCTTTTAACAAACATGAGAAATGAACAAACAATTAAATAATGTTTATTTACTACATTCTAGTCATCTACGACAACAACCTTTCATTTATCATCCTTTAACTTTAACGAAAGCATTCAAAAGATTATTTCGATTTTGTTGCTCTAGCTATATAAAGTAATAACGAGATTAGGACCATAAAAGTTGCTATTTAGAAGGTGAAGAAAATTTTATAATTTAGTGGTGATTATAATAGGATTGATCCTATCACATTATTAAATGAATTAGATCTATTTGAATCGTGATAAATTCTTAAACATTATTAAATTTATTAATTATAATGTTACTAGTGAACAATGTAAGCAGAAGACCGATAGTACAATTTCAATGTCTTCAATTGGTGCAATCCCAAGGAGAAGGGAGGACCACAAGTGTCGATTATTTACCTTTTCAACAAGTGATAACTTAAAGGCCCCCACCCCAACCCCCACAAAAAAAACGTGATAACTCTAATCATATCAATAAATGGACTTTGATGATAACTAGTGCATAGATTCTAAGTCCATTTTGCGACAAATATTTTTCCTCTTGAACTTCTTAGGACAATTACCGGTAATTTTAATTACTTGAATGTACATACATATATTACATGGGATTCTATTTACCTATACTTAAATAACGTTAACAAATTTGCATATTAACCACATATTACATATTTGATGAGTATATATATTTCTTAACGTCATTTTACTTCTTATTTAAATTATACATAGCATACAACTTAAACATAATTTCATTAAATCTAGACATTAGTAGAGATAATAAGGACTTGCCTTATCAACAATATGTACCAAATATTTAATTTAATTTTACATAAATAATAGAAATTCATATCTATTTATAAAATTGCATATATAAGATGTCATTTTATTTTCCCTTTAAATGCCTCATCTCTTACATGGGATGTTCACGATTTTTGAGAAAATAATAAAACTTTTTATTTGTTGTAATTCACATATTAAAAATGAGATTTTACTCTCTATTTATTTACAAATGTATTAAAATGTTCATGCTTGGGTTTTATCCGACGGATGGAATGTTATTTTTGGTGCCTTTCGTCATTGGAGATGGGAGTGTGGATGCATATATATCACTTCTCAAGGAAACTATGGATTGTTTCAAATGACATTGCAATTCACTAGATTGAAAGATAATATCATGAACTCGTATAATGTGAAGAGTGCGGATATATATTATATAATGTATAAAATATTAATATCCATGCATGTATACATATATATATATATATATGGCAATCTTAGTTTATATATATGGCAATCTTAGCATAGATATATTCCTATGTATGTAAGTGTCTAATTTAAATGTTGTGAGTTACCACTTTAGTAAAAAGGCATTGTAATTTTATGGTTAATCGATTTGGAAGTTCTTCTATATATTAATTGTCAATTAATTTACCTTATGTCACTCAATCCTTTGTATGTATACATTTGCAAGAGGAACACATACACATATAAAGAGAGAGAGCACCTATGATGCGCATCTGTGTGTAGCCGCTACACTAGAGCTTTGCATAAATAGCAAGTGATTTCCAATTACTTTTGCTAGAAAAAAATCCCAAAACTCCTAAAATCCTTCCCAAGTGATCATTGTTTTACTTTCGTGGGTTTGAGGATTGATGATGATTTTTAAAAGGCTTGTACGAAAATGTGGTGATGGAAGCAGATGATGGAGAAAGATATCCTACGATTGCATGTAAATTTAGGAGGAAAGAGGAAGAAAAATTAAAGTAAGACATTTAAAGTTGAAAAGATGGCATATCACTTCATGTTGACTCCCTAACAAATTAAATGAAAAACAACAAAAATAACTCTCCCGGGAAGAAGATAATGGAGAGTCAATATCTTGTCAAGAGAGAGGAATAAAAATTAAAGTTGAAAAGATGGCATATCACTTCATGTTGGCTCCATGACAAATTAAATGAAAAGAGAAAAAAATTGACTCTCATAGGAAGTAGAGCAAAAACTTAGCTTAAGTCATGTGCTTGCGACCTAATTTTTTATGAGATAATATGATGCACAAATAACTATTCAATTATTGTAAACTGTAGTTAATTAGTTAAATATTTGTATATTATATATATATATGTTATGCATTTTTTAGAGTTTTGCAGTTTTAGTAGGAACAAATTTAGTGCACAACCTTGGTCGCTGCTTAAACTCGAGAGGCAGATTGAGGACTCGACAAGTTTGATCCAAGCGTGACATGTTGCAACGAGTTGAACAGGCTTGGTCGCGGGTCACATCGATGACTCAATGTATTGAGCAGTCAAGGCGTGACAAGTTCAAGATTGAAACTGCCAAAGTTTAAAAAAATTGCACAGCTTTGGCCAAGTGGTTAGTCGAGGGTTCAACGAGTTCAATGTTCAGGGTGTGATAAGTCAAAAATCTAAGACTCGATGAGCCAAAGATAAAAGACTTGGTCACGGCCGAAAGTAAGGGGCGACAAGTTTAAATTTAAGGCTCGATGGAGTGCACATGAGTAAAAACTTCTCGAGGGATAGCGTTGAGGCGCTACACCTCGAGGCGCGATAAGTGTTAGCGCACGATAGTTTTAAAAATATGGGTCGATATGGCAGAAGAGCCATTGAAGCGCATTTAATGCTAGATGACTTAAAGATGTTATCTCTAACGAACATTTGAATTTCTAAAGGGTTTAAGTACTTTATCCTTGGGGGATTGACATGTGGGAGCATGAATTAATAAGAGCTTTTACTTATGAACAAACAAATCCTTTATTTTCTTATTCTATTGTTTATTAAATTTACAAATATCTATAAAGAGAGAGAAAATCACTCTAGCGCTTTGCTCTTGTATTTTCTATCTATCTGAGAGCATCTAGAGAGAGAAAAGAAATATTGTATTTTCTGTGTGCTGTAAAGTGTTGTATTACTCAGCTTGAGCATTCTTTTATAATTAATAAAATTTGTGGTGAAGACCTCAATTAGAGATAATGGTGGACCATGAAGAGTAAGAATGGGCCAAACTCCATGTTATATTTGAACTAATATTTTCTATCTCCTTCTCTTTTATGTTTCATATTTTAATATGCTGTTATATTATCCATTGTAATTGAAGTTAATTTGATTTGCTAAATTAAAATTAATTACTTGAATTTTTGGGGCAAATACTCAATTCACACCACTCCCCCTAACGAAGAGTTTTATGGTGTATTTTCTCATTTTCATTTGGTATTAGAGCGTTATCTCTATTTATTATGTATTTAATCACATATAGAATAAATGTCATGATATCAAATGCACTGGGGTCTGTAAAGGGACAAACTATCAATAGACTGTCGCTTCTAAGTAAGGGTAACTACCCATATTAGAAGTATTTAATGAAAATTTTTCAAAAGGCCTAAAGTAGATTTTTGTGGAATATAATAGAAAATGGACCGTTTATTATTGAAGAAAAAGGGGAAAAAAAAAAGATTGGATCTAAATGATATTGCTATGAATGCATTGCATTATGGGTTAAACGATAGTGATTTTAATAGAATTTGTACATGCAAATTAGTTAAACAAATATGAGATGAACTAAAAATAACTTATGAAGGAACATCTAGAGTTAAAAACACGAAAATAAGTCTTTTGTATGGTCAATTTAAAGGATGTTAATAAATTTGCCTATTCACCACATATTATATATTTGATGAGTATACATATTCTTTAATGCCATTTTACTTCTTATTTAAATTATACATAGTACAACTTAAACATAATTTCATTAAATCTAACTTTAAGCAGAGATAATATTGGACTTGCCTTATCAACAATATGTACCAAATAGTTTAATTTATTTTTACATAAATAATAGAAATTTATTATCTATTTATAAAATTTCATGTATAATATGTGATTTTACTTTTTCTTTGAATGCCTCATATCTTACATGCGATTTCTATGCTTTTCAAGAAAATAATGAAACTTTTTATTTTATAAATCACATATTAAAAATGAGATTTTACTCTCTATTTATTTATAAATGGACTAAAATTTTAAAACCGCATATCTTAAATGCAATTTTGTATTGATATTTTGTTAATTAAAATTATATAATTGATATTTAGATAATTTTATTAATATAATTGGTAAATATGCGTTATATCTCTCTAATTCTAGTGATCAATGTCCTTCCAATATTTGCTTCCTTGACTATCCAATAATTATGACATCCACTTGTACTGCTACGAAAATATAGATGGATAAAAACACACCTACAAGACACGGAAAAACCAACCAATTTTCAATAAACGAAGGTCTTTGTGTTTGTTAAAATTATAAGTCGACCTGGGTCCCGACAAAGCTTATATATATCTATATATGTATACATAGTGTTCGCTATTCGTGTATAGAACTCACAATTTCTTTTCGTTATCATAAGAATACATAGAACCGAGAATGAAGGTGAAGGTAGAGAGCTCAAGAATTATCAAACCTTGCTATGAGGAAATTCCAATTCCATCCATAACTACAGAGCAAATTCCTCTTAGCGTTTTCGATAAAGTCGCCTACGATGCCCACATGGGAATCATCTATTGCTATCAAGCCCCAACACCACCAAACGCTACATTGATACAAGGTCTCGAGAGAATCCTAGCATTATACCGAGGGTTTGCCGGAAGGTTAGCTAATAATGAAAAGGGTGAACGGGTCATTATTCTAAATGACCAAGGGGTGAGATTAGTGGAAGCATCGGTTGATAGCCAGCTTGATCTGGATACGAATTTCAATCCATCACCAAATCTATTGAGCCTTCATCCTACCCTAAAGGATGTGGAAGAGCTTGTCCAAGTCCAGCTAACTAGATTCGCTTGTGGCTCACTTGTGATCGGTTTTACATCTAACCACGCCGTGGCGGATGGTCATACAACAGGCAACTTTCTTATTGCATGGGGTAAAGCCTGTCGACGAATGAATGCCGGCCCTGTCCCTTCTCATGATAGGACCATTTTCACGGCTCGAAGTCCACCTAGAATCGAATTCGAGCATGAAGGAGCGGAGTACATGAGCAAAAAGTTGGTCGAATCAGAATACAAGCATTTCGATGATGATTTTGAATGATATCGTGGTTCACAAAGTTCATTTCTCTATGGAATTTCTCGCCAACCTCAAGGCAAAATGCTGCTTAGAATCTTGTACTCAACCTAATTTCACCAAATCATATTCCACTTTTGAGTGTTTGGCTGCTTATTTATGGAGAGCCATAACAAGGGCTCGTGGTCTAAATGAAGATGAAATCACACAAATGATTATCGCTGTCAATGGTCGCATGCGCCTAAACCCTCGAGTGCCCGACAATTACTTTGGAAACTTGGTCTTATGGGCGTTTCCTAAAGTTAATGCCAAGGATATCATACGTAAGCCATTGAGCTATGCAACCAAAGTCACAAACGAAGCTATTTCAAGTGTTAACAATGAATATTTTAGATCTTTCATCGATTATGCGACATATAAAGTGAGAGACGATAATGAAGAAGAGAATAATGTTATCCCAATGGCGCATTTGGGTTATCCTATCCTATGTCCACACATAGAGATCAACAGCTGGCTAAGGTTGCCATTCTGCGATTTGGATTTTGGATGTGGGGGTCCTTGCATGTTCATGCCTGGGTATTATCCGCTGGATGGATTGTTAATTTTGGTGCCTTCTGTCATTGGAGAAGGGAGTGTGGATGCATATATATCACTTCTCAAGGAAACTATGGATTGTTTCAAACGACATTGCTATTCTCTAGATTGAAATGTAATATAATGAACTAGTGTAATGTGAGATTGCGGATATATATTAAATAATGTATAATATATTAATATGCATGCATGTATACTTATATATGGCAATCTTAGTATAGATATATTCCTATGCTAGTGTAAGTGTCTAATTTAAATGTTGTGAGTTACCACTCTAGTAAAAAGGTATTGTAAGTTTATGGTGGATTGATTTGGAAGTTCTTCTATATATTAATTGTCAATTAATTTAACTTGTTTGCACTCAATCCTTTGTATGTATATATTTGCACGACGACACACACGCTCACAACACATATATATAACAGAGAGAGCACCTGTCACGCGTGTGTTAGACACTACACTGGAGCTATACATAAATAGCAAGTGATGTCCAATTAATTTTGTTAGAAAAAAAATCCCAAAACTCCTAAAATCCTTCCAGAGTGATTCTTGTTTTACTTTCGTGGGTTTGAGGATTGATGATGATGTTAAAAGGCTTGCACGAAAATGTGGTGATGCAAGCAAATAATGGAGAGTAGATATCTTGCCATTGCACATGAATTTAGAAGGAGAGAGGAAGAAAAATTAAAGTAAAACATTAATTAAAGCTGAAAAGATGGCATATCACTTCATGTTGACTCCAGACAAATTAAAATGAAAAAAGAAAAAATTAACTCTCCCACGAGGTAGATAATGGAGAGTCGAGGAATAATGACATAGAAAGTGTTTATATTTTAGATTTTTGGTACTTTAGTGTTTAATTAATTTAAATTTGACCAAAAAATGCCTGTATTTTTAAATCAATGCTATTTTAGTACCTTTCTCAGCAACCTGCATAACAGACGTCAATGTGGTGGCTTTTTTAAAAATTAATTTGACTCTTTGACCGACTTTAAAACCATCTTTTACTTTGGTAGTTCTAGATTGTCTTTCATATCTTCCATATTTAATAGTTGGCTATTATACACCTTTCCAGGACTTCAATCTCAACACTCAGAAGCAAACCCTATTAGCCATTTTAGCTTTCCTTGAGAAGTTAACAAAGGAAGAAAAGAGAATAAGAACATCAAAATCTTGTATAATCTGCATGGCTATGCAAAATCTCAAGATGAATATCCATAATGCAGTTATGAGACGTGATTGGAACTCGATGCTATGCACTTCACGAGCACACTTCATTCAAGAACAGAACGGTTTAAGCTTGAATTCCAAATAACAAAATTCATCATGTTATATCCAATAACAATATAATTAAAAAGATTGCTCCTATTATTCTAAACAATTTGATTAGGTAGGCAAATAGCAGTTTTTTTGTCGGTGCTAATATGAATGCAGTCCCATGCATTATTACAACCTTACACTCGACCAGTACAGTTCGGGTTATTTTATGAATGCCGTTACAACAAAATAAAAATGCCATTGAAGCACAACTATGGCATGATATCCAGATATTTGGGAAACTATAATATTCTCATCTAGGTCCACTCTAAAAAGTGCTTGCAAATTCGTTTTGGAATATTTGTCATCTCAAATCGAAAACCAATATTTCCATTGTCTTCAATCTAGATATCTGACTTTCAGAATAATCAGATGAACTAATTCTCGAGAGGCAGTTTGATTATCATATCAGATTTTTACTTTATCATGGTATGTCTACAAGAAATTACAAATCTATAATTATTTAAGCTTTCTTTTTTTTGGGCAATATAGTTATTGGTTAGAATCATAAGTGTTTCACTTTTATCTAGACATTATGGGATCCACGTATGGAACTTACCTTCTTGATCATTACAGTTCGAGCTTCCGTTTCAGCGTCCTCTGCTACAATGTTGTCTGTGCTCCTCAACTGTGGTGGTGGGGACGGGTTCAAGAGGGATGAATAATGAATGAATGAAAGACCAAGTCAGTTCAGGGTGCAAAGTTTGAATTAGGTGGCGTGGGGGTTGAGAAATTAATGTGATGTTTAATGCATGCTGTAGTGTTGTAAGAAGAAATCTAAAGGCTTAAAAATTCTCAGTCAGTTTGGGCTTCCGTCTTCTGGTACAACGTTGTCCATGCTCCTCAATGATGTGGTGCGAATCACAGTCAAATTGACGTGATAAATGGGATAAATCAAAATAATTCAAAAAGCGAAAGAACAAAGCGAGGATTAAAGATTGGACATTACACTGCCGGCGTTGAAACCAACCTTTATTACTGACGGTTTTAACTTTTGAGTTTTGAAACCGCTAACATTAATTATAGGCCGTTAGCTTTTATTACCAATCAACAATTTAATTATATTTATTATTTGCCTCTTTTTAGATCTTTTTTTTTTTTTTTTTCAGAATTCCTCATGTAATAGTATAAATAGACTTTAGGTTTGTGATATATGATATTTGATACATTTTGAAATCTTATTGAGAAAGAGTTTTCTCTTAGGAAATTGCAAGTTTTGCAATTGTATGTTTTTCGAAATCATCCGGTGAGTTTGATTTCTATTTTTAACACTTTCACATTGTGTCACTCAACCGTGGTGATAGGGATGGATTTGGAAGGTAGATGAATAATGAATGAATGAGACCACTTCAGAGTTGTAAAGTTTGAATTAGGTAGCGGGTTGAGAAAATAAATGTGATGTTTAATGCATGTAGTAATGCTGTAAGAAGAAATCTAAAGGCTTAAAAATTCTCAAGTGTCAAAGCAAATGGGAATTTAATGTTTGTCAAGGAGTCAAATGAATTTAA
The DNA here is from genome assembly GCA_024138025.1 of Combretum micranthum. Taxonomy (NCBI): domain Eukaryota; kingdom Viridiplantae; phylum Streptophyta; class Magnoliopsida; order Myrtales; family Combretaceae; genus Combretum; species Combretum micranthum. The sequence goes on from JAMXBD010000459.1 coordinate 54,197, forward strand.
AAAAAAAAGCCACCTCAGTAATGCATTAACATTTGTTACATGGCTTGTTGATCAAGGTACTAAAATGCCTTGCTTCAAAAGAATAGGCACTTTTTTTTTCAAAAATTTTAAATATTGGGCACTAAATTACCAAAAATCCATAATACAGGTACCTTCTATGCCATTATCCTAAAAGTAGATATCCAGCCAGTAGAGAGGAACAAAAATTAAAGTTGAAAAGATGGCATATCACTTCATGTTGATTCCTTGACAAATTAAATGAAAAGAGAAAAAATTAACTCTCCCACAAAGTAGAGCTAAAAACTTGGCTTAAGTCATGTACTTGCGACCTAATTTTAGGATGTGATCGAGTAAACTGGTCATATCTATACAATGTTACCATAATTTCCAGTTAACTTAGCATAATATATTCCTTATTTAATTTTGACAACTCATTTTTATGTTCAAGATGTCTTAGACACTAATATATGATTAGCTCATGAATAACTTAACAAAATTGTTTGATATATCAAATAAATTAATCATTAATTTTATTATATTTAATTGAAATTACTTTATTTATGATTTTTGTTCATCACATTATAATGAGTTGTAATTAAAAATTTATAAGTGATTTAGTCTTCTAGAATTAAATTCTATTATAAAAAATTTTTTTAGAAAACCTAATAAATATAATTATAGAGGGGCATAAATTTAATATTAATATTAAAGTAAAGTAAATTTTATTAAGCACAAAGTTTTAGAAGAAACTTTGGTTAGAGCAACATATTTAAATACTCGTAGTAACTGCCTTATTCCTTTCTTTTTCCTTAAGTTACAAAAACATATCCCTTTATTTCAACCATCCTTTGCAATTCTTGAGGAATCTCGAGAAAATTTTTTTATAAGCAGTCATTTCTCTTCCTTCTTCTTACTATTTTCTAACGAGATAAACACATGGGTGGCAAAATTTTAGTGTTCTAATGTTGACAACAACAATCTATAGAGGAAACATTGAATTTTAGAGAGATTTCTAAGGAAATCTCAGAAAAGCAAAGGTTAAAGAATTTATACAAGAATGAAGATTTAAGAACTATGGGAGCCAAGGAAGTTATGATATGAGTTTATTCTTATGAGTGTTGATTTTGTTAGAAATGGATGAATATATGTTTAAGATAGGTTAAGATGTAGAGTATTGAAATAAAAAGAGTTTAAAGGCATTTTTGGGATACAAACAATAAGAAATTTTACAAAAAGTGACAAGTTTAGAAGTGCACAACTATTACACGAACTCATGCATTAGATCATTTACTTTTTGGTGACTCAACAAAACAATGACTCTAAAAGTACATGACTTATGTATGATCTCTTCATTGGGCCGTAGGCTGTATACTAATATATGCTTGAAACTTATTCCTTAGAAAGCCGGACCAGTGCGTGAGCACATGCACGACCCATGAACAACTTGTGCACAAACTCATGTACTCTTCTATGACTCGAATGATTTGTTTGCGACCTACATGACCTCCACTACAATCAAACACTAACTTGTGTATACTATAACATCTCTAAAATCATATTTTCCCTTCTCAAAAGTAATTGAAACATATTTAATCCCTTCTTATAAGAATTTACTTATATTTTAAGATCTTGTAACCTTGACGCTATAGGATAATTCACATTTCCTCAAAACAACAATGTTGGTTGAAGGCTACGGCTATAGAAGCGTAAACCACAAGTGAGTTTAGAAAGATGAATGATTTTGAATACCTTAATTTTTTTTTTTAATTCAGGGTTAGAGGATTCTAAGATTGAATACAATTTGATTTTTCAAGTACGTATATTACTTTGTTGATCCTAAATGGACCAATAGAATATTTGGCCTTAAAATTTTTGTATTGCTTATGTTTGACTATAGTTGGTGGACAAGGAGTAATAGTGATGCTAATGCAACACTCCAATGATCCTAGTGTGACGTTTGTTGTACAGGTCTTTCTTATGAATAATGATATTAATATTAATAAATATATAATTTCCTTTTTATAAGAAAGACTTAATTTGGCCTACTTATCTGGTTAATTAAATTTAAATTGATAGCTGATAATGCATATCCTAAAATATCTCCAATTATTGATATGCATGTATCTTGAAATATCGCTAGTTGTTGAATAATGTTCAAATTATGAAGAATGTTTTCTTGATGATAGGAAACTGTTTTTCTTTTTAAAGATACAATAGATAAAGGGGTCCCTAGCCTAGTAATATATAATAGCTTGTGACAATACCATCAATGAATTGACTTTTATGCCAAGATTGATATGGGTTATAAGACACCAAAATAAAATACTAGAAAGGAAAAAAAAGGACACCTACATCTTTTTTCAATTTGTGACAGGAGGCAAAGAGGCAACTTGAGTATTAATTCATTTTGGTGCTGTCAACATCTTAGGTACTATGGCATGAAGTTCAATTCCGTTAGTTCACACCATTTAATACTTGCTTGAATATATATATACACATATATATATTAAACAACGTTGCCTAATATAGAGTCACATTTAAAGATGATTACGAGTAGGTTTGGATGTTTTGGTGTCGTGATTATTAGAGAGTACCGAATATCTAGTGTTTTAATCTCATGGATGGTAGGAAGTATCCAACGTCATATATGTAATACAAAAATAAATATATCATAATGAAAGGTAAGGATGTCATAAGCTGTTCAATAAAAGGAAAAATAGTCTACCCATATATAATAATAAAATAAGTACTATTAACCCTCATCTAAAAGAAACGTATCTTCCTCTTTTAATGGCTTCACAAGGAGAAAAACCCTTGGACTCTCTTTCAAGATTTTATCTTCCTAAGGAATTGCATAGATAAACTAAAGGTAAGTTTTTGTTTTTTCGATCCTTAGTTGATTTAAAGAAGTTGTCTTATCTGAATTTATGTTGATGTATTGAAGGTTTTTGTATTGTGGTGAGAAATTGGAAAACCTTAAATCACTTCTTGGTGGTTATGTTGTTGATTTCAAAAGATAAGGAAAATTCAGGTATCACACTTACATAATGCTTTATATGTGAAAATTTTTTTTCTTTTTAAAGTTTGCATGGTTTAAGGTCGAGAAAAAGGTTTTCTTTTTGAGTTTTTTGTGTTTTGGAGTGGAGGTACGGACAGAGGGTCACAACCGTGATAAGGGCCGTGATCTCCTCGGGTTAGCAAGTTGAAACCGATCATAGTTGTGACAAAGGCTGTAATGGTTGTCACCACCCCTATCATGGTCGTGATGGAGGTCATGCCATGATAATGGGCATGATAGGAGCATATCATATTTTCCTTTTCTTCTTGAGGCTATCATGATCACTATCACGGGCATGATCATCAGGAAGAATGTGTAACATTCTTTTAAACCTTCTTTTGATCTTCCTAAACACCTTAATCCTTAGTTTTATATCTAGTTGTCCTAAATCCAAGTAGTAAGATCTATCTATACCTAGAGTAGTTGTAGTTCTTGATAATTTAAGAGGCTAGATAAGCTTAGAAATATGTTTTCTTGCTTAAATCAAGTTTTGAGTTAGCGTTTGCTTGTGTTCAGATGTTTTTGGTGAAGCTAAGTTATTTGTTCCAAATGTTTGTTTTAAGCATGTTCCTACCTTTGTTGTTGTTTGTGAATGTAGGCTTAGAAACTGCAAATGAACTTAATACTTGTTAGCTTTAATTGGTTGTTGCTTATGTTTGGCTGGGTCTAGTAGATCAGGAGTAACGGTGTTACTAATACGGTGCCCTAATGATCTGCGTGTGGCATTGTCCCAAGTAGAGTTATGCACAGAGATGATTCCTATTGTCACGCTCCAAAGGGTACTCTAAACGCGACAGTCTTCCATACTTGATATTTAAACTCAAGTGTGACAACCTTGGTCATCCCATGAATTTAGACACCGGGTGTAAGGCTTACTTTCATCATGAAGGGAATCTTACTTTGAATCAAAATAGCTTAAGAAGACATACATAGCAATAAGAATATAAATCATAATAGTTATGACCAAGATTAATATATTACAAAAATCTAAGAGGCATACCCCTGTCAAAATAATAAGAGTCTTTAGGCTCCACAAAAGTCTCTTACAATCACATATATATATAATTAAGGAGATTTAACTAGAAGTCTATGCCTTACATCTAGGTCTCGACTTCTTCAAAAAACTCCTTAAAATCCAAAAGTTGTACCTGAGTGAAGAATCCCCTTGGGGATAGCCATAGATAATTGTACTGCAGTAGGAAGCTATAAGGGTACAAGCTTGCGGGCTTAGTGAGTTTCCCTCTCAAAATTAAATACTCAATCAAGCAGTAAGGCAAGCAAGTTATATTAAAAAATCATATGAAATAGACAAGCACGTAAACATACAATACATAAGACTTTCTAGGAGTCCTATATTGAATGCAATTACGTCATCCATTTGGGGTTAAGTGTTTCTGGCCCATACGACAATAGATTTCAATTTTTCTCTTACTTATTTAGTGGTTGTTTTAGGTGTCCACCCACTTCTTAGTTATGTAGTTGATTCAAGTACTTACTCTACTTCATTTTAATTCAGGTGACCCCACGCTGATGACCTAGTTTTCAGGCCCACTTGTTGCCTAGCTATTATGCCTTTTTTCCACGAAGTTATAACAACGAATGCAATGTGACTCAATATATGATATGCATAGGCAATTTAGTTATATGGTCATGGAATATCATTGAAGAGAATTATAGGTTATCATAGAGATTTCAAACAATTCAATTATATACTAAATCATACAAATATTTATAGCAATTCTCATTTCGATATTCTTAACATCAATTCAACCAAGTATAATTCACATGCGCATTCCAATTTTATCTTGTCCTAAATCTAATGCCGCTATCATTACAAGCAAAATCATAAGCATGTAATTTAAAGAAAGTGAACTCACTTTGCCATAGCGTGAAATTCTTCTTAATCGTAATAATCCTCGGGAAGGTCTAGTCTATCCTAGGTCTCCTAACAAAAGGAATACCTCTAATAAGTATTTTTATGAAGTTTAAATGAACTTATAAATTCTATTCTAGCAAGTTCGTCAAAGTTCGCCTAAGAGGAAATTCCAATTTAAAATGGTCATAACTTACTCATTTTAACTCGGAATTTCGCATATTATATACCGATCTCTACCTATTCGACAAGAGCTATCTATTTCTAAAGTTATTTATATCAAACAAGGCCATTTGGTTCATGAACTGTAGGGTACAGAATGTTATACGGACTCCCAACCCACAAATCAAATTCTAATTTCAATCCAAGCATCATTCAAAAGCTTTGATAGATACTTAGCTATCATTATATCTTGAAAGACTCTTTTGTATACATATACAACTCAATATCATGCATGATTCATGGGTTTTAATCAATCTATTTCCTTATGTACTTAGACAATGTCTTATAGGGTTCAAAAAACACTATTTTCTTAAGCTTTGTTTCTACCAAGTGTATTATATGTACATGCAATATCTACAAGTAATTATGGTGAATGACATGACATGAGCTATCTATATGTATACTCTTGATAATATTTTATTAAAAAGAATTTTAGAAAACTTTCATTTTGCAAAAATTTCAAGAACACTTGATTGAGAAAAACTAGCTTTATTTCTTTGAAAATCATCCTTATTTTTACTAAAATAAAGCCTTGATGACCTATATGCCTAATACCTTCATTAACTTAATAAATTTCTTCATTTAGAAGTTAGAAAATAGATGTTTAAATAGGGGTTTTGCCTAGTTACGCATTTTTACAAAATTTTAAGGAATGAAAATATTGTTTGATCTATGTTTTGAAACTTTTACTTTGTTTTAGAATTATACTTTGATAAAATCCATTCCTTATTATCAAAACTAAGTCTTTGCTACCCATATACTCTAAGGTTTCTATTTTTCTATTAAAATCCTCGTTTTGATATTTGGAAATAGGTGTTTAAGTAGGGATTATTTCTAGACCAGAATTTTGAAATTTGTTTTTGAGATTATTTCTTGTGTAAAACTCATTTAATCTTTCTAAAATTAAGTCATAACCAAAGCTACTCCCAAAGGCCTCCATTTCTTTAATAAAGCTCTTGTATTAGGGTTAGAAAATAGGTGTTTATCTAGGATTTCACCCTAGTTACGAATTTCAAGCTCTTATTGAAGTTGAAAAAAGTTTTAACTTAACATTTATAACCTTTTTCTTATTTTGAAAATTTCTCTTAGTAAAACTAATCTTAACTCATTAAAATCATTCCTTTATGATACCTATCCCCTAAGCTCTTCATATTTAGTGTAAAAACATCATTTTGGAGTTGGAAAATAGGTCTTCTAAATAGGGTTCTTTTTCCATCCGAATTTCCAAAAACCATTTTTGTTGCAACAAAGATAGATCTTGAACCTTTTAACACATTCTCACCATTATTATGCTCCTACAAGTCCTTTATGTACATAAGACAAAAATCTATGATATTTATGTACTTAACACAACTAAAGCTAGTATATCATGCAAGTCATGAATGCAAATGCAACATCAACATTATGTAGATGAGGTTAATAGATGAATACATGTACACAATATCAATAATAACAACATAAAACAATAATATAGCAAAATAATAGTAAAACGACTTAAATATCAAGATCCACAACATCGTTATGGCAAGAATCTCATGCTTAAGTGTTTCCACATCCCTAGCATAAAGCTCATGGGGATTTTAGTGGAACCACACATGTATGATCTTGCCATTACATGCTTTATTGTGGTAGGATATAGATCTATTACCTATTAAATGTGTGGAGTAAGAAAATCTTGAAGAAAAATATTGTGTAAGTGTGTGTGTGTAGGGAGGGGGGGTCATGGAAAGAGGGAGAAGGAGTGAGAGAGTTGAGAGAAAAATTTTCAAAGTTGATTTTGTGAAAAGAAGAAAAGTGTAAAGTGAAAGTCTTAAGAGAGTTTATATAGGAAATGAATTAGGGTTTTTGTATGATTAATAAAATAAAGAAAATAAAACAAATTAAGAGAGAGGACAAGGAAAGGGGAGGCATCGGTTCCATGCTAGGAGGAGAGCGGAGATATGAGATATTTGTTTTGTGTAATAAAATTCAAATTTAAAAGTAATTTAAGTAACAAAATGTATTAGAAAAGTAAATATAAAGAAAATGATGTAATATTATAAGAATAGGTTATAAGGATGTAAGAATAAGGTATAGATGGTTGTACTTGTGGATAGTGTGATTAGAAATCAAAAAGTAGATTAGATAATTAAATTACCGGTAGTAATGAAAATATGATAAAAAGGTTATAACTATAATTTTTATAAATTGAAAAATTATATAACTAATATATTTGAAAATCTTATGAAATTACGAATCTAACGATACTAATAGTATATTCTTGGTATCTCGAGCCTCGGGACACGCTTTTCAAAATCTATATCCGATCGAACTCGAAATAAGCAAAAAATTTACCAATATGATATTTTTAAACATCCTAATATTATTACGAACCAATCTACACTCTTCACTCATATTTCGACTTCTCGGTTTAAGAACACGGGATTACCGGATCTAAATTGCTAGGGTTTCCTAAGGACTTGTTGACCTAAGGTTTTCGGTTGACTTCCCAATTTTGGGTTTAAGCTTGAAATTATCCTAAAAATTAAGGGTTCACACCTATAGTTTAGGAGTGGTATGAGTATGATACCCAAGGTGTATAGGGAGTACCTAACACCAACATATATATATATATATATATATATAAGTCTAAGTATATAAGTATCTGGGTTTTATGAAGTCATGAGTTACTCCAGGCTTACGATTAGTTGCAAATAGTTTTAAACTGTATTGGTTGTTTAGGTAATTAAGATAATAACCTATTAATGTTGCATATGTTCCTATGTTGCATGTGAATTTACGAGATGTTCATTTATGCGCATGTGATTATGGTTTAGCGTACTAGGCCTTGTGCTCACTCCTTTTACTTTTCAGGATCATTTAAATAACCTATAATGTTTGATGTATCAGGCTATGATGTGTATGTAGATTATGGGAATGGCGATAGTGGAGCCGATTTCCCAGCTAATTTTTAGAAGGGCAAAAGTTTATGATAACTCGAATTAAAGACTTAGTGAAGTTTTAATTATTTGTTATGACTCTTGGAGTTTAGATATGAATTTATGATTTCTTACGTTTTAATATTTTTCATATTATGTTTTTAAGTTTAATGTAAGTTGGTGCTTGGTTTATGTCAACTGAGTTGTTCCAAAAAATTTTATTATGATATAAACATTTTAGAAGTTTCCTTTAATGTGAGATATTGGGGTTATATTGTGTTATAATTGTGGTTTAGTAGAATCTAAGGCTTAGCGTGTCCATTTCTAGTGAGGACACATGGCGGGCTATTAATACTCTTAATTTAAGGTGTTATAATATATACGCATTACTATATAAGTGTGTTCACAATACTGAGTTAACTTTGTATTGTTTAATGGATAAATGAAAAAAAATAATGAATGATTAGATTTTGCATTAGTTATAACTTCGCATGTGAGAGTTCTAGTGCTTACTCATGCGCATATGCTTGTGTTATATATGTACTAAAATCTGACTCATTTCTTTCTTTCTAAATACACGAATTGTGTTATAGTTTACAAAGTAAACATGACGGCTTGCTAATGGATTTTGGAAGCAACACTAAAGTTAGTAGATTTCAAGAAGACCAATAAATAGTAATGTGCTAGTATGTAACATTGAGAACTAATAACCATAGATGATATATTGTTTAATGTTTTCCCGTTTGAGTTTAGAACCCTCTAGTTAGTTAAGATGTGTTTTGGTTATATACAATTGTTGAAAGACTTAATGGTCATTGGTGTTGTATGTTTTTGTACACCTGGAATTCTTACTGTTATGAAATTAGGTGAATGTAATTAAAGTGTGCTTAGTCTTATTAATGTACTTAGAGATGTTTAGTAGGTTTTGAGTCTTATCATGTCAATACCATACACGGACACATGATGAGCTGTAAATTCTTTCAATTAAGGGTGTTACACTTTTATTCGAATTATTTTAAGAGACAATATAACTATAAGGAACGGAAGCGTTGAAGAATTTATATTTTAAACATGATTAGTAAATGGATTGTCTTATAAATAAGAGATATTATAAATACAAACACATTTAAATTTGAACACAAAACACGATATATTAATACAAATTACTTGTACTACTATTAGACTTCTCTTCTCTACCCGTTGCTGTTCTTGGATGCCTTTCCATGTAAACTTCTAGCATTAAAAAGTATTGAAAGATATCAATCATCTATGTGAAGTGAACTGGATGACATACGCAGCAAATGCACGGTATGTAACAACCAATCTTCTCATCTAAGAGTAATTGTTCCGTTAATAAAGTTTTAGCTACACTTTTTAGGAACCAATTTTCTCTTGCAATAGAGTAAATGTTGGTATGGACAAGTGAAAAGTAAACTTATTACGATATTTCTTTCTTTTTTTTAATTAAAAAAGCTAAAACTCTCTTAATGAAGAGAATTTATATGATTGTATTTATTAATCCATTTGGGAAGAAAAGTCTAACAACATGTCATATTCAACTAGTTTTTTTTTTCTTTTCTTTTCTTCCATTTCTTCTACCTTACATACTTAGCATTGACTGGTTAGCGATCAATCACAAGATAATCATTAAAATTAGAATGAGAGACTAGAGAGTCCGTTTAGAATTTGGAAGGGAAAAAGAAGATAAGAGTATTTTGTCATTTTTTTTTTTAAGAGATGAAGAAGGTGGACACGACTAGGAAATGTTTGGTCTCTCTTAGGTCTTGTAAGGGTATTTTAACTAATAAGAACCTCATTAAGTTTATAAAATATTATCTTGGTGTTTTAAAAGCCTCATTTTATTTATTTTTTTTAGAAAACTACATGACCACTTTTGTAAACTTGAAAACAAGAAAAGACAAAACAAAAAAAGCCCCACTTTTTAAAAATACTACAACTTCTTCCTAATTTTGTATAGGTCTAACAATACTTAATTAAATGATATATATAACATGAAAAATGTTAAGCTGATAGGACAACGGTATAAATTTTTATCAATTCTCATACCATTTTATACTTATCATTTAAAAATAAAACAGTCAAATAATATTACTTATTCATATATATAAAAAGAAAAATATAAAATACAACCTACATAAATTAAATAGATGAAAGAAAGACACCAAATGTTCGCTACTTAAAAAAAACAAAGGAAAAGAAAACTCCTCCATAGGATACTAGAAAATATCGAGGTAAATCATACAAAAAAGAAAACTACTACAAACATTCATATTTCTTGCAATTTTTGTTTGATTTTTCCACTTTCATGACTCAAAAAAAAAAAATTAACATCAATAATGAACACAACACAAATCATTTGCATTAAAAATTTGTGTATAAATGTTAAGCTTTAGGATCATTCTTAACACATATAAATATATATATATATATAAATATTTCTGAAGCTCTATTGAACTTGAATATTATATAAAGAAAGGGAAATTACAACAAAAGGAACAAATAATTTATGCCTACAAATAGTAATTCATTCGATACCAATCTTTGTTTGTGGATCACAAATGATATATATATATATATATTGGTTTAGCTCATAGGTGTTGTATTTTTATATATATTTTAATAAATCATGTCTGTTTCTTCTTTCATTGTAGTTGTTCTTGCTAGTTAAGATTAAAATGATATGGAAATTAATAAGTATCATTTTGTTACTATGTAGACTTAATATTTCCACATCATATGCTATGTAATTAAGTATTGCTGGGACAATACAAAAGCATCCGAAAATTGTAACATTTTAAAAAAGTGGGATGTCCATATTTTTTTCAAAATTTTATAGGGTCGTCAATATAATCTATCCTTATTCTTATGAGTTTTTCTACTTGATATCCATTCAATTTTTAAATAGAGATATTTAATATATTTATATTATTTAGGAGATTCATAATATAAAATAATAATAAAAGTTTAAAGAATAGGGAAGAAAAAGTTAGGTTCTTAACCCTCCTATTTTAGGTTACGAATTGAGTTAAACTGAGTCGAACTAAATTGTTAAAGCCAAATCAAGCTTATTTCATCTAGGAAATTGTTGAGTTCAAGCCAAGCAAGTTCTTATTGACCCTAAATATTACAAATTTGAGTTTATCCCATTTAACTAAACAAGTTTTATCCACACCATACAGTAGCGAGCACGTGTAGGAGAGGGATAGGGGTAGGCGTAAATGAATAAACTTGGAATATTTGAAGATAAAGGAGGGCTAGGGTTTTGGTTTGAGTTATAACTTTCAGGGTTTGATTGGTGAAGGTTTAAGCACTGGGTGGGTCAGAAGCTGAAAGAGTGGGGTCGAATAGTGGAGTTGCAGGGTGGTGTCAAAAACATGGGATCCGAAAGTGAGATGGGGCAAAGAGGTTGGGGTTATCAAAGCAAAGGCCAAGGGTAACTATAAAGAAAATATCAAGGAGATTAGCAAACTAGACTAGGTAGGGCAGAGATCGATAACACTGATGAAACCCCTCATTACGAGGTAAAAGCTCTCAACAAAGGAGAGTGAGGCTCTCGATCAAGGAGAAAATGGTCTATAACAGGGTTACAATGGTGCAATATTTTGACAGGTATAACTCAAAGCTCGGTGGCCTTTTGTAGTTTTGTCTCTGTGGTAGTTTCTTTGCTTCCTTTTTCTTTAAATATGTCGCGTCTCGTATCACTTAAGATGGTTATGTTCTTGATTATGTGAATGTTTTTCACTTATCTATGTGCTTAGCCTTGGGTCCTTAATGCTTTATTGTCATATGTAGCTCCTTTTTCTATATCTAGTGTTAGTCTCTGTTAGTGTGTCTATGTTGCTTGTAGATGGTGAGTCCCCACTACTTGGCCAATCCCAAATATGCCAAATCTAATGAAGAAGATAACTAACCAGTCATAGAGCTAGATACTCAAGAATACAGCTCTACCTCTAATGAAGCTGTGTTAGTATGTCGTATCATTTTAGACAGGGTAGAGAATAAGTAGTAGTGGTTTTGGTGTTAAAGAAGATAAGGAAACAGTATAGTAGCTGTGAAATTGTGGCTACAAAATGGAATCTATATGTATGCACATTTGGTTGCAAACAACAAATGCTAAAAGTGCTAAGAGATAGGCCTTTGGCTTTTATGGGTAAACTATTGGTGTTGAATGCTTAGCAATCTCATCAAAATTTAGAGGATAAGAAATTGGATAAGTGCCCCTTTTGGATCCAAATCCATGGTCTCAAACTTGATCAGATGACCGATAATAATGCTGTGAAGCTAGGTTCAGTGTTGTGGAATGGCAAGTCCTAGTGAAGACTGGCTGGTGGATTATTCGGAACAAAATGGATAAATACTATATCAAGTTCAAATATGAAAATTTGCTAGACATATGCTTTAAATGTGGAAAATTTAGGCACACCACCACCAGTTGTGAATCTGAGATCAGCAAACAAAGTTATGGCTCTTGGCTAAGAGCCCCTTTAGTTAAACCAACATTAGAAGGAGATGGCTCCCCTAGTAATTCTTCACCAAGTCAGTTCACGCCAATGGATGTAGCATCAAGAAAATCCTCTCCTTCAATTCTGCCATTAGCTCAGGGCGTGGGAATAGGCTAGTGTTAGAACTTGTCACAATCTACCACATCCATTTCAAAAGGCCAATCTAATATTTACATACTATCCCATTTGAGAAAACCGAACCTAGTTGATAAACACATACCCTCCCCATCACCTTCCTCATCACAAAACACTTCAAATCAGCCTCACTTATTTGTTGAAATTCCCCAATCCATCCCCATGCAAGAAGATCATGAAGCCATAAGTCCCATAAAAACTCAAACCAATAGTATAAACCCCGAGAATTCTAAGGAAATATGATAGTAAAAATTAGGATGGATATTGGAGTTTGTTTACCTGGTTAGGCCTTAGTTAGAAATTCTAGAGTGTTGTGAACCTATTTATAATCTAAAAACCCTAGGTTATAAATTTTTTTAGATATTAAAAGACACTACAGCTAGAATTCATAATCGGAATCAAAAACCTAGGATGTAAGTATAAATAGAATTTTATTTCAAGAACATTAGAAAGCTAATAACTTATTGTATGTATAAGGATAAGAATGACCCTAATCGCGTAAAACAGAACTTTAAAAATACTAAATCGCATAAATTTTAAACTTATAATTTGAAGTCAACAATATTGTAGAAATATTTTGGGACCTAAATTAAATTTTTTAGAATAAAACCTGTCACGCCCCGAAGGGTATCCTAAACGTGGCGTCTGCCGTACACAATTAAAGCCTAAGAATGACCACCTTAGTCACACAAGGCTTCCATACTATGTACAAGGTGTCTAACACATAAAGGAGACACATCGGAATGATACATTTTATGTTGATACAATTGAGTAACAATGTAAAGGAAATAAATCCACTATACTCGATACAAATCACTATACTTCAATACAAATCATTCAACTTCAATTACATTCATCCACAGACTTCCCTACATAAACTATTACAAGACAAATCATAAAACTAGCTGATAACTTCAACATTCTCATTTTTGCCGAATCCCGAAGCCATTCGGCTTCAACCATTCGGTCCCCACTTTGCATTCTTGAGATAACCTGTTCATTTAAACAACTATTGGGTATAAGCTACACTAGCTTAGTGAGAATTCCCTTAGTTCCGTACCAACAAGCAAGTTAATCAATCATATGCTATGCATGAACAAACACGTGAGCAAGCAATTATGCATGGGTATCCGGAACCCACACAGAACGGATTTACGCCCTCCGTATCTTGGGTTAGGGATGGTATTGAAGTCTACACGACCGCTGCTAGTCCCCAAGCCCTCGGCTCATAGCACTCGCCTCGGCTAGGCTCACACATGGAATGCATCCCCGATGCGCCTTAGTTTCCTATGAATGAGCTCTGATCCCGGGTCTCATTATCCAAACGAGTCCTCGGACCATACCGATCGACCTGCGTAGGAGTAGCACGCTACCAAATGCAATATGTCCGATGCGATGCATGATCAATTTACTTTTTGCTTAGGTCAAAATATTTATACATTCTTTAGAGTGACCAGCCAATATCATACACATAACAAAATAATATGAACGTGCAGTTATCCAATCAAATCGTGGTTTCGATATGCTTTAGTATTCTTTGGCATACATTCATCACAGCTCATCATATATCCCATCCCCATTCATATCGATTTTTATCTTGTTCCTATAATCTAATGCAACTAACTACAAGCACAATCAAGGTAACAAAACAAGGAGAAAACTCACTCGGCCATTGGATCACCGGTCTTCTAGTAATAATAATTCGGTGGTAGGGAATCGTCGATTTCGGGATCACCTAAAAAGGAAGAAATACTCTAATAAGTATTTCAACTCAAACTAATCTAAACGATTTATACGAATTATCAAATTCGTAATTCTCGTCCTAAGCGGGAATTCCAACTTAAAACGGCCATAACTTGGTCATTTTAACTCGGAATCTCGCAAATTATATATCGATTTCTATCTACTTCGAAAGATCTATCTATTTCTAATATTATTTTCAAGTTTTGAAAACTTTGAAGCTTCGAAAAGTTCGGATCAGATTAGGGCAGCAACAATTTCAATTTCCGAAAAATAGTTTTGTAAATGTTTGAAATGTTCCTACTGTATAACTTAACTATACATGCAATATGAGTGATTTCCTAACATGAATGACATGAGATGAGCCTATTGCATGCATGATCTTGATGATTTTGCTAAAAGAAATTTTATAACTTTTATTTTGCAAGACCATAATGACAACTTACTTATGAAAAATCTAGTTTTCTAACTTTTATCATTTCCATTTGTTTTGGATTTGTTACTTAAGAAAATATAATTATTTTTGTCAAAATTGAGTCTTCATTATATATACTACTTATGACCTTCATTTCTTCATAAAAATTTCCATTTTACACTTTGTAAACATGTTTTCAAGTGGGGTTGATTCCAAAATCCGAATTTGGTAAAAATTGGTTTTTGAGTGATTCCTTTAAGTAGAAATCATTTGATATTTAGAAAATTAGGGCTCAATCATACATAACCACTAAGGACTTCATTCTTACACAAAAATTTGCATTTTACACTTTGCAAATATGTTTTCCAATATGATTTACTCAAAAATCCGAATTTTAGAAAATCCATTTTTGAATATTTATGAAAAACTTGTTTAATGCATCAAAATTTAAGCTTTACTACATCTATTGTCTAAGGACTTCATTTAACACATAAAACTTGCAATTTGAGCTCAAATACTAAGTGATTACTATGCATCATCTCAAATTACGAATTTGACAATTTGATCACTAACTCAAAATTTTCCATTTTAATTCCATTACTTGTTTTACACATTACTCATGCCTAAACTCATTTTAACTTGTAAAAATCATTACTTAATGATACTATTACCTATATACTTCATTTTTCACATGAAACATGAGTTTTGGAGTTGATAAATGGGTTTTAAAAATTGGTCTTGGTTGGGATCCGAATTTAGAAAATTTATTTTTGGTCATATCTTTTGATAAAATCTATCTAAGCTTATGAAAATCCATTCCTCACATATCCTATCCTAAGAGCCTTTCATTTCTTAAATAAAAACTTCATTTTTGAGTTGGAAAACATGTTTTTAAAATAGGCCTTGGCCAAAATCCGAAAATAGAATTTTTATTTTGAAAATAACTTTTGGAAATCACTTTTGATTCTTGTAAAAAGAAGTCTTGATGATATACATATATTAAGCCTTCATTTTCTTAAGTAAAAATTACATTTTGACACTTGGAAAGTGGTTTTTAAATGGGGGTCTTGCCAAAATACGAATTTCACAATTTTGTTTGAGTTCATAACTAAGATCTATACTTAATATGAACATAAACATAAAACAAATGCATGGTAATAAGCTATAAACATCATGGATCTAAACTTTACTTATCAAAATCTTTCATTTATGGTATCTATACCCTAAGCCCTTCATTTTAAATGAAAAATATACATTTTGAAGTTGAAAAACCACTTTTTAAATATGGTTCCATTTTCATCCGAATTTTCAAAAGTTTTTTTGTTGAAAATAAAATAGATCTTGAGTTTCCTACAACTTCCTACCATCATCATGCTATACAAGTTGTTCATGAACATAAACAAAGTCTAATGCATTTATGAACTCAAAACACTAGATCTAGTTTTAAACTAGTTTTAAATGCATGAATCACTAAGATGAATGTGGATGATAGATCTATGCATAAATCATAAGAAATAACAATATAACAACTTAAATAACGATCTATGGCATAAACAAAATCAAAGCTACAAAAAGTTAGATCTACAATATAATCAACTTTAAACAAGAAAATAATTGAATACAAGATAATAAAAGTAGAGAAAAGGAGTGTTTCATTTTTGGCATCATCATCCTAAGCTTTTAAGCTTATGGAAGGTCATTTGATGCATGAAACCTTCATTACACTTTACCTATATCACCTATGGAGCTTTGGAAGAAGATTTGCTTAGAAATCTTTAAGAATGAAGTGTGGAAGCCATGGAAGAAGAAGGGGGCAGCTTGTTTTTCATGGAGAACAAGAGGAAATGAAGAAGAAAGAGAGGAAAAATGAGAGAGAAAAGTTAAAGAATGAAAGAGGGAAAGTGAGTAAATGAAGGAGTGAGAGAAAATGAGTGTTTTAATTGAATAAAAGAGAGAAAAAAAATAAAACAAGGCAGCCAAGGAGGAGAGCTGCACATGAAATGTAGAGAGAGGAGAGAGAGGTTTTGTTGAAATTTGACTCAAAATTGAATTGTATAATTAATGTGTAATGTAACTTTTTAAGAAGGATGAAAATAATTAATTTAGTCAAAATGAGTAAATAAAGGACAATGGCAGCCATAAAGAAGGGTCAAAATCTGCCATGAAGTGTGGGTTAATGTGTAGAAAGATTGAAGTGAAAAGGAAGTGATATGTGTAAGGTGTACTTGAAGGTATGGGTTGTAAAAGTACTTTTTAATAAAATAAATTAAAATAAAATAAAATTGAAAATTTATTCCAAATATTTGTAGCAGATTTTTCATAATTAAAATTAAATAATTATTTGAATTATTTTAGTATTTTAACAAATATGTTACCGGTATGATCAAAATACGCGAATATGGGCTATAAATGATATTTTTATAACCCGAAAAATTAAAAAATTATTTTATGAAAATATAAATATTTTTCAATTATTAAATTAATTTATTTTATTTTTAGTATCGGGTCTTAAACAGAATCTGATCCCGTAAAACCCGAAACGAACTAAATTTTAGAAAAACAAAATTTTCTATAACATATAAAATATTTATCTAAAAATATAAGATTTATAAGAATAATAAAATTTTGTAATGAAATAAAAATGAATAGTGCAAAAGACTAATCAATTACCGGTAATAATGGAAATACGATAAAAAGTTATAACTGTAACTTTTATAACCCGAAAAATTATATAACTGATATATTTAAAATCTTATGAAATTACGAGTCTAACGGTACTATTGGTATATTTTTTATATCTCGAGCCCCGGGACACGCTTTTCGAAGTCTGTATCCGAACGGGTTCGAAATAGGTCAAAAATTTACCAATCTGATATTTTTAAACAAACTTTATTACTATGAGCTATTCTATATTTAAACTACATCTCGGCCTCTAGGGTTAGGGGCGCTAGATTGCCGGACTTACTATTGTATTCCGGTTAGGGTTTCCGGGTGATTTTCCGGTTTAGATCCTTTGCCAATTTGGAAACTGATATTTATATTTATACAACATTTTAATTTGAGAAATTTATTTTAAATTTTATTTTTGTAAGTATTTATATCTTTTAACGTTTTCGGAATTCTTGAATTGAGTTATATTTTCGAAAGTCAATTGTTATTTGCTTTTTAATAATTTGTTTTTGGGCTTTATATTACCCGTTTTTATAAATCGGAGTTAAATATGGAATTTTTTTTTGTACGTCGTGTTTTGAATTTGAAGACTGTTGAGTTCTCATTTTATGTTTAAGGATTTTCATTTTCTCAAGATTAAGAAGTTTCTGAATTCGTTCGTGTTTTTGGACTAGTTGAAATTCGGTTTTAATTTGAAGTGATTTTTAGGGTTTATTTTAGAAGTTCATCTTGGAATTATTTACTGAAATTTTCCGAGGTTTACAAAACCCTTACATAACTAATATTAATATACGCGTAGGATGTAGTTTTTGACGTAATTAGCTAGATATTTGAATTTTTTTTATTATTTCTCTTAATGGAGCTCCATTTTGCTGCCCAAATGCTCTTACAAATTACCACCTGCAGCAAGTAAATTAGGAGAGATAAGAGGCTTAAAACTTGGACAAATGACCCAATTAAATTGCTCCAACAAGACTTTAATTATTACAACAAATATTAAGCAAACAAATCAGCTATGTTGACTTGGAAAACTGCCCTCTTTTCCTCCCAGCTCACCGTAACACACACAACACCACCAAAATTTGTGCAAAAATAAATCCAATTAATCTAATTCTTCCTTTACAAGTCATTAACCTCTATAAATAAGTAACTAACCAACAAAAAAACTAAAGAAACCTATCTACGACTACCAGCCCACTCCCCTCCAACACCGTGACACTCGAATACACACACACACTCACACTTCAACAATTTAAATTTCCCTCTCTTGTAACCCTTAGTCTCCTCTTAACCTTCTAACAATTAAAGACCAACCAATCAAGGCTCTAACCATCACTATAGTAGACAACCAACCATTCTACCATTTAGAAAACAAAGGTAAGAATTTGTCTAGTTGGTTATTTTAATTATAGAATATGATAGACTTACCAATTTGTCAAAATATGTAGGTTTAATCAATATAAGAAGGAGGAATTGTCATCTACCCTTCTAAGCTCTCAAGGTAAGGTTTATACCAACCTTTGAATTAATCTCACTATAGAAATTAGGAAATTTGATGACAACAATTGCCATAGACATTTTATATAATAGCCTCCATAATGTTATATTGATGGTAGTGTAGGTAGAGATAATTTAGGATGATCATTTTGGATAAATTAAAATGAAGAGAAACTTTAGAGAAAATTAATCTAGGCATTAGAAAACCCTAGATTCAAAACTTTGATATCACTATAAAACTATTGTTTTGAAACCCTAGCTCATGACTTTATGGTTCAAAATAAATTGGTAGACATATTGTAAAAATCATCTAAACAAATAAAATTAGCCAACATAAATCCTACATTGTCTATAAGAAATCTTGAACATAAAACTTGTGGTAAAAAAATTACAAAAACAAAAATAAAGAATTTGAATAGATTAGAAACAATACTTAGATGAACTTAAAAATAACATTGTAATGGTCATTAGAAATCCAGATGACACTCCCTAATTTTAGTTAAAAATTTATCTCTCATAAGGTTGAAAGACAAAGTAAACGATAATAGAAAATATTGTTATCACTAAAACACATTAATGGGTAATATAGATCGAAGTTCAATAAAATTCTTTGCCATTAGTAGAAGCTTAATAAAAAGACTAAGAAATAAAAAATAAGACCTAAGAAAGTCTTACACCAACTATAGGAAACTAACTACAAACAAACAATTTGAATAACTAGCATACTATAGGTAGAATAAGCTTTTTAACACTTATTTATACATAAAAATGTAAGCTAAAATAAGCAATATAAGTATACTTAAAGATTTGTACTAAAAACATGAATTTAGAACTAATTAGATCACTTTTGGTAGAAAAATTATATTTACACGAATTTTATAAAAATATAAGATATTTCATAATTCTTTAAACAATTAAATATAGACTACCCTTAGAATTGATAAAAATGACTTTACTTAGGGTAAAACTAATATAGGACACTTAGACGCTTATTGAGAATCATTACAAAGTCAATTATGTAATTTATGGAACTTCATTCATCTAATAGGTGAATCTGAGTCAAATTTAGACTTCCCGGAAGATTACTACGATTGAAAGCACCATGAGAAGGTAAGTAACTCTGATCTATTACATTGTTTGTGTTTGTAATATTAGTGACATCTAAAGTTATATATGAAAATGATTGTATGATGCATGTGGGGATGGGAATTGTTCTTGTTGAAGTGGTAGATGAATTGAATGCCAAATTATGCTTATTAAAAGTGATAACAAGATTTTTGTGGAAATTTGTTGAAGCATGTTGAATGTTGTCTGTAAA
This sequence comes from Combretum micranthum, assembly GCA_024138025.1. Taxonomy (NCBI): domain Eukaryota; kingdom Viridiplantae; phylum Streptophyta; class Magnoliopsida; order Myrtales; family Combretaceae; genus Combretum; species Combretum micranthum. Next base: position 74,566 of record JAMXBD010000459.1, read on the forward strand.
CTACTTGGTCGACTTATAATCAACTTATAACTGACAGGCTTATAATTTAAAGGATCATGCATTGCATAACTTGCATAAATATTGCATAAAAATGTGATAGCTTGCTACGTGTTAGCATTTTGTTTCTCGGTTAATGCTTGGTTTTTCTAGATATAAATTTCCTAGTTCTTCCAAGATTATCCTTGTTTTGTTCGGTTCGGTTCCACGGGAACTACTTGGCAAAAGAAGGAACGCTGCCCGTGGTATCAGCATGAAATAACTAATACTTAATGGAGTCTCTTTGTTCCAAAAGAAAATTGAGTGAAGAAACTATAATCATAAAGTAAAGAATAAAGTGAGTATTGTTATTCCTATGGTTCTCTGTTTCTCCTGAGCAGGTGGGTCATAAAGATATGATCCTTGGCTAGGTTCCTTCAACCGCGATGTGAGGGAGCAAATCTACATCCTGTTTAGATTCCAGTTGTCCAAACTTGTAATTATACATATGTTTGAATATTGCATTACACTTGCCTGATAAATTACTTGTTTGCTTTGCTTGATGTGTAATATGTGATGGTTATTCACTGAGCTGTAGAAATGCTCATACTCCAACAAATTTTTTAGGATTATCCTCAGACCATGGCTAGTACCATCCCAAAGGTTAGAACGGGTAAGGAAGCAAAGCTAGCAAATTATGGGAATAGTTAAAGGAACTTTTGGATCTATTGTATTAGTAAACTTACATCTATTTTATGTTCTTAGTTGTGAGTTGATAAACTAGTTTGTAATAGTTTACACAAACTTTATATGAAGTTTATTTTATCTGTTTTTGTATATTTTATGTATGTACATCATTTCTTATCAAGCAACTTAAAAGATCCTGTTTTTATGTCACATCTCTTAGAGTAACTAGTTGTATTGTATAAGAATCAATACTATATACAAAACTATACAACTAAGGTACCCTCTGAGGCGTGACAAATACCCCATAAAAAGAGCCTTCCCTAAACAAGTCTATCTTTACCATCCAACACCGAACTAACACATGCCCACATTTAATGTTACCTGCCCAAACACAACCCCTTCCTGTAGTAACAACTCTTACTATGTAGAGTTCCCAAATTCACCTCCCTCCAATCTCAACCTGCAGTCCTAGCCATTCCCTGTCCATCACATCTTATTCCCACTTAAAAAATTTGGCCATCAAAAGACCGATTGATGTGAGTCCTTCTGGCCCTACTAAGAGACTCAAGTTTGCTAAGACAAAGAGTTGAATCACCAAAAAAGAAGTCTCCTTTAAGAAGAGGCAAGAAGCCTAAGAAACGAGTAGCACAAGCAAAGCAAATGGAATCCTAACCACAACAAGAGAATTCCTCTCAAAACACTTTAATCAATGTTCCGGTTACCTTCCAAAAATACTTTACTAGATGGTTGTGGTGGTTGGCTAAAAGTAGTCACACAAGGGCCATCATAGTCATTAGCTGGAACTGTCAAGGACTAGGGCCATCCTTGATAGTTCAAAGTCTAAAAGGGCTCATCTATAGACATAATTCAAGTATAGTTTTCCTTATAGAGACTAAATATAAGACAAGGAGATTATCTGGAATAAGAAGGAAGTTAAAATTCAGTAGTGAGTTCTACGTTCCTCCCAATGGTCTCTCATGAGGCTTTGTTCTTTGGTGGATTGATGATGCAAATATCACAATTATTCAGTTTGATAAGAACCACATTATGTCATCAGTGCATATAGCAGATGGATCCTTATTTGCACACATATCCTGGATTTACGTAGATCCAAAATCAATTAGAAGGCAAGTTTTATGAAAACACTTGGAGTATATCGTTTCATCCATGCATGTCCTGTGGCTTTGTGTTAGCGACTTCAATGATATAACATCCAACCATGAGAAGATAGAAGGTTTAGCCCATAGTGTAAGATTATTGGAGCAATTTAATTCAATGATTCTAAATGCAAAGATAAATGATCTGGGATATCAAGGACCTTGGTTCACTTAGTCCAATAGAAGAGAAGATAGTAAGCCATTTTTAGAGAGGATTCAAAAAGCCTTTGAATCAAATGAATGCGTCTAGGCATATCCTACCATGCAAGAGCTACTTAATGAAATGGTAGGTTTCGACTATGTGGCTTTGATCATTGATTCTCATTTTTCGGACCTAAAAAGCAAGAGAAAATTAATATTTGAGCAAATGTAGACCACCAATGGAGGGTGCAACAAGTTAATAGAGAATGCTTGGACACTAGCACATCCAGTTGACCATCCATACCCAATGGGTTTTAAGCTAAGGAAATGCCGAGTCAATTTGAAAGAATGGTATAAGGAAACTTTCCCTAATAACAGAGTTGCGATTAGGAAGATCCAAGAGGAGTTAAAGGAAGTAAAAAAGAGGGGATTGCTGATAGATAGAGGGTATGAGAAGGAGTCGATATACTAGCTTGTCTAGCTTTAGCATAGAGAAGAGTTGTAATGGAAACAAAGATCAAGAATCAGTTGGTTGAAAAAAGGGGATAGAAATACAAAATTCTTTCACTTGTCCACACTTATGAGAAGATAGAGAAGCAAAATTTTGAAACTAAAAGGAATAAATGGTGATTGGATTGAAAAAGAGGAAGATATTATGCAGACTTTCCACTCTTATTTCAACCAATTATTCCATTCTTATGGCACAAGGGATTGGGGGGAGATCCTGAATGCAATACCTAACTTAGTTAATGAAGAGATGAATGGCCTTTTGGGTAAAATGATTTGATCAAAGGAAGTTAAGCAAGCAGCCCATCAACTAGGCACTTTAAAGGCATCAGGTCCCGATGGCTTCCCGAGTATCTTCTATCATCAATACTGGCATATCATGGGTAAATATGTAGTTGAGACAGTGTTGTCGTTCTTTAACTCAAGTACCATTCCGTCCCCCCTTAATCTTATTGAAATTGTTCTTATCTCCAAAGTCCATCCCTGGTTGAAGTTAGACACTTTCAACCAATCAGTCTTTGCAACTTTGTTTATAAAATCATTTCTCGAGTCTTAGTTAACCTTCCGAACCTTTACTTAATGCTCTAATTTCACAGAATCAAAGCGCTTTTATTTTAGGTTATGTCATTCATGATAACATCATTGTATCCCATGAAGCATTCTATTTTCTCAAATCTAAGCATTCCAATAGCAAGGATTATTGTGTACTCAAACTTGACATGAACAAAGCCTATGATCGCATTAAGCGGGATTTTTTTGAAACAAATAATGATTAAACTAGCTTTTGTGATAATTAGGTAAGGTGGGTGATGAGGACGTTACTTTTGTCACTTCTAGTATTTTTTTCAATAGTAAAAATGCAGGTAATATAAGGCCTACCAGAGGCTTGAGGTAAGGAGATCCACTTTCACCCCATCTTTTTATTTTGGTAGGGGATGTGCTGTCAAGGAATATTAAGAAAGCTGCCAGAGAGGAAACTTGTAAGGCAAAAAATTAGATGAACATGTCCCACAATCACTCACCTTTTCTTTGCTGACGATTCATTTTTTTTTTTGTTGAAGTCAGTTTAAGTGATGTTGACACCCCATTTTTGCCCCCCTTTTAAAAAATAAAAAAAATGAATAATTTAAAATCATAAAAATTCTAAAAAGTAGAAAATACAATAGAAAAATTGAAAATTATGAAAAAAAAATACAAAAATATTAGCTAAGTTATGAATTAATAAAAAGAATAAAAATTGCAAAGTTAAAAAAGAATAAAAATATAAAAAAGTTAGAAAATCCCATCTTTTTAGTAAATAATCTTTCTAGAATTAAAACAAAAAAAAAGTGAAAGAAGGAAAAAAAAGTTTCATTTTTGGGATTATTATTGGTCTTATAATGTTTTGGATTGTATTTGGAAATTAATTTGGACCTTGGACGTATATCAATTTTGGCCCATTTTTATTGATATCATATTTGCTTGGATGGGATATTTCAAATAAATTTTGAGTAGATAGATTTACCAAAAGCCAAACACAGCTCAATTGGTTATGGTGTGCATGTGAAAAGGGAATGGCTAGGGTTCCATCCATGCAAGTTATACAAAGAAACTTTTTAGCGCATGCCTGGTCCCCACACGCCTAGGAAGATACGCGTATGTACCACACACGTGTCATCTTCCCTGCCTTGTTTCCGCATTGAAAGCTCCTTAATACTTTAAAAAAAAAAAAAGGCGTTTGAACTCCCATAACCCTCTACCCTTTCAACTTTGTAACGGCCATTAATGGCTGCACATTTGCCCCTCCACCTTCCATATTGCCTTAAGAAAAGACACTGATATCCTCTCTAGAGCTCATCTCTCTCTCTCTCATCCTCAAAAAAAAAAGAAAAAAAAATAGAGAAGCTCTCTCAAAATCTCTCTCAACTCCTTCCCAAGCTCATTGAAACTACTATGAGTCAACAACTTCATCACCAAAACTCTACCATAACCCCTTACACATCTCATTCGCAACCACCATATCTAGCGAAAATCGCCGCTAGCAACGCCTATCCCTAGAACCCATAAACCACCATCGCGAACCACCATGCACGATTCACAATATCCTTAAACCAATTCCACCACCATAGCCGAGTAGAACCATCACCTTCGCCCGACCACTACTTCTAATCTTAGCCTTACCCACGAACTCTAGAAATCACCTTTGATCTGAACCTGACCATCATCGCCAAAACCAATCCCAGCTAATTCAATCTATGAACCTACTTCGACAGCCCATCGACCAGAGAGAGAGAGCATTTGATTTCTTCATTTTGCAGGTGCAAAGATCTAGTGACCCACACGCTAATCCAAGCCAAATAGTCATCCAAGTTGACTCAACCCGTACATCCTAGTCATCAACAATCAAGGTTCAAACATGTGATTGAGTTTTGTTTTTTTGTTCTTCTTTTTTTTATTTAATTTATGCGTGTTGTTATCATTTGTAAGCATCTTAGAACACTTGTAATGTGTAACAACGCAGAAAAAAAAGGAGAACATAAAAAAAAAACCAAAAAGAAGAGGGAAAAGAAAAGAAAAGGAAAAAAATACGTGTGTGTGTGTGTGTGTGTGTGTGTGTGTGATTATACATAGTTTGCATGTTATATTTTCGCTAATATTAGTATATAATATAGTGTTTAGATAAATAAAAATAAATAAATTTAGGATAAGTTTTATTAATAGATAAGTGTTTAGGTCAAACTATAAAAATAAAAAAATGAATATATATAGCTTTAGATTATTAGTTTTCAAATCACCTTTTTGATAATATGTGCTACATTTGATACATGATTTTTTGGTAAATAGTCTGTGATATGAATTATCAATATGATTTAGCGAATTATCCTTTTTTAAAAAGCCTGTAAAACGAAAAATTTTACAAAATCAATAAAAAATTCTCTTTTACCTTTTTTTCCATATATATAATATTATAAAAAATGTTTTGTTAGCTTTTATATCTATATATGTGTATATATATTGCTTAGTTATTTTCTTAAAAAAATACAAAAATATAATAAATGGGGCTTTACAAAAATAGCATCTCTTTTTCAGTTTTCAAAAACAACAAAAGATAAAAAAAAAAAAAATTAGATTTTTTTTAAGGAATCTCCAAAGTAAAAAAAAAAATAGTTAATAACTTAAACTTGGCAGGTTTTCAAAATTAAAAAATACAAACAAATTAAAGATGTTATAAAAATCAAAATGAACTATGGAGACTTGATTTTGATTAACGGATATGTAGGCCTTGTGGAGCGGTCACAATGGTGAAAAACTGTTAGGTTTTTTTTTTAAACCAAAAAATATATTTTTATAAATATATAAATCTCTTTTTCAAAAAAGACTAAAATTTGATAAAAAAAATTCAAAAATCTAAAGATTATCCTTCTTTTGGCCCATATATTTAAAATTCCTAAAGCCCATAAAAACTTAGATAACCGTTTAAGTTTTAAAATAGTAGCTCCCGCATCCATCAATTTTTGGTTTTCGTGCGGATCAGTAGTCGAACTGGAAACCAAACCACCAATTTGGTTTCTGGTTCACTCTTTTTCCGGCTTGAGTCTCTAAATCAAACTAATTTTTAGAAACCAAGCATTTTACAAAACTCTATTGGTTCCTTGCTGAGTGATCCCTATCAAATGGGCTAGGTTTGATACAGATCAGGACCTTTAGGAGAATAGGAGCAAAATTCGGGCTCAATAACTTAGCGACTCCGCTAGGGAGAATTCATTTATCAGTGAACTCGTCTAGGTTTAATGGGCTTAAGAAATTTTGGAATTTTATTAATATGGGCTTTTGTCCTTGTAAAAATTTTGCTTATTTTATAAATATTTCTAACCTAGCCTTTTGTTAGCTTTTGGTCTGTTTTGCAGGAAATCTTTGAAGACAGATAAAGTTTTTTGTTGTGTGGGTTATTTTCAAGCGCTTTATTTAATTACATATATATGTTTAGATGGGTCGAACCTGGGCACATTAGAAACTAAGAAAGAGGGGCATTGTGTAACCTATGGGCTTATATGGTTTTACCATTGCTCGATGGTGATAAGGTCCTTCTAGCTCCATTTTGATATAGGCTATGACCTATTCCAATTAAGGATAGTAACTCTATAGAACAAGGTGCCCCTAGAATCCACCCTGATGTCCATGCAATTTATTTATTTATCTTTTATCTTTTTGAAAAATCAGACATCTTGTAATGGAACCGATTAAAAAAATGTTAGTAATTGGTCTGTTTTTATTTTGTAAATACTAGTTTGTATAAGACCTCGAAAAAGGTTGTAATTTTTGTTTTCTTTTTTAATCAGTCATGGAAAGTCAAGGAAGTAGCTCTCAACTAGCCCAAGGCCCTGTGGTCCATCTAGACGCCTATTCATTGCCCGTCAGTGGAAAAATGGTTTAATAACTTTAGTCAACAGCACTAGGATTTCCTTATTAGGAAAATTGGCCCAGTCATGTCCCTAATGAAAGTCCAATTGAATTGGAAACTACTTCGGGCCTTAGTTCATTTCTAGAACCTAGATACCAACGGAGCTCAATTCCCACACATTGGCACCTACATTAGAGGAGTACACCCAACTCTTACAAATTACCCCTCTTGGAGAAGGAATTTTTGTTCCTAAGCTTAAAGCCTAAGCAACCTCAATTTTTAGCTAATTGTTTATGACTCAAAGAGTTGAATTTATTATTGGCATCAACTAATGCAGAGGGTGATCGTTAAAAGTCCCTTCACTAATTGAATGGTCTGCTACCCCAGTAGGATACAACAAGAATCATCAAATCTTTTGTGGGGGGCTTCAAATGTGGCAACAATATAAGATCAATGCTTATATAGCGGCTGTTTTTGGGACTATCCTGTTTCCTCAAGGCAATTTCAGCCTACATTATAGGATGATTGAGTTAGTGTCCCAATTCCTTACTAGTAAGTCCCACATACCAATACTTTTAGCCTAGCAAGTCCTATCACTTACTTATGTCAAGCAACTACCGTGGGGTACTATGTGCAGGTTCTATACTTTTGATTTTATGGTTTACCAGTCATCTCGATTGTTTAGGGAATAACTTTACCTAGAACGAGTCAGAATTTGACATAATCGAAAGTTATGCTTGTAAGATCAAGATGGACAACAATGTTACTACCTTATAGGGTTGGTGTATTAGAGGAGCTACCAGCTACAGTGATCCTTTGGAGAGCCAAATGGTTTAAAGGCACTAAAGCTATATTAGGTTGCTTAGACCACAAATAGGTTCCTTTGTTTGGAATCACTAGTTGTATAGGTTACTTTCCTTAAACTATGGTTAGACAATTAGAGGCCATACAAGATATTACCTATACTGAACCATTAACCCCAACGCTGCTCAATTACATGGATGTTAACCTCCTTTCGCATGAGATTAATGATCATTTGGAAGAGATTTTTAACTATTGGCAAACCTATACTACCAAGCCTATTCGTGATCCTAGGGAGCTAAGGCCAGATTAGGAAGTTTATAGAGCCAGCTGGAATTTCGTATGCCATTTCCAACATTACGCAAAGATTACCCCATATTGGGCTCTTGATGATGTAGGGGTTAAACTAACTCACCTTCCTCGTAAAGAATAAAGCTATTGGGATGTAATGAAAACAAATGTGGAAGTCCTACATTGGGATTGTGAGAAAGCCTTGGGGATGTGGAAAATGAGATTTCAAGAGGAAAGAAGAGAAAAATAACATTGGAGGTAGTACTATCTCAAGAAAGAGAAAGAATGTGATCAGCTGAAAGAAGACCTAGAGTGAATTCGACCAGCAAAGCAGAGGAAGATCAAGTGAAAACCGATCTAGTTTGAGTCTATCTAAGTTCGCCTTTAAAGGTGCTTTTTGTAGATAAATAATCAAAGAAACTGTCTAATTTGTCAAGTTTAGTAATCGAGTCTTTAAAGACCCTTTAGGGTTTAGTTTTGCTATGTACGAATCGATTACTAATATTTTGGTTCCAATTTTTCCAAAAACAAGATGTTTAATCTTTCATTTTTGTACATATTCATTTAAGATTTCTTGCATCCATGAAAAATCATAAAAATGTTAAAAAAACAAAACAAAAATATTAAACTGACAAAATTCAATTCTAAATGCTTTAAGTCCTACCAAGATTGTGCCCAAGAAAGTTGCTAGAGCTCGCAGTCCAATAATAACTAGGTCAAAATCCAAAATGTCAAGGGACAACAGTGAACCCATGGAACAAAGGATGACCGCTTTGGAATCAACACTCAGTAAAGTAATGAAGAAATTAGACATCTTGGTTCAAAACCATTCGAATAAGGCCCCAGTACCCAACCTAACTGATATCCCTACTGAGACACATGATCAAAACAAAGAAATAGGATTGCCTTGGGAATAATCCAGCATCATAAGCCTAAAAGTACAGGGCTAGGATGAAAGAGAAAAAGAATTGGGAAAGAAATTGATAAAGAAAATGAGTGAGTAGCTCAAAGTATTTGAGCCTTACACTGACTTCGAGAAAATGGGCCTTTTCAATCTATAAGACCAGGATGAAGGGAAAGTATTTTGAAAAATTCAAAGTCCCTGAATTTTAAAAATACAACGAGACTTTTTCAATGCTCCATACCTGCCTATACATTCGCAAAATGGGCAAGTACACTAAATCTGACTATCTAATGGTACAAACTTTCCAAGACAGCCTTACAGGGCCAACCTTACTGTGGTATGCCCAACTAAATACTAATGAATCAAAATTTAAGAGAAATTAGCTTGAGCTTTCTATGGCCAATACAAATTCAATATAGAAGTGGCTCCTTTAATGGCTAATCTTGGCAAAATGACAAAGACGAATAAGGAAACATTCAAGGAATATGCCTAAAGATAGAGGGGTAAAGCTGTTATGGTCAATACCATGATTCCTGAAAAAGAGTTGACTACTATGTTCATCAATACCTTAGATAAGCTGTATTACTAGCATTTAGTGGGGCATACAACTGTTAGCTTTGCTGATATAGTAGCAGTTAGGAGCAGAATTGAAGATGCAATATTGTCTGGCAAATTAACTGACTTATGATAAAAGGCTAACTCGAGCAATTGGCAAAGAAAAAGAATCAACTATTAGTATTGTCAATATTGAACCTTTTCAACTGTTTAGGCCCCAATTTCATATTGCAGGACCTGATAAGCAAATAGAGAACCCAAGAAAGAGCAAGAAAGGAAGAACCGCCCGCCTCGACAATTTACCAAGCTTCTCGTACCTTTATCTTAGATATTGCATAAGCTCTAAGAAGAGAGAATACTAACTTTTGAGCCTCCACTTCAAGGATTTAAACCAAGAAACTATGATCCAACACTTAAATGTGAATACCATATAGGGCAAGAGGGGCATTCCACTGAAAATTGCTAGAGATTGAAACATCGCATTCAAGACTTGATTGATGCAAAACTCATTCAATTAGATTTTGTTGAAACCCCAGGGCCAAAGGTCAACACCAGCCCTTTTCCTACTCATGGTCATAGCATCAATATGATCACGATTGTCGAAGAAGAAATCCCCCTAAATTTAGATGAGATACCATATTCTCTATCCCAACTTGCTTGGAAGCTTAGATGAATTGGGCATCTATAGCATGTGAACCTCAAAGACCATGCCAAGGTTAAAATTGAAATTTAGAAAATGTTGTAGAATAGTACAATTACAAAAGGGGATATCCTGTATGTCATGCCCCAAAATAGGGCCTAGTAGTATCATCCTATGGTCATCATACCACGTGTGCACCCGCAATATGAGAACCGTCTTGCAAGTCAGATATTACAAGACTCTATTTTATAATTATTACATGTAATGTAGTCATACTACTATATTATATAAATACTAAGGATTTGATCTTCCTTAGTTTGCCAGAATCGCAGAGAATCGGTATCCCCTACCAAATAATGAAATTGAGATCAAACCTATAAAATACAAGATCTTAATCAATTATACCATTTATCTAATTTGTTCTTTGAGATCAATATAATCTATGAAACTATCTTCAGCAAGGTCTTTTGATGTAGCCCTCTTCACTCATGCTTAACCCAATCTCAGCTAACGTTATACCTGCACAAAGACTGTTGGAGGGTGAGCAAAACCACACGCTCAGTGAGATGACCTGACCAAACCACATATCAAACAATGGAAATCAAGTTTACTTAGCAAACATATGTAATGCCACAATCAAGCATATGAACAAATACAAGCCTGGAGAATCCGGAGTCCAAAGCATGATGGAGATTTACCCCTCTCATCAGGGTTGAAGGAACCAGTAGTACATAGTCTATCCAGAAGAAGCCAAGCATACATGGGAATCTACGATTTCTCGTATTAGGGTTATTACTTTTAATATGATATCTTAACAAACCATCCCATGTACATACCTTTAGCAACTCCCTAAGCATTAGTCATCCAAACAATACCATAAGCGGCGTCCTTCATTTACCACTTAGTTCTTATGGTACCAATAGAATCAAAGGTAACCTTGCGTTGATCTAATAGCCTTTAGCCTAGGTCAACCAAGCATTATCAAAGTCCCGGATGGCCAATACGTAATAGACTACTACGCTTAAAAATGCACTTTATGTAATATATGCGATGCATGTCCATTTCGTTTTATGGTACCAATAGTTTTTAGTCAGGTTCAAGGCGATCATACAATTACAGACAAACATCAACATGCTCCATACAATTGTCATCATACAATGAAATTGTTAATTATAATAAGATGTTTTGGCAATCATACATACACCATGCAGCATGCAATTTACCCAACCCCTCATGTAATTCAGTTTGATATGTTATTATCAATGCAACTAACTACAAGCACAAACAATATGATAAGGTCAAAGTCCCTCACCTGTGGTCCTCGCTATATCGCTGTAATAATCTACTGGTAGTCCGAGAACCGATTTATATTCCTGTGGAATGAAATAACATATATTTATTATTTTACTAATCTATTCTTCTACTAATTCCGAAGATAAGATATTTGAAATATCATATTCACCGAATTAGTTTTGCTATAACTTATATTATATTTACATTAATTCTAATATTAGACATATTTTAGAAATTACGTACTCCTTTCTTTTTATGGTCTTATTTACCATAGTAATCCAAGCTGAATTAATTGGAGACTAATCGCTTTATTCAATTACTAAATCTATTTTAATTAGTTACCAAAAAATCATATATTTTATTTATATAATATACTAATCTTAGTATTAGTGATATTAGACATAGATTAACAATATTCGTAATATAAGCAATAATATTGCTTGGGAAAATAAATTTTAATGATAAAATAAATATCAAAATTTTTCATTCATTTATTTATTTATTTTTATATTTCATTTCATTAATAACATAAGTAATATAAGTTATGTTCTATTATTTTTAGCTAAAACATAAATTACGGAATAGTTATTATCGTCATTAATAGCACCAAAAATAATTATAATATCAATAATACTAATAACAATAAATAAAATAATAATAATTTCCGAAAATAGATTATATTTTATTACATTAAGGATTATACTAATTGTCTTATATATTTTAATTAATATTATTACTAAAGTAATTTTAATCTTATATCCATATTTATTATTATTTCCAAAATAATATTTTTGAAATTCTAAAAATTCTTTTAATAATATTAAGGATATTAATAATTAGAAATCTATTATGCGGAAATTACTTTAACAAAGTAATTTATTCTAAAGAAAATTTCTTTTTAGATTAATAGTGATAGATCAAATAATTAAACATCCTATATCAGAAAAATAATTTTATTTTTAATAACTTTCGGATTTAATATGATTATATTATAATATTACTATTACTATTCCAGAAAAATAAATACAAGAAAAAGAATAAACATTCTAAAATTATTTAAATTTATTATTTATTATATAATTATTTATATTTAGCTTCATTTTTCTTCTGGCCGAGGGGTACACGGGGTCGAGTACGCCCGTACACCATGGCTGGCCGAGGGTTGCACGGGTTGAGTACGCCCGTACAACGTGTTGGCTAAGGAGTATACAGGTTATGTACGCCCGTACACGTTGCTAACCGAGGGGTCTACGGGTCATGTACGCCCGTACATGAAGCCTGGGCTCATCGGGAAGCACTGTTCATCGTCTTCAACCTTGGTTTTGATCCGATTTTTCATTGTTTTACACTCATAAATTTATTCTAATTCATTCCTAAGCATTTATACATGATGTTTATATACATATATCAACTAAAAACATTAAAACTTGCGGAATGAGAATCACTTATCTCAAGCTCGTTTTTGAATGTTTTTCCCAGATTTTGTTCGAATTTTCGAACTCGATGATTATGGGCGTTTAACAATCTGTTCCTAAGTTAGTTCTACTACTAATGATATGTAGATGGGTTCTAGAAAGTTTGGAGGAATTCGAAGTTCGTTTGTTTAACCCTCCAAGTCTGTTTGTATATATATATATACATAAGGTAGTGAAATTTTTTATCGCGTTTCTTCCCCAATCCGATACAAATTGCTTTGGCTTGTTAGTCATTTCGCTCCTTGTTTAATTGTCATTGATGTATGGAGTAACTTGGCCAGCTTGGATTGGTTGAAGGGGATTTGTATTGACTTTAACAAAACTTATTGAAGGATTTTTCGGCTCACCAAATTTAAGAACATTCCAGCCCTTCAACAATGCAATCCGTCTCCAGCAAAGTTGCCATATATATATAATATATATATATATATTAGCTAGTTGATGTTTAGGATATATATAAATAATTAAACAAAGATAAGATCATGAATTTATAACCGTATAAGGAGGGAATAAAACATAAATTTGTGAAAAAAATCAATTTTGTGGGTTTAAGTGATACGTATATTAAATACTGATTTAGTAATATTTTTAGATGAGAAGTTCCATATTCGCGTTATTAAATATTCTCAACAATATAGTATACATAGAATTTCTATTAAAGATATCTATATATGTGTTTGATTTTTCGCTTTTTCTTAGATTCATATACGCGTCCAGGGAGTTCAATTTGCAAAACAATTCCAAACCGTAACAACGTATATCAAATGAAAAAAATGCAAACCAGTTAGGATATATAAAAAATATAAATAATAAGAAGATGATAAATTTATAACCAATAAATATATAAGGAGTGGGGGGAAATATAAATTGGTGAAAAAAATTTAATTTTGTGGATCTAAATGACACGTATGATAAATACTGATTTGATAATATTTTTGGATAAGAATTTACATATTAATGATATTAAATATTCTAAATACGGTAGCATACATAGAATCTTTAGTTTAATACTTTTACTTCTCTGTTTTTATACCTGCTATCATAAATTATATTTTATTTGTTTAAAAGTTTCGTTTCGTGGTATTTTGATAAATTAATAATTATATTGCCCTTAATTCGACTTTATTATAAATCTTTAAGATTTGAAATTACATATGAAATCATTTCTATTTATTACTTTATTATTATAGATTAGAAATTTAATTTTAATTATATATTTGTTATTCAGTTCTTTTTACTAATTATAAATTACTAGATTATGTCAGACTTTTAGTTTTTATAGACTCAGAATTATTTAACTTGAATGTTTTATATATATATATATATATATATTTTTATATTAAAACTTAAGTTCGTAAATATTAAATAGTTTTCTTTATTCTTTATTATGAAATTTTATAGTCTTGGTGATAAAGATTCTTTATTCTAATTTGTTCATACTTAAAAATTTATATTGAAAAATTTGGAATGATTTCTAATATTTTTGTTATAGTTCTTTTATAATTCTATATTTTATTTTTATATATTTATTATAACCGGGTTATGTAAAATCCGGGGTATTACACTGTAAATAATCACTCCAAAGTCGAAACAAGAAGTAGAATGCAAAGGAAACACTTATAAGGAGCTGAAGGCAAGATGGATTACAAGTGACCCTACTATTGGTACCATGGGTGAATCCTCTACATACCTGGTTGATTATTCATGGCCAGCACCCCTGACTCCTTTGGTAGATGTAGTACCCATAAGCTAGGAGCTGAATTTGAAGAAGAGAATAACTAACTCAAAGAGAATCAAACCAAAGCTAAGATAGCACAAGAAGAGGAAATCTATGTACTTGATGGGTTTCCAAAACCAATTATGATCTAGTGTTATAAATATCAGGAACAAATAGAAAATGCCATACCTCAGGTAGCCAAAAGATTGCTATTTAACATCCTAGTTCAATCAAAGGATTAAAAGGCTATACTTTTTTATTATGAGAAATCCAACGCCAATGCTAACGTATGCGGTCTAACTCGATCCGTACGGGCATATGATAGTAATGACGAGGCTAGAAAGGAATTAAGCAATGTTGAATTCAAAACAATCTATTCAAGTAGATGATCCTAAGGAGAAAGATGCTTGCTCATTCTTGAAAATAGTTAAAGCAAGTGAGTACAAAGTCATGAACCAACTTGCTAGAACCCTTGCTCAAATATCACTAATGGGATTATTGCTCCTCTGACTTATACCAAAGTGCACTGATCAAAATCCAAGGAGATATAAAAGTTCTTGAAGATATATAGTCTGAGTAACCGGGCTCGATTATCCATGCGGTCCTAATACTGGATCAAGTTTCTTTTTCCCCTGAAGACTTGGGCGAAGAAGGTAATCAGTATACTAAAGCTCTGTATATATTGGTGAAATGTAAGGGGATATTGGTGGCTTGACTCCTGATTGACAATGGATCTTCCCTTAATGTTTGCCTACTATCCACCTTAGAACTGATTGGGACAAACAAATCTGAAATCAAGAAAAGCCCATTAACTATTAGGACATTTGATGGATCTAAGAGAGGAATCAAAGGGGAAATTGAGCTAGAAGTCGAGATTGGCCCTATGCATTCAAGATTGCTTTCTAAGTGTTAGATGTTCCCAGATCTTTCAATCTACTGCTGGGATGACCTTAGATTCATGCCATAGGGGCAATACCTTCCTCTTTACATCAGAAAGTCAAATTTGAGGCCCATGGTCAAGTAGTGATTGTGATGGGGGAGCAAGATTATGCTATCTATCGAGAAACTATCATCCCTTATACTGGTAGTGAAGAAGTGGAAGACTTCCGATTGCAACTTTTTTATCAAGTGACTGTAATTTCAAAGTCCGCCTATACTCCATACCTTCAATCAAAAGTCGATGGCCCAACTGACTGTGCTCACCAATCTAGCACTAATGAAGAAGTCACCAACACTGCTTCAGCTTTGAACAACTGGTTTGCTATGTCCATCAACAGTACTAGCTTCCTGGACGAGTAAGATTTCTAGGTGAAATAGGCTAAAAAAAATTAAACCTTGAATCCCTCTACGATTGTAATTAAATTAAACTACCATATGAATATAATCATGAACCATATAACTTCCTAGCTCTTCTTTATCTCTCTTGCTTATCTCCATTTTCTTGTGCCATACATTCTTTGCCCTTCCTTTGCAGGTCTAACTTTGCCGCAAGTTCTCCAAGATATCATGAATTCACAACAGATGAGAATATAAATATTAGTTATAACTCTACCAAGTTAGTTTTCAAGGCTAATACTGATGACACAAGGATTCAAGAATACTGGAATAAATATAAACAACATTAGATTTTTGTGGATGAGCCGATAACAATAGTTAATTTGGGAATTGACTAGGAACTTAAGCAACATCGAATAGAGGGAAATTTGAGTGATTCGCTAAAGTGTGAATTGCCTGGATTCTTAGCCGGCTATTTAGACATTTTTACTTGGTCATGTGCTGACACAGTTGGTTTAGATCCATCGGTTTTAGTGCATAAATTACCCATCAGAGAAAATGCTAAACCCAAAAAATAAAAGCTGAGACGATACAGACCTAATATATCATGCCCTAAAGGATACCCTAAACGCGACAACCCGCCACACTCAATATTAGCACTTAAGTATGACAACCTTAGTCATCCCAAATGCCTCGATATCAATTGTAAGGCATACTTTCATGATCGTAGCGGACCAAACTTTAGATCATGTTGTTTAAGCAGTTATGCATAATAGCAATTAAGAAAATGAATCATAACAATATAACCAAGGTTTCATAAAAACTTATAAAGAGTCTTACAATATTAAGGGGCATACTGTATCAAAGATAGCTAAGTCTAATAAAGTCTATCTTGAAATAAATTACACTTTTGAAATTTCTCTTGGAATTCCATATCTACTTCTAACTTGCACTTCTATCCAAAACCTAGGTAAAATAACATCTTTGTTCCAACCAAAAGTATGAGAACTGCAAAAGATATCTAAAATGGTATAAGCTACATGCGTAGTGAGATTTATTTCTACAATTAAGCACTCGACATCCAATAATCAAAAAAAGTTTATTTAGACAACCATATGAGATGCACAAGCATGTGAGCAAACAATACATATGATTTTCTAAGAATCATATATTAAATGGATTTATCCCTCCATTCGGGGTTAAGTGTTCCAAACAGTATAAGCCACTAGCATAATCATAATTTCATGGTAGTTTTTATTTAAGCAACTACCTAGCTGCCAAAAACATAATCCAACTTATTTGTAACATTTTTTTTTTTCTGAGCCACTACTTAGCTGCCAGATATGTTTTAGCCAAGTGTTTTCTCACTACCATTTAATTCAAATGACCCTTTGCCGCTTTATGAATCTCCTTACTAAGCCTTTGTCCCACCAAAGGTATAGTAATAAATGTAATGAACTGATACATGAATCAATTTAATTAAGTACTCATGACATAATTAAGTACTTTATAGGTGATTATAGAATTTGCAGACAAACATCCTTTCACTAAATCAAGCATTCATTATAAGTAATTCCTACCTCGATATACTTAATCATAATTCTAACCATATATGTAAAGCACATGCACTTATCCATTTTATCTTTTTTTAATTCTAATGCCATTAATCCTCGAGACACAGGAACTCGGTCTCCACGTTACCTAAACAAGAGAAATACCCAAAATGAGTATTTCTTAGAAGTTCTACTTAAACTTGTAATTCTATTTCACTAAATTCACCAAAAATCATATAAAGGGAAATTCCAACTTAAAATGGCCATAACTTGCTCATTTAACTTGGAATTTTGCATATAATATACTGCTTTCTACCTACTCAAAAAAACCTATCTATTTCTAAGGTTATTTTTGTCAATAAAAAGTCTTTCGGGTCACGAAAAAGGTCGGTACAGAATTACTACGAAAATCCCGACCCTTAAAACTTCATTTTCAAACTTTTCTCGATTCCAAAAATCCTTTAGCAAAAATATAAATATTTATATGTTTGAAAAATCCTTTGAATATATATATATAGACTTATATTGTATGCAAAATTTAATGGTGTTGTCTCAATGATTATTTTTCGCAAAGCAATTTATCACATGGTGTTGAAAACTTGAATTTTAATAATTTCTTTTCCAAATGTTTTGAAAGAACTTTATAAACTCTTAGGTTATTAAAAATGAGTATATTCTTATTTTGTTTTACAATTTCTTTTCTAAAATAAGTTAATTTTTCTTAACTTTTATCTTCCACAAAATTTTACTTCTAGTGATAAAAATGGAGCTTCGAAAATTTTTATTAAGTTGTTGATAACTTATAATAATTTGAGTTGTATATATTTTTCCTTTGGTAATAGTTTTGATAAAGAAGCCTTTTTCCTCTTTTATTTTCATTTCCTAACTTCTTTATAAATAAATTTTATTTCAAAACTTGGTTTTTAAGTATTCTACTAATTTTACTTAGAAGGAAATCATGTTTCAATATTTTTTTAAGTTGTTGATAATATATATTGTTTTTGGAACTTATCATGTTTATATTCTTTTTATTTCTTTGAAAATAGGTTTATCATTTAGAAACTTGGCAACCTCTATTTTGCTAAGTGAGTTTATAAATTAGTGAGTTGATTTTATTTTAACTTTGAAAACTAGTCAAGTTTTTTTGTTTTTTATTTATAGAGTTGGTAAAAATCCTACAAGTAAGCTTTTTGAAAAAAGTTTGCTTATCAAAGAATTATTAATATTAAGTTTCAATAAACTTTATGTGACTTATCATAATAAAAGAAAATGCATATTTTATTAGTTAACTTCTTTGAGAAAATCATCTTTATTGTCATTTAAGCAAAATCTTGATGTGTTTGAAAAGAAGTTGGAAAAAGAATAATTTTCCTATGCATGTGATAACAAAATCTTGATTTAGTGAGAAGGATATATATTAAGAAATTTTGGTTTCATTTTCCTTTATTAGAGAAAATTCCACTTTAGATTTTGTTGAGACATTATCATTATGATAATGCATGTACATGAGCATGTAGTATGAAAAAAAATGAAAATATAAGAAGATATAAGAAGCAAAATAATAAGCAAGATAATAAGATCAAGTATTGGGAATAGCTTCGTCAAGGTAACCCAATCAAGTATTGGGAGCCTTAGCTTCATCAAGGCAACCCGGGACTAAGAATAGATTAGTCCCAAAAGAAAAGAAAAGAAAAGAAAAGAAAAAGAAAAGCAATAATAATAAAAGCAAGTTAGTAAGAGTTAGTGAACATTTAGGCTCTAAGAAATATATAGATAATAATCATAATAATAATATATAAGGTTAAGTTAGAAGCATAATAACAATAATAAAAACATAATATCATCATAATAACAAGACAATAAAATCGGAATTCTTGGCATGTGCAAGAACAAAACATGAACATGTTGCTTCTACAACTCATATGAGTTTCAAGAAACAACACCATAGTCATGCTAAGTTACATGACATAAAAAAATAAATGGTTGAAAGTTTTACCTATAAGCATTTTTGAGTTAAAGGAAGATGGTAGATGAGTATGGTTTTATGTGGGTAGTAATATAGAGTGAATGATTTATGTAGGAAGGATTTTGAGAGAATTTGATTGTAGAGAGTTTTAGTAGAGAGGAATTATAGAGAAAGGATTTGTGGAGTGAATTTGAGAGAATCTTGTTATGAAAAATAAAGGTATGAAAGAAGTGGGGGGACATGGGGTATTTATAGTTGAAGATGGAGGGAATTTGTGATTAAATAAATTGAAAAAGAAAAATAATAGAGATGAAGAGAGAGGGATTTGTGTCGGCGAAGAGAGGGAGAGGGAGAGAAAATGATTTAATTTGTATTTTGTAAGAAAAAGTAATTAATATGTAAGGTATGATTTAATATAAGATCTATTGGAAAGATAGAAAGTAAGAAAATAGGTGTATAGGTAGTAAAAAAAAGTAGAGATAGATGAATAGTAAGATAGGATAATGAATAGTAAACAAAACAAATAATTTACCATAGTAAAGAAAATATGTGTATAAATACGATATCTGTAATTTTTAGTTACCAAGAAATTACGAAACTGATATTTTTAGATTCCTTACATTATTACGAATCTAACAGTGTTATAGAAATATTTTTACCGTCCGGTATACCGGGGCACGATTTTTGAAAACTGATCACGATCAGATCCAAAATACACTAGACATTAACAAATCTAATATTTTTAAGCATCCCTATATTATTACGAACTATTATAGATCAATAACTCAATACCGTTGTCTAGGGTTTAAGAGCGGGATTATCAAATCTACATTCTAGAGTTTTGGCATAGGTTTTTATTGACTAAAGGTTTCCGATTAACTTTCGTTTCTAGGGTTTGAACTTAAACTTGGTACAGAAATCTGGGGGTTTACACGATATCTTGCTTAAGATAAAAGAGGAACTTAAGAAATTACTTGAAGTAGAATTCATTGAGCTCTCAGATTATCTTAAATAGGTTGCAATTATAGTACCAATCATGAAAAGAACGGCAAAGTAAGGGTTTGTTTAGACTTTAGAGATATGAATCAAGCTACCCTTAAAGATGATTTTCCTCTGCGCTATATCGATGTCTTAGTCGACAACACTATAGGGAACCATCTCTTTTCCTTCATGGATGGTTTCACTGGATATAATCAAATTTGTATAACGGAAGAGGATAAGACCAAGACAACCTTCATCACTACATAGGGTACATTTTACTATAAGGTAATGCCTTTTGAACTCAAAATGCCAGTGCAACATATCAGAGAGCAATGGTAGCCTTGTTGCATGACCTGATGCACAAAGAAGTTGAAGTTTATGTTGATGATATGATTGCTAAATCTTGAGTTGAAGAGGATCACATTGAGGTTTTAAGAAGACTATTTGATCGGTTTAGAAAATTTCGACTCAAGTTGAATCCGAAAAAGTGTACCTTTATGGTATCCTCGGGAAAACTCCTTAGATTTGCAGTAAGTCAAAAAGGGATTAGAATGAACCCTGACAAAATAAAATCCATTCTAGAGATGCCATGACCAAGAACTTTGAAAGAAGTTAGGGGTTTACTCGGAAGACTGAACTACATTGCTAGATTTGTATCCGAGCTTATAGACAGATGTAAGCCCCATTTCAAATTATTAAAGAAGAATGCAATTGTCGAATGGGATGATGCATGTGAACAAGCTTACCATCCAATCAAAGAGTATCTGGTGAAGCCTCCTACCCCGGTATCCCCCAGGCTAAGAAGGCCTCTAATATTGTATCTTACTGTTTTGCCAAAATCAATGCGTTGTGTGATGAGGCAAAAGGATGAAGACAAGAAAGAACATGTCATATGTTACCTCAACAAGAAATTTACCCCAAGAGAATAGAAATACTCCAAGATTAAAAGAACTTGTTGTGCCCTAGTCTGGGTCATGCATAGGCTTCGTCAATACACTCTATACTACTCAATTGAGTTATTGACCAGGCATGACCCGTTGAGATACTTATCAACAAAATCTACCGTAATTAGGAGGATTTCCAAATGGAAAATGCTATTATCAGAATATAACATCATATATGTCACACAAGAAGCAGTAAAAGGGCAAGCAAGTGTCGATCAATTAGCTGAGTTGCCAATAAAAGAGGTAACTCTTAAAATTGCAATATAATTCCCTGATGAGCATACCAACACGAAACAAAAGACGAAAGTTCAACAAATTGGAAATGTACTTTGATAGAGCCATGAATGTTTATGGATGTAGATTGGGGTGGAATTGATTTCCCCCCTAAGGGAGAGCATTTCTTTATAGCTGCTAAGCTGATGTTCCCCTTCACCATAACATTGTTGAATAAGAAGCTTGTCTCCTTGGCCTTAAAATTCCAATGGAATTGGATTGAACAATTAGAAGTGTATAGGGATTCAATCGTCATTATCTTACAAACAGAATGACAAACCCCATGCTAGTGCCATATCACCAATACTTGGAAGAGCTGATGAAGGAATTTAAAAGCATCTCTTTTCAATATGTACCAAAGATTTAAAATCAATTCGCGGATGCATTAGCAACACTAGCCTCCGTGATTAAAGTCACTGAGTGGATAGAGATATAACCCATAAGGATTGAAATTGAAAGATGGTCAGCATTTTGTCTCTAAATTGAGTCAACTCAAGGTCAATTCCCATGATGTCAAGATATTAAGAACTTCCTCTAAAATGGGAAACTCCCAGATGGGGGCAACCAAAAATGACAGGAAAACTCTTAGGAGACTGGCTAGGCACTTTGTCATAAGTAAGAATACTCTTTACCGCAGATCATTCGATACTAAATTCCTTAGGTGTATAAACAAGAAAAAAGCAAACAAACTCATGCATGAGGTTCATGAAGGAGTTTGTGGTCCACACGTGAATGGTCATGCTTTGGCCCAAAAAATAATGAGAATAGGATATTATTGGCTAACCATGGAGTCAGATTGTATCAAGTATGTCAGATGTTGCCACTCATGCCAAATATATGCAAATTGAAAGAATACGCCTCCTCAAGAACTGCACACCCTATCATCTCATTGACCTTTTTCCATGTGGGGCATTGACATAATTGAGCCTATTACCCCAAAAGCGTCCAATAGGCATAGGTTCATTTTGGTTGCTATTGACTACCTCACTAAATGGGTAGAAGCTACCTCCCATGTAAATGTCACCAAACACGTGGTTGCTAGATTTCTCGAAAGAGACATTATTTCCTAGTATGCGTTACCTAAGATCATCATCATCATTGATAATGGAACCAACTTGAACAATAAGCTAAGCAATGAGATCTATCAACAATTCAAGGTACTCCATATGAATTGTACCCCATATCACCCACAAATGAATAGGGCAGTTGAAGTCGCTATTAAGAATATCAAGAAAATTATTGAAAAGATGGTAGTAACTTACAAGGATCGGCATGAGATGTTTCCATTTGCATTAATGGCATATAGAACTATAGTCCGACTTTTAACTAGGGCGACCCTATACTCCCTCATGTACGGAATTGAAGCAGTCCTTCAAGTGAAAGTGGAAATATCATCCCTTTGATTACTCTCTAAAACTCAATTAGATAAAGCAAAATGGATTCAATGAAGAGTAGAACAAGTTAACTTATTCGATGAACAAAGGTTATAAGAAACCTTCCATGGTCAATGTTATCAAAGCAAAATTGACCGCTCATTCAATAAAAAACTTAGACCTAGAAACTTCTAAGCTGGAGACCTTGTCATGCCCCGAGGGGTATCCTAAACGTGGCAGTCCGCCGTACACAATACTAAAGCCTAGGAATGACTACCTTAGTCACGCAAAGACTTCCATATCAGGTACAGGGCGTACATCACAACCAAGGGAACGCATCGGAATAGCGCAATTTATACTGAAATAAGTAAGTAACAAGGCAAAGAGAATACTTATCATAAACCATACACATATTACATTTCAATTTTTAGGGGCATTTCCTACTATTATCTTCAAAAAAATATACATCACTAATCATATAGGTCATTATATAAAGAACCTTACAAAATTACTTCATCTTATTATTCCATTCCCTTCATAGAAGCTTAACATCCCTCAATGACTTTCTTAATGTCATGATCCTCAATTTTAAGCCACGGGTATACCTATTTCAACAAAATCTATAGGGGTATAAGCTACAACTAGCTTAGTGAGATATTCTTTTCATTCGCACCATATCTTCAAACAAGTTTATTTATATATTCACACATATGCTATGCATATAATGCAACAATCACATGATTATGCAAATATATATAGTTATCCAGAAACCATTATAGAACGGATTTACCCCTTCGTATCAAAATATGTATCAAAGGTTACGGAATCGGGGTTGAAGGTCATCGACCTTCTAATGCTAGTCCCCAGGTCCTCATCCATAGCGTTTGGTTGGCTCGACTCCGAACCTAGAGTCGCTCTCCCTGAGCGATTTGGATTCTCCAGGAAGGAACATGGCCCGTAGCACCGCACGATCACAGTCAATCCAACTCTACGCGTAAGAGTAGCAGCCTTCCGAAATAGTTGTGACTCGATGGATACTATGCGTGAGCGTTTTAGTTTTCTTAAGCCAAACCTTATTAAGGTTTATTAGGGGCGATCAATCAATTTAGCAAACAATAAACAGGCATACAAGTAAGTAAACAAAATTATTTAAACAAGCAGTTCGAAGTTGCGATATTCTTAATTCTCATTTCATGCATAAACATAGAATCACATATATACACATAATCCCGAATTTCCCAAATATATATCCATTTTTATCTTTCCTTAGTATACTAATGCTACTACTTTACAAGCACAAGCAAGGTAACGAAATTAGGAGGAATAACTCACTCGTCCATTTTGCGATCTTCTTAGTCATAGTAATCCTCGGGTAGGGTAATCTCGTATCTTTCGTCACCTAGACAAAAGAAATACCCGGGATAAGTCTTTCATGAAATTTCTATTCTTGGAGATTCTAATCTTTTCTTAAGATCGCGGTAAAATCGTATAAGAGGAAATTCCAACTTAAAATGGCCATAACTTGCTCATTTTAACTCGGAATTTCGCATATAATATACCGTTTTCTACCTATTTAAAAAGATATATCCATTTCTAAGGTTATCTTTATCATATAAGGTCACTTGGGTTCCGAAAACATTGGGTACAGATTTAAAACGAATTTTTCTAAACTTTTGCAGATCAGTTTTCTAACTCAACTTTATTTTAAAGAAAAATCCTTTTGTAACTATAATATATATATATATAATTATGAATATATATTTGATAAATACTTTAGTATATAGATAAGCTCACTTTATATGCAAAATTTCTAATGGTAGTGTCTCAACATTTATTTCATAAAAAAAAAATTTAAAGTGTTAAAACTTATCTTGATAAGTTTCTTTTCAAGTATTTGGAAGAAACTTTATATTTTCATTTTTATTTTCTTCATTCCTTTTCCCAAAACAAGTAAATTTTCCTCTAACCTTAGTCTTTCATAAATTTCACTTCTAGTGATAAAAGATCAATTTTCTCAAAAAGTATATTTAGGTTGTTGAAACCTTTTTATAATTTTGTATTTAAGATGGTTTTAGAAAATGAATCTTGTCTTCTTATATCTATTTCTAAAATATAAGTTTTTGCTTTCTAAAACTTGTTCTTTTATTTCTTTTGAAAAGAATCATCTTTATTGATAAAATCCATTATTGTTAATCTTACTTTATTTATTCTTTTGAAAATGAGTTCCTTCTTTTTAGAAATTTGAAAATCATTACTTTTCCTAAGTGAGTTCATAACTTTATGAGTTGATTTTTATCTTAACTTTGAAAACTAGTTTTTTTTTAGTTTTATTATGAAGTTTAAAAGAGTTTAAATCTTAAGCTTTTTGTAAAAACTTTTAATATTAATAAATTATTTTACTAAAGTTTAGGTTAACATAATATACAAAGAAAATATTTACTTCTTATGTTCCATTGGTAATCTATCTTTGTTATTTAAGAAAACGTTAAGAAAAATCTATTTTTATGTTGTTGATAGTAACTCCATGATTTTTTTGATAAATTACATAATCGAAAATCTAGTTTTGAGTTCCTTTAATAAAATGAAATTCTATTTTTAGATTAGTTGAGACATTAACATTATGTAGATGCAAGTATCATGAGCATATAAAATAATAAGAAAATACTAGAAATAAATAATGAGCAAGAAAATAAAATATCATGTATTGGGAACCTTAGCTTCATCAAGATATCCCGGTCAAGTATTGGAGCCTTAGTTTCATCAAAGCATCCCGGGACTAAGAATGGACTAGTCCTGCAAAATTAAAAAAATAAACAAAAGATTGTTTCGACTTGATATGGACAAGTCTAAGACTAGAAAGACTAGTCTTAATAACAACATGAAATAAATAAATTGCATAACTTGAAAGTAAATAAATAACAAATGAGCTTATATGCTCTAAATACATAATATACATAATACTATATATAAGTTAGATTAGAAGCAAATAATAACAATAATAATAACAACATAATAAAATAGGAAGCTTATGTACAAGAACAAAACATGAACATGTTGTTGCTTTTACTACTCATATGAGTTTCAAAACAACACCATAGTCATGTTAAGTTACATGACATGAGTGAATAATAGTTGGAAGAAATATTTACCTAAAGTGTGTAAGTGGTATGAACATAGTAGATGAAGGGGTATTATGTGAGTAGTGATATGTGGTAGATAGTTTATGTACGAGGAATGATTTTTGTGAGAAATTGATTTAAGAGAGTTTTGGTAAAAGAATTCTTGACGAGAAGATTTGTGGAGAGACTTTGAGAGAGTTTTGGTAGTGAAATGAATTGTGTGAAAGAATGAAAAAGGAGGGGGGTATTTATAGAATTTTTGGAGTAAATTTTAGATGTAATAAAATAAGTTGAAAAAGAAAAATAATTGAGAAGAGGAGAGAGGGAGTGGCGCCAGTTTTGGTACATGTAGAGGGGGTGTGAGTTGATTTTTAAGTGAATTTTGTAAGAAAATAATTAATATGTAAGGTATAATTTGATAAAAGGTATATTGGAAATATAAAAAGTAAGAAAATAGGTATGTAGGTAGTAAGAAAAAAGTGTAAGAAAAAGTAGAGATAGTGAAATAGTAATGAATAGTAGAAAGTACCATGAATAGTAGACTAGATAATTAAAGTACCGGTAGTAATAAAAATACGCGTAATAATGCGATATATGTAATTTTTAGCTACCGAAAAATTCTAAAACTAATATTTTTGGAATCCTTATATTTTTACGAGTTTATTGGTATAAAAGGAATATTTTTAATATTCCGAGCTTCAGGACGTGCTTTTCAAGCACTAATCCCGTTTGAGTCCGAAGGACACTCGAAATTCGCGAATCTGATATTTTTATGTTACCCTATATTATTACGAACTATTTTAAGCTAGCTATTGGCTTAATTTTTTTTTCTAGGATTTGAGATTGTGGGATTGCCGGATCTTAAACACTAGGATTTGTTATAGGCTTAGTTGACTTTTAAGGTTCCGGTTTGACTTTCGGTTTCATCGAGATATTCGTAAGATCGTATAATTTTCGAGTTTTGATCATTTTATATTTTTAACTCGACATCCATGGTTTATCTTATTTTATTTGTGATTATTTAATAGTTTTTAGTTCTCGGGATCGTTTAACCGAGTCTAGGGTTATGAGTTGACTTAGTTTGACTTTTGGTAAAAAAAATTGAAAATTGTGATTCTAAAATTTTACCGAAGGATTTAAGATTTTATCATTTCGTTGTTAAGCGGTGTTTGGATCTATCGTTTTGATTCGCGTTTTAGGAATTGGGTAGCTGATTTAATTGGCGTACGGACTTTGATTATACCGGTAGTTAGACTTTATATTTTGTTTTAAGGGTCTTCATTTTCTCAAGATTCAGAAAGCTCATTTTTTATCTTATTTGGAATTAAGTTTTAACTTGATTCGATTTTTAGGGTTTCGTTTCCAGTGTTTTGACTCGGTCTAGAATTTGGTTTTTATCTTGAGTCGATTTTCGGGATTTAAATTTTTATACTTAGACTTCTAGGATTATTTTCTAAGAATTATGAAAAATTTTGGGGGTTTACAGACCTAGTCCTTTGAAAAGTATTACCAAATGCTTAGGACACTAGGGAGAAGTTCACTCTAAAATATGAAGGACCAAACGTAGTCCAGAAAGCCATAACAAGGGGCGCGTTGATATTAGCTGAAATGGATGGGTCAACTCTGAGAGACCCTGTAAATCCAGATGATGTAAAGCGATATTACCTATGAATGGAATATAATGATATTCTGGTAGTCTATCTCCTTGTTGGTACATTCTCATCAATTGTAAATGAAAATGATATCAGGGAAAGGCTAATGGTGGTAAACCATTTCACCTCGTTCTTTCTTCTTCTCTAGTAAGCTAATCCATTCTTCACAATTAAAAATTCTCACAAAATCTCATTCTCATAGAAACTTCACTCACATGCACTTCTTGCACGACTCTATTTTGCTTAGGCTTCTTTTCTTAGAAAGGGACTTTTTATTGTTGCATGGACTAACTCTTTTCATTGCCGGTTATGAAAAGAGATACTCTCCTAATGGAATCCAGATAAAGAATCCCTGAACAACATGATTTGTAACAAATCCCTAAAAAAGCTCTTAATAGAAAGAATAGAGGAAAATTATTCAACTACAGTTGAAAAGATTAGAAGGTGCCAACCTGTGACACCCCGAAGACAAAAAATCATGAAGATCATTTTAGATACATTGAATTGATAGTTCTAAAGCATCATTCAGCCTATGTAAGTGAATTAAAATGATTGTTTAAGCTTGTTATGCTTGAAATGCTTGAAGTTCAAGGTCAGTGAGCTTCTTATCAAGAACTCCAATATCAAGAGAACGACATTCAACTCCATGTTATAAGGATGCAGTTCAAGTTAGTGTTAAGAATCTCGGGGCATGTTGTTGGTACCTAAATGAATTGGGATTTGACCTCCAAGTGATTATTTCGAAATCAACAAGAGCAATTGGAATTGGTACAATCTCCCCTATCCAGGTGAGTACATTGAGCCTTATCCCATTGCATGAAATTAATCTCCCCAGTAAATGTTTGCCCTATATCCCTAGTGAGATAACACGATTCAGTAAAATCCAGTGAAAATACATCCCTAGTGAGTAAAATTCTCAAAGTTTGTCAATACAATCTTCCTTAGTGGAATTGGAACAAATAGCATATTTCTTTTAACAAGATTGCCTTTGTGCGGAATCTGACAAGTCCTTTTTCTCAAAGTATCTTAAAAATCTTTTCTCTTCGGGGTGCAAAATTTTTCCCTTTGCAGTGGAAAATATTTTCCCTTCAGAGTGCAAATTCTTTCCCTCCTGGGTGCAAAATTTTTTCCTTTGGGGAGTGAAATCTTTTTCCTTTAGGGTGCAAATCTTTCCCTCCAGGGTGCAAAATCTTTTCCCTTTGGGATGTAAAATTTTTATCCTTACTTAGCAAGGTTTTATCCCTTTGGGGTGTAAAGTTTTCAAAAATCCCAACTTATTAGGGTGAAGTTTTGTAGTTAAGACCGCCAAGAGTAAGTATTTTTTTTTTTAGGCAAAAATGGTGTCTCTTTTTGCCTTTATGCTGAAGTTTTACTCAAACTCTCTCATAAAGATAAGCAACTGTAGACACTCTATTTTTGCCCCCCTTTTAAATAATAAAAAAATGAAAAAATTGAAAAATCATAAAAATTCTAAGTAGAAAATACAATAAAAATTGAAAATTATAAAAATAATAAAAAACATTAACTAAGTTAACAATTAATAAAAAGAATAAAAAATTACAAAGTTAAAAAAATTAAAAAATTAAAAAAGTTAGAAATCCCCATCTTTTTAATAAATAAGCTTTCTAGAATTAAAACAAAAAAAGTGGAAAAAGAAAAAAAATAAAGAAAGTTTCATTTTTAGGCTTATTATTAGTCCTATGATGTTTTAGGCTATATTTGGAAATTAATTTGGACCTTAGACCCATATCAATTTCGGCTCATTTTTATTGAAATCATATTTGGCCTGGATGTAATATTCCAAATACATTTTGAGTGGACAAATTTACCAAAAGCCAAACATAGCTCAGCTAGGTAGGCTATGCATGTGAAAAGGGAATGGCCAGGGTTCGATCCGTACAAGCTACACAATACGGAAATTTTACACGCACCTGCAAGGTCCCCATGCGTGTTGTCTTCCTAGCCTTGTTTCATTGATGAAAGTTCCATTTTCTAAGCTTTTATATCATTTTGAGCTTGTTTTTTTTATGATTATTAGTTTAATATTTTTGAAAAAATGACATTTGAACTTCCAAATCAAATTTGTAACAGACAAATTCATTCTGGCAGCAATAGTTTCGAATTTTTACACTTCTAAAATCATAACCCCCAACCCTTTCAACTTCATAACAGCCATTATTAGCAGTGCATTTATCCCTCCACCTTCCCTATTGCCTTAAAAACAGACCTCAACCTCCTCTTTGGAGATCATCTCTTTCTCTCTTATCCTCCAAAAAAAATAAGGAAGCTCTCTTGAAATCTCTCTCAACTCCTTCCCAAACTTACGAAAACTACTGTGTGTTAACAATTTCACCACGAAAATTACGCATACCACCTTACCTATCACATCCACCACCACCATAGCTAGGGTAACCGCCGCTAGCAACGCTTAACCCTAGAACCTAAAAACCACCATCACAAACTACCATGCACGACTCACAACACCTTCAAACCAATTCCACCACTATAGCCGTGTAGAATCATCACCTTCTCTCAACCACTACTTCTGATCTTAGCCTTACCCATGAACTCTAGAAATCGCCTTTGATTCAAACCCGACCATCATCGCCATAACCAATCCCAACCAATTCAACCGTCGAACCCACTTCAACAGCTCATCGACTAGAGAGAAAGAGAGCATTTGATTTCTTCATTTTTCAGGTGCAAAGATTTAAAGACCCACGCATAAATCCAAGCCGAACAGTGATCCAAGCTTTCTCAACCCTTACATCCTAGTCATCACCAGCCAAGGTTCAAACATGTAATTGAGTTTTGTTTATTTGTTCTTGTTTTTTCTTTTTTTATTTGTGCATTTTGTTACCATTTGTAAACATCTACAAACACTTGCAATATCTAACGATCCAGAAAATAAAAAAAAAAAAAAGAGAATGAAAAACAAACAAAGAAGAAGAGATAAAAAAAAAAAAAACGAGAGGAAAAAATATGTGTGTGTGTGTATGTGTGTGAGTACACATAGTTTGCATGCCACATTTTCACTAATGTTAGTATATGATATAGCTTTTAGATAAATAAAAATAAATTAATAAATAAATAAATTTAGGATAAGTTTTATTAATAGATAATTTTTTGGACAAATTATGGAAATTAACAAAATGAATATATATATATATATATAGTTTTAAATTATTAGTTTTCATATCACTTTTTTTATAATATGTGCAACATTTGATACAAGCTTTTTTGGTAAATAGTATGTGATATGAATTATCAATATGATTTAGCGAACTATCCTTTTTTATAAAACCTAAAAAAAGAAAAAATTTACAAAATTAACAAAAAATTATCTTTTACCTTTTTTCCATATATATAATATTATAAAAAATTGTTATGTTAGCTTATATATCTACATATATATATCTTAGTTATTTTCTAAAAAATACAAAAAATATAATAAATGGGGTTTTCCAAAAATAACATCTCTTTTAGGAGTTTTCAAAAACAATAAAAGATAAAAAAAAATAGATTTCTTTAGGAATTTCCAAAATCAAAAAATTGGTTAATAACTTAAACTTGACAGGTTTTCAAAATTAAAAAAAAATATATATATATACAAACAAATTAAAAATTTTACAAAAATCAAAACGAACCACGGGGACCTGATTCGAATCAGCGATACGAAGGCATCGATGGGACGATAAAAAACTTTTAGTTTTTTTTAAATCAAAAAACAAAAATATATTTTTATAAATATATAAATTTCTTTTTCAATAAAGAAAAAATTGAAAAATCCAAAAATTATCCTTCTTTTAGCCCGTATATTCAAAAATTTTAAAGCCCATAAAAGCTTAGATAACCATTTAGGTTCTAAAATAGCAACTCCTGGATTCATCAATTTCTGGTTTTCACGCGGATCAATAGTTGAACCAAAAACTAAACCACCCATTGGGTTTCTAATTCGCTCCTTTTCCGGCTTTAGCAGGTGGTGACTCCCAATCAAACTAATTTTTGAAACCGGGATTGTTAAGCTCCAAAGAGTACCCTAAACGAGATAACCCACCACACTCAATATTAAGACTTAAGTATGACAACCTTAATCATCCCAAAATCCTCGATATCAGGTGTAAGGCGTACATTCACGATCGTAGCAAACTAAACTTTCGATCATATCATTTAAGTAGTTATGCATAATAGCAATTAAGAAAATGAATCATAACAATATAACCAATGTTTCATAAAAACTTATAAAGAGTCTTACAACATTAAGGGGCATACCCCTATCAAAGATAACTAAGTCTAATAAAGTCTATCTTGAAATAAATTACACTTTTGAAACTTCTCTTGGAATTCCATATCAACTTCTATCCAAAAGATATTGTCTCGAAAGCATTACCTGAGTAAAATAACCTCTTAGTTCCAACCAAAGGTACAAGAACTGCAAAAGATATCTAGGAGGATATAAGCTAATTAGTGAGATTTATTTCCACAATTAAACACTCGACATCTAATAATCAAAATAAGTTTATTTAGGTAACCATATAGGATGCACAAGCACGTGAGCAAACAATTCATATGATTTTCCAGGAATCATATGTTTGTATGGATTCACCCCTCCTTCGGGGTTAGGTATTCCATATCGTATAGGCCACCAGTACAATCATAATTTCATGGTAGTTTTTATTTAAGCCACTACCTAGCTGCCAAAATATAATCCAACTTATTTGTAGTTTTATTTTCGAGCCACTAATTAGCTACCAAATATGTTTTAGCCGAATGTTTTCTCACCACCATTTGATTCGAACGACCCTTCATTGCTTTATAGAATTTACAGACTCTATAAATCTCCTAACTAAGCCTTTGTCCCACCAAAGGTATAATAATAAATGTAATGAGCTCATACGATTATATACATGAATCAACTTAATTAAGTACTCATGGCATAATTAAGTATTTTACGGGTGATTATAGAATTTGCAGACAATTATTCTTACACTAGATCAAACATTCATCATAAACACTTCCTGTCTCGATATACTTAATCATAATTTCAACCATATATGTAAAGCACATGCACTTATACATTTTATCTTTTCCTAGTTCTAATGCCACTAATTTATAGGCAAAAGCATAAGTGCATAAATGTAGGAAACAAACTCACTCGGCCATTTGCGTGGATACTTCTAGTCAAAGTAACCATCCGAGTAAGGTAGTCCAGTTTCCACATCACCTATATAAAAGAAATACCCAAAATGAGTATTTCTTGGAAGCTCTACTTAAACTTATAATTCTATTTCACTAAGTTCGTCAAAAATCATATAGAGGAAAATTCCAACTTAAAATAGCAATAACTTGCTCATTATAACTCGGAATTTCGCATATTATATACCGTTTTCTACCTACTTGAAAAGATCTATCTATTTCTAAGGTTAATTTTGTCATAAAAAGTTTTTTGAGTCATGAAAATGTCAATATAGAATCTCCACAAAAATCTCAGCCCTTAAAACATCATTTTCAAACTTTTCTTGATTCAAAGATCCTTTAGCAAAAATATAGATATTTATATGGTTGAAAAATCCTTTGAATATATATATAGATATATATATATATATATATGCCCATATTATATGCAAAATTTCATGGTGTTGTCTCAAGGATTATTTTTCATAAAATAATTTATCTTATGGTATTGAAAACTTGAATTTTAGCAGTTTCTTTTCCAAGTGTTTTGGAAAGAACTTTATAAACTCTTTGACTATTATAAATGAGTATATTCTTATTTTGTTTTTTAATTTCTTTTCTAAAATAAATAAATTTTCTCTTGACTTTGGTTTTTCTACACATTTTACTTTTAGTGATAATAATGAAGTTTCCAAAATTGTTATTAAGTTATTGATAATCTATAATAATTCGAGTTGTATATAATTTCCTTTTAAAATAAAATGGTTTTCATAAACTAGTCTTTTTCTTCTTATATTTTCATTTCCTAACTTCTTTAAAAATAAATTTTATTTCTAAAACTTAATCTTTTAAGTTTTTTATCAATTTTACTTGGAAGGAAATCATGTTTCAATATTTTCTTAAATTGTTGATAATATCTATTTCTTTTGGAATTTATCATGTTTACATTCTTTTTATTTCTTTGAAAATGGGTTTATCATTTAAAAGCTTGACAACCTTTATTTTTCTAAGTGGGTTTATAATTTAGTGAGTTGATTTTATCTTAACTTTGAAAACTAGTCTTGTTCTTGGTTTTTATTATGGAGTTAATAAAAATCTTACAAGTTGCTTTTTAAGAAATATTTGCTTATCAAAGGATTATTAACACTAAGTTTTATTAAGTTTTATGTTACTTATCATGAAAAGAGAGTGTTCATTTTCTTAGTTAATTTCTTTGGAAAATCATCATTGTTGGCCTCTATGAAAATTCATGGTAAGTTTAAAAAGGAGTTTTGAAAATCATTTTTCTATATTTTGATGACAAAAACTTTATTTAGTGACAAAGATACAACGTAAAAGAGTTTGGTTCCATTTTCCATTGTTAAAGAAAATTTTCTCTTAATTTTTGTTGAGACAATATCATTATGATTATGCATGTACATGAGTATGTAATATGTAAAAGATGAAAATATAAGAAAGATATAAGAAGCAAAATAATAAGCAGGATAATAAGATCAAGTATTGGGAACCTTAGCTTCATCAAGATAACCCGGTCAAGTATTGGGAGTCTTAGCTTCATCAAGGCAACCCAGGACTAAGAATAGACTAGTACTAAAAAAGAAAGAGAAAGAGAAAGAAAAGAAAAAAAAAAGCAATAATAAGAGCATTAAGAATAATAAAAGCAAGTTAGTAAGAGTTAATAAGCACTTGGCCTCTAAGAAATATATAGATAGTAATATATATATACATATATGTATGGTTAAGTTAGAAGCATAATAATAATAACAAGATAACATCATAATAGTAACAAGATAATAAAAATATGAATTTCTTAGCACGTATAAGAACAAAACATGGAAAAATAAATTGTTAAAAGTTTTACCTATAAGTGTTTTTGAGTTGAAGGAAGATAGTAGATGAGTGTGGTATTATATGTGTAATAATATGTAGTGAATGGTTTATGTAGAGGTGGATTTTAGGAGAATTTGGTTGTAGAGAATTTTGGTAGAGAGGAATTATAGAAAGAGGATTTGTAGAGTGAATTTGAAAGAGTTTTGTTATGTAAAATGAAGGTGTAAAAAAAGTGGAGGGAATGGGGTATTTATAGTTAAGGATAGAGAGAAATAATGTGTAATTAAACAAATTGAAAAAGAAAAATAATAGGGATGGAGAGAGAGATTTGCGCCGGCCAAGAGAGGGAGAGGGAGAGAATGATTAAATTTGTATTTTGTAAGGAAAAGTAATTAATATGTAAGGTATGATTTAATATAAGATGTATTGGAAAGGTAAAAAGTAAGAAAATAGGTGTATAAATAGTAAAAAAAAGTAGAGATAGATGAATAATAATGAATAGTAAGATAACACAATGAATAGTAAACAAGACTAATAAGTTACCGGTAGTAAAAAAAATACATGTATAAATGTGATATCTGTAATTTTTAGTTATCGAAAAATTACGAAACTAATATTTTTTATTTCTTATATTTTTACGAAGCTAATGGTGTTATTGGAATATTTTTACCGTCCAGTGTACTGAGGCACGGTTTTCGAAAACTAATCCCGTTCGAATCCGAAAGACAATAGAAATTAGAGAATCTAATATTTTTAAGCTTCACTATATTATTACAGACTATTATAAATCATTAACTGATTTTCATTATTTAAGGTTTAAGAGTGCAGGATTACCGGATCTAAAATCTAGGATTTGATATAGGTTTTGTTGACTTTAGGGTTTCCGATTGACTTCCTGTTCTAGAGTTTGAGCTTAAACTTAGTATAAAGAATGCAAGGGTTTACATGGATTTTTACAAAAGCCTACTGGTTCCTTGTCGAGTGATTCGTATCAAATGGGTTGGGTTTGATACGGATTTGGACCTTTATGAGAATAGAAGCAAAATTTTGGCTCAACAAGTAATATACTGGTGCTACAACATATAATACAAGAATATTGTGAAGCTTTAGGACAAAAGGTGAATTTCCAAAAATCCAGCATCTTTTTTAGTCCTAACATAGATCAAGATAGAGTTGAAGAGATTTGTCCTACATTAGACATTCATACCACAAATAACCCAGGTAAATATCAAGGTTTGCCTACCTTGTAAGGTAGAAACAAATCTGAAGCCCTTTGCTTTGTTAAAGAAAAATTAGATTGAAGCTCAAGAGTTAGGATAGGTGCTTATTATCCACAACAGGAAGAGAGACTTTAATTAAGGCAATAGTTGGGGTAATTCCTATACATTCCATGAGTTGTCTCAAATTTCCCAATAGATGGTGCAAAGAAGTAAACTTGATGATTTCACAATTCAGGTGGGGTCAAACAAATGATGAGAGTAAGATTCATTGGCAAAGATAGGACAAAATCACCCTCTCTAAATCAAAAGGAGGGTTGGGTTTCAAAGACCTCCAAGACTTTAATTTGGCTTTGATGGTGAAATTGGCATGGAGGCTCTATTCAAACACACATGCTTTTTGGGCGCGTATATTGAAAGGTATGTATTTCCCATACTCCTCTTTCTTGCAGGTTTCTAGGGGATTAAGAGACTTTAGGGGTTACTCCAGTATCTTTCAAGGCAAACATTTCCTTGTCCAAGGAGCTATTTGGCGAATGTAGGGACGACAGTCTATATCACTGGCTGAAGATAAATGGATACTAAACCTAGAGAATAATCTTCCAATTTTCAAGTGAGATTGTGTTAACCAAGAACTCAAAGTAGCTGACTTGATTCATCAACAATCGAGTTCTTGGAATCTCCATGAACTAAATAAATGGTTTGAAAGAAGTACAGTGCAAGATATCTTAAATATTTTGCTTCCCATAAGCTACATAGCAGATGAGCTGATATAGCCACACAAAAAGAATGGTAAGTGTAGTATAAGGTTTGCATATAATGTTATTAGATGTGCAGGGACGCAGCAATATGTAAATGCATCAAACTCTCACTACATTGTGCCACGCCCCAAAGGGTACCCTAAACGTGACAGTCCGCCTCACTCAATATTAAAGCTTAAATATGAAAACCTTAGCAACCCCAAAAGCTTTTATATTAAGTGTAAGGCGTACTTTCACAACTTTAGAGAGCCATATATGGAATTATGAAGCTTAAGGAGATATAAAAACATATTAAAAAAAGAGATTCATAATTAAACATTCATTCATAGCAATGGTTTTACAAACTTAGGGACATTTTCCAAGATCACTATTCTATTACAAGATATTTATACAATATCTCTAATACTAAACTTCATCTTAGAATTCTTTTTATCTAGAAGAAATTACCTGCCCGCAGGGTCCTCGTGGCCTTAACCATAAGTAGGGAAACTGCAAAAGATATCTATTGAGGTATAAGCTAATAAGCTTAGTGAGAACTATTTCCATAAATAACTTCTTGTAACAAAATTTCAAACAAGTTGATTTAAACAATCAAATGTAATGCAACATACACGTGAGCAAACAAGCATATAGTTTTTCAGGAACTATATGTTGAATGGATTTACGCCCTCCATTCGGGGTTTGGTGATACTTAACCTCAAAATAAGTAGTTTTATTTAAAAAGTTTTATGCTCGCGAGCACTCATCGCCAAGCATTCCGAATCTACTTGATTTGACCTTACTTTCGGATCATCCGCCAAGCATTTCCCTTAAGCCGCCAAGCAATCGCTTTCGGATCTTCCGCCAAGTGTTGCTTTCGACATGAGCTTACTATCCTTCTCACCCAAGGATAATAACCCAAATGCAATGTCACTCACTTCATGGTATGCATGAATTCATTTATTTATAAAATCATAGCATAATTATTTTTTAATCTAAGGCGATCAAGGAATTTCATACAAATCAAATGTTATACTAAAACAAACATTTAAAACAATTCCGGCTCCGATATTCTTAAAATTCTTTCAATGGATTATTCTACATACATATCGATTTATCTTTTCCTAATTCTAATGCAACTAATTTACAAGCACAACAAGTATAGCATTTAATGGAAATAAACTCACGATGCCATGTCGACTATTCCCCTAGGCGGATGAGTGTTCACACACTCCACTTAATCGTAATAATCCTCAGAGTAAAGAAATCCTTCCTCGGGGTCACCTAGCCAAAGAAAATACCCACAATGAGTATTCCTTGATGATTTTCTTGAAATTTGACAAAACAATGTCAAAAGAACGTTAAAGTTCGTATAAATGAATGTTTCAACTTAAAATGGCCATAAATTGGTCATTTTAACTCGGAATCGCGCATATAATATACCAATTTCTACCTACTCGAAAATATCTACCCATTTCCAAAATTAATTTTAACAAACAAGGTCATATAGACCCCGAAACAGTGGCGACAAAGTTCACCACGAATTTTTCCAACACAAAACAACTTTGGTTCAACAAATCAAAATTTGTTTAATAAATACTTAGTTATCTATATAGTTGAAAAATTCTCTTTTTATGACTACTTAGCTCATATTCGTTCATGCTCAAGTGTTTGGTTGTCCATTTATTTTACTTAAGTAAAACCATGTCGGTTTTGGAGTTGTTTTAGGAAAATAAGATTTTCATGTTTGTAAACTCCTTGAAATAACTATTTTGTTTCTTTTTACAAAAATTTTTATATTGGCTTATGTATATATATATCCAAATAACTTTTTGAAAATAAATTTTTCTTCATTCTAAGTTTTCTACACTAATACTATTTTAGAGTTTTTAGAAAATACCCTATTATCCCTATTCACTTTTCTTGTATAAATTTCTTTGTCTATTTGTTTGCAAAAATCTTTATTTGAAAATTCCTCATTCTTTCCTCATATCTTATGTTTTTCATAGAATCATTCATGCATAAAAATTTATTTTCTTGATAAAAATAAAGCGGAATAATACGTGACCTAAGAACTTTTTATAACAAAGTAGTTTTTAAAATTTTAGTGGTTTCTTCTTGTAACTTGAAAAGAAATGATTTTATTTTTGTTTTCAAACCATAGATTTTCTTCTTTACATAAACTTATTTCTAAGTGTCAAAAATCTCTTTTTGTCAATTTATTTTTAGAAGTTGAAACTTTGGACAACAATTTAAATGAACATGAACTATGAGAAAATAATAGCAAGTAAAATAACATAAGTAATTAAGTCAAGTATTGGAGTCTTAGCTTTTTCAAGGCTCCCGGGACTAAGAAGTAGACTAGTCCCAAAATAAGATAAAATAAAGAAAGAAAGAAAGAAAGAAAAACTTGTTTTGACTTGATGAGGACAAGTCTAAGACTAGAGACTAGTCTTAAAATAACAAGGAATGAGTAAATAAATTGCAAGGAATTAATAAATAAATTGCAAAGGAAAGTAAATAAATTGCATTGCATAAAAGTAAATAAATTGCAAGTGAGCTTATATGGTCTAAAGGATATGTATATATATATATATATATAGATAATAATATTAGATATAGTAGCAATAATATGAGCAAAAATAATAACATGAACATAAATAGATTTTTCATGAACAAGAATAATACATGAACATAATGTAGCTTCCATAACTTTGTAGTCTTTGGAAACTCACACTATGGTCATGTAAAGTTACATGACATGAAGAAGAAGAAAATAAAAGAAAGTAGTTACCTAAAGAAGATTTTGGTATGGTTATGTGGTTATGGGTTTTAGTTGTTGGTAGAAGTTGTTTGTGGATTTATTTTGAGAGAGTTTTGAGAGGAGAATTTGAGAGAGTTTTGGTAAGAATTTGTGGATAGTGAATGTGTGAAAGAAATGAAAGAGGAGGGGGTATTTATAGGAAATTGAGGAGGGATTTTTGTGTATTAAAATAAATAAAAATTGAAACAAAATTGAGGATGATAGAGAGAGGGGGGGCGCTGGCCATCTTGATGGGGGGGGAGGGAGAGTGATTTATTTTTTTGACTTTTTGTAAAATAAAAGATGTAATATGTAAGATAGATGAAATAAAGTTATGGAAAGATAAAAAGTAAGGATTATAGGTTATGGAGTGTGTATGAATAGGTGTAAGAAAAAGTAGAGATAAAAGAATAGTGTAGAATAGTAATGAATAGTGTAATATAAGATAGACATGACTAATAAAGTACCGGTAGTAAGAAAATACGCGTATAATTGCGATATCTGTTATTTTTACTCACGAAAAATTATGAAACTGATATTTTTGGAAAAACTTATATTTTTGCGAGTCTAACGGTGTACTCGGAATAATTTTCCTATTCCGAGCTTCCGGACAGTTTTTTGAGAACTGTGTCCGATCGGGTTCAAAGGACATCCGAAATTCGCAAAACTGATGTTTTTATATAACCTATAGCTATTACAAACTATTCTAGCTAATTATTCCAACTTCGTTTTCTAGGGCCAAGGAAAACGGTAATGCCGGACTTAATCGGTTACGGTAAGCTAGGGTTTTGTTGATCTTTAGGATTCCGTTTGACTTCCGGTTTAGGGTTTTATGCTAAACCGATTTAAAAATTTGGGGGTTTACACATTGAAGAGGAAATATGGAAATTAGTTTAGCATGGCCCAAGCTTACCAAAGGTTAAGTATTTCATTTGGAAGGCACTCAACAATGCCTTATCAATTCAAGCAAATCTAGCTAAAAGGAGGATAATATCATTAGATAGATGTTGTTTTTGTACAAAAACCAAAACAGTAGAGCACCTCCTTTAATGTTGTCCTTGGACTAAACCTGTTTGGTTTTCCACTTTAGGTTTGAGAGTTCCTATAGAGAGAATCACTACTCTAAATAACTAGATGAAATCTTATATCATGGGAGTAGGGAGTAAGAGAGAAATGGCAACAGTTTTTGCACGTACTTGTACTGTTATGTCGAGCATTTCGAAGGATCGACGCAAAGCGGTTTTCCAATAAGAAAACTCAGATGTGGAAGCCGTTATTATAAGAGCAAATAGTGTTCTGATAGAGGTAGAATTACTTGACAAAAGAGTTGTTGATCCTCTACTGAATCCTTGTAGAGTGGCATAAGGATAGAGTTGCCTAGGGCCGCATTCAAAACACCTATTGGCAGCTTACCAACAAAATCAAAGCCTCTCTACCACAGACTTTGGTGAAGCAACCAGTGAATATATTGATCCAAATGGGCATTTGCAACATGAGTCACCTCAAACTAGAGATCAGGTAAGGAGAAGCCAGGCAACAGCAGCCAAGATGCTGTCTTAGCAACAGCAGAGGCAGGTCAACAAGGATTCATTGATTGAAGGAAGAAAAGGTATCCGGCACCCTCCAGCAGAACATATGCTTAAGCTCAATTGTGATGCCTCTATAGATCCAATCAAAGGGGAAGCGACTATTGCAGTAGTGGTACACGATTGTTGGAGTCGTGGTACACAACTTCAAAGGAACTCTCCATGGTGGATCCGATAGGTTTGTATTAGCAGGGTCTGTTCTAATTGCAAAACCTTTTATAGTTTTGGAAGCACTCCAATATGCAAGAAATAAAAGTTGGTTGAAAGTTGAGGTTGAAATGGACTCAGCCATTGTGCACCAAGCTGTTACTCATGCTTTAGATACGCTATAGTGATTACGCAATATCATTTACGACGTGAAATCCCTATTAAATTTCTTTGATGTTGTGGTGTTCTCTTTAATTCCAAGAGAAGCAAATTCAACTGCAGATTGGGTTACCGATGTGTCCATCGGATTGGGTTCAAAAACCCCCATCTTCTTTACTTTCTATCTTAAGTAATGATATTGTACTTCTCTTGTTGACATTCCCATCAATGTTCTCTATCCTTGATTTGGGAAATGAATTTATCTCTTTACTAGCCAAAAAAACAAAGGAAAAGAAAACACTAAACAAGTTTTATCTTAAATTTAAGTTTGATTTCCTTACAAATTGATCTCAAGTCAAGTCAAGTTAAGTTAAAATAATTCGTGAGCAGCTTGGCTCGTGAACCAAAAGAAGTTAAATATACAAAATATATATCTATATATAAATACGTATTGAATAAAATTATATCATATAATTATATTTAGTTTTTAATTTAATTATACATTTATAGGTATATATATAGATATATAAAGTCAAGCGATGCTTGTAGGTCTAAATAAAATTCAACCTCACTTTGTTTAAATAAATGAATATAATTGGGAAAAAAGCCTGTTTTGGTACTTGAACTTTTAAAAAGTCAAATTTCATATTTAATTAAACTTTTTGTGTCCCTTTTCACTTCTCTTATTAACGATGTTATCTTACGTGGACTTGTGAATGCTTAGCCATTAACCAAAAAGCAAAAAAAGAAAAATCTCTCTCTCTCTCTCTCTCTCCCCCACTTTGTCTTCTCTCTCCAATTCTCTTTCTCTCTCTCTCTCTCTCTCTCTCTCTCTCTCTCATGCTAGTTGTAGACACCTCATTTTGACATTTATTTTTTATCAAATCTTAGTATACATATAACTAAATTAAACAAATTTTTTGCAACTATAAGTATTAAAAATTAGGAATGAAAATAAGAAAAATAAATCAAATTAAAGGAAATAAATATAATGGATGTAATATATATACATAATATGGTATTATAATTTCAAAAAAAAAAAGTTATGTTCATCGTCTTCAACCTCCGGCCGCCCGATGGGCCATTTTCGAGTTCATTTTCGACCCATTTTCGAACCTGTTTTTTACAAACCAAATACACATTTCAAAACTAGGCATGAAGTAGTTTGTTTTGATATATTTTAGGCATATTGATCAACAATAAGGATTTCAAATCCGGACTTGAAATTTGACAAAAACTCATTTTTTAGTTTTCGAAAAAATCTCAAAATCCAAAAATTTTGCTAAAAATATGTGTTGTTTGTTAATATTAGAACGTTAATGACAACTATAAGCATTTAATTGAAGATTATAACCGTTTTAGCCCGATTTTTTTGGATTTGAATAAAAAACGTTTTGAAACCCTAGCTCTATAAATAGAAAGAAAGAAAAAAGAACACGAGGAGAACATTAAAAACAAAGAAAAGAAGAATCAAATAACATCTGAATACTTAGGAGGTCGAGAACTTCCATCCCCATAAGTTGGTTGCTGTCGAAAATCGCCGTTCGCCCTTGCCGCTGTCCAAGGCTATTAAGGTGTTCGAAAACACCAATTGAGGTTGTTATTGAAAGAAATTGAAGTCACGGAGTGATTTTCTGCCTCCTATGTGCCGGTCCGACCATCCCTTGACTGCCGTGCCGTCTCCAATCAACAGCGACCCGAACTCCCCTCCGTTGGAGCTCCGACAAAGATCCGAACCCAGATCCTGCTTCATCCGACGCATACCCTGCTTTCGCTCCATCCAGGAAAATTCTCATTCCTTTGTGTTTCTGATGTTACAAGATCCGTGGTTTTGACATCCATTGGTCACTTGTTGCCAATCCGAGTCTGAAAAATTGCATCCGACTTGATCCCGATCAGATTTAACCAACTTCGATCTGCGTCCTTCATCCAGGTAAGTTAGTTCTGCTCTATTTCCATTTATTTATTTAATAACGATGATGA
Organism: Combretum micranthum; assembly: GCA_024138025.1. Classification (NCBI taxonomy): domain Eukaryota; kingdom Viridiplantae; phylum Streptophyta; class Magnoliopsida; order Myrtales; family Combretaceae; genus Combretum; species Combretum micranthum. The sequence goes on from JAMXBD010000459.1 coordinate 117,867, forward strand.
TAATGAAAATAATAATAATAATAATAAAGTAGGAAAATAGAAATAGGAAAAATAAAAAAATTAGTATATAATTGTAATATCAAAATCTATTATGAATGTGTTCTGTTATTTTTTGAAAATTCAAAATATGTAAAATTAGTAATAGCTTTAATCATGATAGTATAGTCATTATAATTAAATTTTTTTCTTCTTGTCAATGAATGTTTGTCTTATAAACTTGTTCTAAAAATATTAAGTTGAAATTTTAAGATCTAATTTGTCATGATATAGTTTTTGAATGTTCTATCTTTTTGCATTAATATGGTAATGATCTTGTTTTTGTGACAAAAATGAATTTTTTTTATATGTATCAGTTAGGTACTTGTTCGTAGAATTACATTAAGATCTTGTCATTGATAATATAACTATAATTACGCCATAATCATAAGGAATATATGAAATTTTTTAGAGTTTTAGGTTTATAACATTTGAAATTGTGTGATCATGTATGATGATAGTCATTAAACTTCATTTTATGCCATGATTTCGCCTTATTATAATATAGTGATGACTTGATTGTAATAACATTGAATTTTATGATTTCACCATATATAAAACCACATTGAAATCTTGCCCTTCATAATGTAATTTTAATGATATATAAATCTTGATTATGCCATGATATTGTTTTGTTAAAATTAGCTTGTTAAATATTGACATTCCTTGCAATATTTTATTCTTGATAATATGTAGGATCAATTGATATGCATGATATGTGGTTATGATTTCTTGTTCAAAATTTGTGTCACATAGAAAAGTCCAATTTTTATATTAAAAAACCTAAAATTGATAGATTTAGGATCCACATCGAAAACAATTAATTTTGTTAAAATTAATAAAATTTAATAAACTAAAAGCGAAAAGATTTCAAAAAATTCTAAAATTAACCAACAAATTAAATTTTTCTAAAAGAACTACGTGTGGTCTGATCCTGATTAACGGGTACGTAGGCACCTAAATGGGTGACTTAAAATATGTAAAAAAATTATTTTGTGAATTTGTTTGATTTGTTAGTTTAGTTTAGAATATATGAATATTGATAGAATTTGATAAGATTAATTAATTTGAATATTTCGAGTTCTTAGATTATATATGATCATTGATGGAATTTGATTATATTAGTATTTTTGTGCATATTAGACATAGGTTTAGTTAGTTAGATCTTTTTAAATAGTTTAAAATTTGAAGTTATGATTTAAAAGGAAGCAATTTAAATATGGAAATTTAAAGTAGTAACCGTTTAGGTTTTAATAAGTTAGCCCCCAAACTCAAGTTGATTTCTGGTTCTTGTTTTCAAAACGATTTTTTGAGATCAGTAGCAAACTCAACCTACCCATTGATTTTGGTTTATTTTTTCTCTTGAATTTAGTCGAGTAGCGACTCTAAGATATTTAAAAAAATTTCAAAATTTCCTTTAATTCATAGTCGAAGATTCGTATTGAATGGGTTAGGGTTTAGTACGAATTGAATTAAAGGAAATCGAAAAAAAGAAAATCAAAAACCAAGCTCGACACCAATAAACCCTAGCCTTCTGTTGGTGCAACCAGTGAAAAAGAAAAAAGTTAGCAGCTACCCCCAAGATAGGAAACTCCACCAAAGAACAATAAATACCACTCATCTTCCATTGAACATAACAAAAAAAAAAAGCTTCATGAAGATAATCAAACTGATAATATCAAAGGGAAAACTCCACAACCTATTTCTATGAGGAACCTGAGAGCTCTATTTTGAAGATCGAAAAACAAAGCAGAGAGGAACCCAGCAAGCCATAGTCCAAACCACCACTAAAAAACAAAAGAAGAGGATGATTCTACCGAAAAGAGGATCCCAACAAGAAAAGAAGGAACTTGGAAGCACGACAAACCTTGGGATGTTTTGAAATGGTGAACAAATTTCAATTCAAAAGGGGTTCAAATATGAAAAAAAATTCCACAAAAGCCAGTAGAAAAACATTTAAGTTTTTCTGTATTGGAGCAAAGCAAAACTTCAATTTGTATCAATTAAATCACACTTAAAAGCTAAAAAGGCGGAAAATACCCAAGAAAATGTCTAAGAATATAATGAATCGAATTTCTTCTAAAGGCATTCAAAATCTCAAGAAAAGTGATTTTGATGTGAATTTAATGTTAAACATGTGTTTTTAGAAAGAGAGAGTTGAATTATTCGAGTTGATTCTCATGGTGTAGTGTTAGAGAGAGAAGAAGCAAAGAAAGAGAGTAGAGAGAGAGAGAAGAGAATTGGAGAGAGATAGAGAGAGAGCTTTTTTTTATCAAATCGCTACTGGTTCATAAGTCCATATTAACGGAATTAATAAGATAGTGAAAAGAGACATAAAAAGTTTAATTAAGTATTAAAATTGGTCTTTTTAAAAATCCAGGCACCTAATTATCCATTTGTCAAAATTCAGGTACCAAAATGAGTTTTTTCCTAATATAATATATTATTGAAGAGATGCTCCAGAGCCTAACAAGATTTAACTCACTTCATTTAAATAAATAAATTTGAATCAAAATTGGTTTGTTTGCAAACCTATACAAGAATAAATAATAAATAAACATGTTATTTTATTACAAGTGATACATGTCACTAATTTACATGCTTAATCTCCTCAAATTTTCAGCATCCTTTAATTGAGCCCGTGGACCTGGAGCGTTAAGATACTAAAATTTCGAGTGCCAAAAATAGGAAGATTGTATTCATGAAGAAAGTGAGTTCTAGATACTACAATTAATGGCCCATGTAATGTGCCTAAGACTGGTAGTATACAAAGCAAAATGCACCAAGCTCTGTTGGAAATATATATCCATGCATAGTTTAAATCTTAGTTCCACAAATTAATGTCATTTATGATTAATTTGAGACCCGCCTACATTACATAATTTAAAATACTAAATTATGATATTACAGCTAATATTGTATACATGAGATCCTTTATTTTTATTAATGGTCAAATGAGTGGGTTCAGGAAATCTTAGCCAACCAAACGTAAAATATGAGATTATTATGATTACTATTAGTCCAAGGTGTCGTTACAATGAATATTCTATAAATACATAATAGTAATCATTAATAATATCCAAAGAAGAATTATCTATGCGTAAAATTCAAGCAATCACCATAAATAATAATTACATTAGAAGCAATCTCAATTGACAATGTCAATTGTCAAACCTCTACTATTATTTATTCATTAAGGCACACAGCAACGTTAATAGAACCTTAGAAACTAGTACATCCTTATTAGTAGCAAAGATGAAATAGAAACAAAAAAAAAAAAACAAACAGTACAAGGTTTTTGTGTAAGAGATGGCAAATCAAAAGATGAGATTGATGCCACTGGTTAGTAGGTCATCAGATAATATTTTGTTGGTGGCTTCTGATGGATGAAAACCATCCCAAAACACGTAGTTTTGATGCATTTGCACATGTTCCCACCGAGTCAGAGTTGCATAATACTGCAGTTTCCACCAATCCAGTCCCACAACATGCCCTTCTGGCTTCAGCAAATCCTATTATCAGGATAATTATCAAAATTATGAGTCAAATATACGATTTTATAAGTTTACGATTTTATGTATATTTTCTTAATTAAAATAAATAAAATTGTTTGGTGCATACTTTAGATAGAATTATGAATTTAGGTATATATTTATATACGTTTATGATTTTGCATAATTTTGTATAATTCTATCATTCTATACATTCTAGTTAATAGTAAAATTACGATTTTAATAACTATCAACACAGTTACATTCTCTACTTTTTGCTAGTGTGGTTTACATATTTAAGCAATGTATGCTTACCGTTGCTGGAAGAGTTTGTCACAATGTCATAGAGCGACTGGTAAATGTCTAAGACCACCAAAGTAAGGTTAGTTAGCTTGTTTTGCAAGCTCTGAGAAGTGGCATTGAGCTTGCTATTGAAGGAGGAGGCGTCGCGGTTCAACCGTGCCACACATTTGTTGCTGTCTTCACCAAAAATCGTGATGAGGCTGGCAAACAACCCAGTGGTGGCAATGTTGTCACTCCAATTTTTCTTGCTCCTAATCCGTACAGCTCCTATATACATAAAACAGTAAAGGGTAATGCGCATAAATTAAGCATTAGTACGTAATTTTTCGTGTTAATAGATGTCTTAGAGCACTTGTTAAGATACAAAAATTGAACTTCTCAAACTTTCCAATATTGATTGCACAGCTTAGAAGTTGGGACAGAGCAAATGCTAGAAAAATATGAAAGATTTCTTTATTTGTCACATCAACAAGTGTTACGAGCATCTTACTATGAAGACGGAAATTTCCAACACGACAACAACAACACGGATCTGAAGTTAAAATTCACTCTAGTTGTATTTTAACAGATGGATGACAAGGCATGGTGAGGAGAAATATAACCTGGATAAAATGCGAGTAGGACTTTAGGAGGATGTCTGAGAACTGATCAGCTGTGTAAACCTTGTACAAAAAGGATCAATGTAATAATTCTGAACAAAGTCACTACTGCCAGAACTGATCAAGTACAGACCACCAGATATTATGGAAGAAGCATTTGATTTCCCTGCAATTTTCTCCAATTTAAATTGGTATTCCTTGTAGTATTCTAATTGCTTGGTCAATGGTATTGCATCCTGCATTGTCAAAAGCCACAAATTATATTATACACATCATACCTACATATTTGATTAGGATAATATCATCAATAGTACCTAAACTTTAATAAAATATATAATTAGGTACTTAAACTTTGAAAAATATCAATTTAGTACTTAAACTTTAAAAATAACAAATTTAGTACCTGAAAAAAACTTTTCGTACACGTTAACAGTATCTCTATCAAGTTTTCTAGATACTAAATATGTCAATTTCAAAGTTTTTCAAGTATCAAATTAATAAATTTCAAAATCAGGTATTAAATTGATCATTTTCAAAATTTAGGTATTAAATTGCATATTTTACCGAAGCTCAATGTCATTTGTGGAATTATCTCTATTTGGTTTGATACAGTACAATTTGCACAAATCTTAAACTAAAAATTCTTTGGTGACGTAATCATTAATTTAGTTGGTCTAAAGCATTGTATGGTTTCCCTTTCAGGGACCCAATTTAGTTGATTGGTTCACTATGATCCAATTTCTTGGAATTATAGTGACTACACAACATAGAGATTTTATTGGCCTAAAATCTACAGATAACTTCATTGATTTAACCGTATTTCCATCAAACTTTGTGTCATAGATCACGATGAAATTGAGGTTTTTAGGTTCTGTTTCCAAATTTAGTGCATATTGCATACATATAGCTTAGCTGTAGCGTCATAGTATCCGGAAGCAGCAGAAGCAAAATTGGCTCCGATTAACAGCTTGGACCCTTCCGCCTCTTTGCTTAGATAGGCAGGTGGGTATGACGTGAAGCCAATATTTTCAGCTGCACATAAACCAAGAGACCAACATTATATAAATTTGCTAAATACCATAAATACAGTCCAATTACTTGCCTGATCATATAAATAATGTACACTAAATCTGAACCATCCATTTTTTTTGTTATCTAGAGCTTACAAGTATTATTTAAATAGGCAAATGAATGATTGAACGTTTATTCAACTGGAATTAAATTCTAACTACATATACACACTAACTTGAAAATGTACCTGTAAAATCAGCAGCAATCTTTCCATTGCAAAACCTCCCGGTTGGTTTATGCCATTGAAGTCTCTTCCATAAGGTGGAAAGTTAGCTTTGACAAGTGTAGGAAGGTGATTGTTATTGCCAACATCCACGACCGAGTCCCCAAATATGAACATTGCTGGCACTAGAGGCTGTCCATAAGTCACCACTAACGTTAAACAAAATGCAAAACATAAAACACATGAAGACCCCATTTTCTTAACATTAAGAATGTAAAAGGTTTTCTCTAAGATTGAATTATGATTGTGAAGAGTAGGACACTAAGTGTGGAGTTATATAATGTGGCGAGTCGAGAAACCGAATGATTTCAGGAGTCGGGAAATCATAATTAATAGTTTTTATCAATTTTTGGTACGGACTATATAGTCCAATTAATTTAATGTTGTAATGTTGATTCAGGTAAATGAATGATTGGTGTGGTGGTCATAGGATTGAGTATAGTTTGACAAAGCTTTTAAAGAATTAAATATAGTCGACAGAAAAATATTATAGGTTTTTGAAATTGTTTCATTGGATAAGTAGGATTAGCATGATATGGCAACAATTCAAAGGAATTTTGGCTTCTCATTAGATCAAGATTTTTGTTGTTTGCCACTACTTGCTTAATCTTTTGTAACTACCTCTTCTACACAATTTATAATATAATATATGCATGGATATATTTCATATAGGTACATCACGGATCATTGTACTGCCACTAAGGATTTATATATTCTTTAGATATGATGTTAACTCAATTTGCCCGTTTGAATTGTTGAATTTTATCTATATTGAATCTGGTTTGGGTAACCTATCGGTATCGATCAAATCAAAATTGGTTTAGTATCGATTCGTTGGTCAGTTTATGAATAAAGCTTTCAATTTTTCCTTGGTATCAAATCTGTATCAATTCAATATAGTTCGGTTTGAAAACGAAACCCAATCAACTATCCAAATAGGCCAGGATGGGTGGTATCATAGTGCTTGACTGCAGCCCCAACTATCCAATTAAGGCATTAAATATTTGAAAGAAATATAAAATATTCTAATAAAAAAATGATTGACATAAAATAAAGGCTATTAAACCACTCATTTAAAATATAAGAAATTTAATCTGCTTTTTGCTTAGAATTAAAAAAATTATTCAAAATATATGCCTTTAAATTATAGAACAAATATAGTTTTAAAGTTGTTTCCAACTATGAATATTTAAATTTAGTCACTTGATAGTTTAAGTGCTAAATCAAAGAGGATTTAGGAAATGGCACTTTCTTTGTGGTAGGAATGAGTTATTTGTGGTTTTTTCCTAAGTTAAATAATTTAAAATAAGAAAATATCAGCACGTATTATCTTAAGAAATCATATATTTTTATATAATTACTTTCTATTGAAGTGTATAACCATATTTGAAGACAAAAAAAAAAAATTATCTTTAGACTTGTTAAGTGTTTTATTAATACTTACGGATGGAACTTTTTAAAAGTAGAATCCATAAGTGCGCAGATTTGATCAACATATATACATCCACACACTCCATCTACTTGACAAATTGAGCTGTTTTTGCATCATGTGAGTTAATATGTACATAAAATGAAATCCTGAACCATTATAAGTAGCACAATTCATACACGCAAAAAAGCTCTAATTAAAGTTTACCAAGCAATCTTTAGTTAATATATTCTCTTTACCATGCTTAGATAAGATATCAAAAATAATTATATTATACCATGAGATAATTAATTATATCAATATTTATACCGGTCCGGTTGGAGTTGCCATGGACAGGTGGAATTTTCGATCCTAGTATAGTATTGTGTGTTGTGCAATTTGTGATCTAATTTCCACAAAACGACCATACATGGCCTACGCCCATGATTATTATGTCCAAAAAACAAACAGCGGTGGTTTAAATGGCGTGTCTTGTTGAATACGGTTTGAGCTGTCCTATTTCAGAACTTCTTAGACACCCAATTTAGCCATAACATACCCTATGGGCTTTAGCGGGAAAAGTCAAAAAGATCTCATACTAGACACCTTCACAACCGGCTATCTTCAAGAGTTAGACTAACTTCATGTTTGGTGCCCAATTTTACTTCTTTTTATTAGCTCTTCCATCACCATCAGTTCTATTTCCCTAGAGCATGCTAAACTAAAACATTAGTTTCCGCTTCCCACGTTGGTATGATCACACACCGAAAGCCCTTTAAAAAAAAAAATCTAAGGTTAAATTATGTTTACACAAATTAAAAAAGCAGAGAGGTTTTTAAAATTTTTTACACAATAGAGTTAAAGATACCAAAATTTGGAAAATACAATACCACATCATCCAAGGTTTATTTCACTAGTCTAATCATAATCCAATGACTCAATTTACATTGAGTCGCTTGGGATGATAGGCTCATAATATTATATTTTTCATATTTGTCGTTTGATACTTTTAATGTTATCAAAACATATTAAAACGTTAAAATAATTTATAATAGCTTGGATTATATAGGTACTTCATAGTTTATACATACACTAATTAGGTACTGCCTTATTTCTTGTTCATTTGCACAAATGGGAGATGTTAGATGCCCCAAAATCTGGTCTTTTATATTTGTTGATGTTGCCTTCCTCCTAATACTGTTATAAATAACCTAGATAACTCGTTTGAGGAAGAAAATGAATCAAATCCTTGTAAAGAACACTTATTGGTAACACTTCTTTTTTATGATGAGCGTATGCCAACAAGACATTTGATGATCTAGCACGTTTAATTATTTATTGAGTGTTTACTTCAAGTTCCACACTAGAAAATAGAGCCTTTGTATTCTCAATATATATATATATATATATATATATATGGCAATGGTATAACATGCCAAATGTAATTTTAATTTTTAATGATAGAGTTTAATATGTAATTATCTATCATATTAAAAAAAATTACTATTAGCAGTTACAAAAGGTTCCATACATTCAAATTTTTATTCTACTTTGGCAAAAATAAAAAAAAAAGTTATTTGACAAAGTGACAAGTGAAATATTTTCGAACTCGTCAAAATTTGCCACGGATAACACCACCACCAAGGCAAAATCCTTAACACAATTCGGCCCAAAGGAATCGCACATGGTGTTTTGTTTGAGGAAACATTTTATGTCAATAAATAAAAATTTGAGAGGGAAAACCATTTCTTAAAAAGTGGGTTTTTTTTTAATCAATTGGTCATATATGCTAAAAACACTTTTGGTTTTTTGTTGTTGCATTTTATATAATACATACCTTAATAAACTATTTTTAACATATCACAAACAATGTATTAATTTAAACAGTATATATAAAAGTATAAAACATAGATTGCTTTATAATTTATCATTATAACCCTTTATTTATCGAGAATCTTTATAATTTAATGATATGAATATCTGATAATTGTAATTCCCACATTAGATTCTCCGGGTAATTGTAGCTGCAATTGGACACACCCAATCCAAAAGAAGAAGAAGAAGCCGCTTCTTTAACTTAGTTTTTTAAGATCATCCATCACATCTTTTGTAATTAATTTATTGCCCCAATGAAATCCTTTAATGCTTGAGAGTATAACTATGTGAATACAAATGAAAATTGTAAGCAGGCTTATAATTTTATATATTATAATTTAATTATTAGGCTTGACTTGTGGGCTAGGTGACAGGACCCAGAGAGCCTAGTCTGATCTTTGGGATGGTTTGGAGAGATTTAGTTTGGTGGGCTTGGAACCAAAATCATTAGACCGGTCCACTGCATCCAACCTTTCTCAGGCAAGCTCATACACACACAGGAGATGACTGTTGGCCTTGGCCCATAAGGAGCTCATTCAAGATAAACATGAATTAAGCTTACTCCATCTCATCCGTAAATTAGTAAGATGATCTAACAGTCGTCATCCACACCAAGTGCCCATAAGTACTCAGTCATTTCTCCTTGTTTGCAACTTTCAGAGGGAGAAGAAAAACAACATTCTATAGAGGAGGCTCTACTCAAAAAATCAATCAAGGCAACTCAAGCAAATTTCCATCTCAACTGCTCAAGAACTGTAAGGTTGACATGCGTGGTCTACTCAAACTCCTTTACCTATCACTTGTGCATTCAAGACCCTAAGACTGTCTGTTTCTCCTCCCCTGTCATTCTCTCCAAGCCATCCCATCAGCAAGTGTCATCTCCTCAGCAGCATTCTAAAGTCATGTAACAAGCGCGAGACTCACGTAACACATGCGTGACCACTAACAGCAGGAACTCTCATCTACATTTTGGCGACTCCACTAGGGACTTAAGGATTTTGGCACCAATCATGATGGTACCCCAAGAAAAAATCCAAGTAACACTAACAACAACGTGAATCAAGACGTTGGCAACCCTAACTCCAACACAATCGATCCAAACATGCCAGCATTGGAAGATGTCCACCTTAATGTCAACGCTAATCCTACTGCCGACATGTAAGGTATCATTGTTGGCAATGCACTAGTCATACATGGTATACAAGAAAGTAACACTGAGACAATGTAAACCATATAAGAGAATAGTCAGGCTCTGAACTAGTTATTAGTGCACTCAACTGTCTCATACCAGGGATGGCTGCTAATACTGATGCACTCCAAGGTGTAGCCTTGCCAAGCCCCACCCCAGCTACGCAGCAAAGTGCCCCCTCCTTGTCCCAACCTGCCATTGCTCCTACCATTCAAGCAAACATGCCTCAAGGGGTGAATGTGCAGACTCCATCACCACAAGTTGCGATTGCGCAACAACCAACCTTTGAAGCAGAAAATACTAGATCCCAACTTAGCGAGTCATTATTCTCACATGTGCGCTCTACTACCAGCCTACGTGAGATTGCTTTCCTGACCAATATTGATTACGCATTAGTTTCTTTAGTTGCATCAACTCCACCTACTACGCTAGCTCCTACCAACTGCATCAGTTGCTCCATCAACATCTGCATCAAAAGAATCCTTTATAACAAAGGAAGACTTGGATGTTTATCTGAAGGAGATTCAAGCTAAGTCATCTGTAAGAGTACTAGACTTAAAGCTTTCATATCACCATGGGATTGTTGTAAAGCCTTACCCAAAGAACTATGTTAGTCCTAAATTCATGTTATTCGATGGCAAGAGGGGTAGTACTACAAAACATCTGTTGAAGTTCATTGGGACTTAAGAAGTCTACGGGTTTGAGGATGAATTAAAGTTGAAAGAGTTTTCTAGATCTTGACCGAGAAGGCATACACCTGGTATATCAATCTTTCTCCAAGGTCCATTGACTCATGGGGAACAATGTGCAAGTTGTTCCAAGAGAAATTCTTCTCTACTCAGGAGTGGGTTACCATCATCGATATGGGAAGAACATGACAAAAGCCAAAGGAAGATCTTATGGACTACATCGAGCTTTAGGGAATACTCTTTGGACATTCAAGATGTGTATGACAAGAAAGAACTCGTGAAGATCTGCATCCAAGGGATGTTCATTGAATACACTTCCACTTCGAGAATCTTGTTGAGAACGTGCAAAGGACCAACAACTCCATATCCAGACAACGCAGAGAAGGGGGAAGGTTTGGAAAGAGAGTTACAAATGTTAGCTCGGACCAGGAAGAAAGTTCCAGGGATACCAAGAAGCTATGGAACGATAATTCAATGAGCACTCCACCAGCGCTCTCGTTCCTTTGTCCCATAGCGAAAATTCATGCGGTACATGACCAATGGTTGAGAGATGGAAACATCAAGCTCTCAAGGGTTGAGCGCCTTCCCTATACAATTGAAAAGAATGATCCTAAGTTCTGTAGATTTCACAGGACTGTGGGTCATCCCACTAAAGAATGTTGGACACTCAAGAAGATATTCAATGAGTGAATCAACAATGGAGAACTCGTCATTGAAGAAAATGATGTATGCAACAACCTACTCCCCACACACAATGCTTAATGAGGTACGACAAGTGTTATTAACCATGATCTGAGGACTGAAGAGGAAGAAGTGCCATAGCCCGAGGCACAAAAAGAGAAGGAAATGCTAGTAATTGATGACCAAAGCACAGGTCCTACAGTGGCTGATACCTTAATGAAAACTGCTAACTTCAAGAAATTCTTTGACTTGTTAGGATTCGATGAAGAAGCACGATTTGCTGCTGCTATCTCACTCACCCAAATTTCTGAAAAACAATACAAGGAGTGTAGTACAGTGCAACCTATATGAAGAATGGCACACGCACACAAGAATGCAATTCTACTTACAAAACTAGACATATGCGTGAAGAATCCCAATTATAGCCGAGAGCACACTCAACGGACATCATGTCAAGAGGATGTTCATAAACAATGGCACCTCTGTAAATAGCATGCCAATGTCTACATTCAAGGCTGTGAATGTAGACATAAGACGGCTTATGAAGTAACCCATTGTTGTTAATAATTTCACTTACTCGACCACAAACAAAATAGGATACGTAGGAAAAACATAGAGAGAGGTAGAGAGGAAAGATAGAGACTTACTTAGAATCGAGAACATTCTGTCAAAAAAGGGAAAGTGTGAGTGTTAGGGTTATTCTTTTGCTTGAGTTTGTGGACTACACCAGCAAGGAATTTGGGCCTATAGGGCTTATCAATATGATAACTACAAGTTGATCCTTCTAGACCCCTATCTGGGGCATGACAACTTTAATAGTACAATCATGATTTGGTATGAATCTATGACTAGCTTGTCCCCTTAAAATTAGTGATGAGATAATAGATTCTTTCTATCTTTTGTTTATTTCAACACAAATAATCTTTTTTAGAAGCCATCAAGACCACTTTTAAAAAAAAAATTAACATTTCTTTTTGAGTTCATGAAAGGTACAATTTACCCTTCCAAAGTTTAAGCAATTCTTTTGATAGATAAGAAACTTTCCAATTAAACCACTTAAGTTGCATGAAAAATATCCAAAATTTTCTTTTGAAGACTGAAGTTAAATATGTTTATAAAGCCATTACAATGACAAGTTTATAAACCATAGTTCTATTTTTATTTTCACAAAACATTCCCAAAATATTAATAATGGGTCAATCACGTTGAAAGGAAAGGTATTAAAATTAAAGAGATAAATTCATTTAAGGTATCAACATTTATAATGATTAAGAAAGGTTTCAACATTTGGGGGATAAATTCATTAAAGATATCAATATTTTAAGCAGTTAAAGTGAAGAACAACATTTCATAAAGTGTGTTAAATAAGGTATCAATAATTTACTATTGAGAAAATTTATGGTAAATTAATTTTAAATTAATTTAAATATTGATATCTTAAATCAACTTTAGAAGACGTTGATACTTAATTTGATTTACTTTGCAAAATATTAATTCCTTTTATCAACCACTTAAAAAATGTGAATGCCTTAAAATAAACTTTTCCTCAAAGTTGATACATTCTACTGTAATATACTTTATCAACAACTTTATTTGTGAAGAATGTTAATTTAAATAAATGGAGACATCATTTTTATCTTTAAATCAAGTATAAATATACTATGTTGTAACTTATAGGTGCCAGCATATAATATTGTCCTACCAAAATTTTCTTGTCTTCTTTTGCTAGTACTTCAAGATAGATAAATAATATGCTTCATCTAAAACGAGGTTACTTAAATTTTATTCTTTTTTTCTCCTTTTTCTTTTGACCTTTTCTCTTTTTCTTTTTTTCTTTTTTTTGTCCCCATTACTACGAGGGAGGGGAATTCAAACTTAGCACCTCTCACGAGAGACCAAGGAAAATGCCACAAGTCTATGTCATTTAGTTCTTTTTACCTTTCCTTTGATTTTTGTTTTTTTCGGGATTTTTTACCAAAGAAAAATCTAATAATGAAACTAATAATACAGGTGAAAAATAGGGTGTCTTCATGGAGCTTTATTCATATGCTAAGTTGCGGATGCAACACTCTTATTATATATCTTATTTTTCTTTCCCTAATATAGCACAGTCGATTCCTCTTGTGTTATTCATGAATACAGCAAAAGAACGCAATATAACGTTTTCCAAGTGGACAATATACTCAATAAACATCCTATAGATGCAAGTTTACGATATGCTCAATGAAGGTCCTCTCTCATCTTCTATTTGTTTTTCCTTATATAGGTTAAAGTAATCTTTTCTTGCTTGGAGGAAAAAAGATTTTTGAGAAACATCTTGCACATGCTTCCCTATAACTCAACTGACCCAAGGGAAAGTTAGCATACCAAACATATGCCTTTTGGATAAGAAATCTAGACAATTCTTTCAACTTCAATTCATCATCCAATCTAAGACTTTTAAAATTTGAATGAACTTTAAGGGATACTTTTTAGCATTACCTTATTAATTAAAAAAAATACAAACTTTAGATTTACATAATATGTTGATGATGCAAAAGCTTAAGATATATTACTTTTATAAATTACTTGGCCCATATTTTCTTCATGTACATATCGAAGTCTTATTTTATATCAAAGGAAGATTTTAAGAAAGATGCCAACCTTAATACAAGCATCATTACGTCATTTGGTGCTGCAAGAGTGAGGTTAAGGTGATTAGCAAGTTCACAAAGTATAATATAAGGAATGGCCTATGATGATGAAGAGCACCTACCAAACTCTTTTGTTTTCTACCTCAAGTGGTTTGATGCTACTCAGCTGCAACTTCTAGTTAGGGGATCACTCACCTCCTTCTTAGGGGGTATAATTTTCAATAATTGGAGGATTGCTTAGTTAAACCAAAGGACTGATAACTCATTGCATGGTATTAGGATTAGCAAAGTTGTGCCTTATTGTGTTAATGCAGTGGCAACCATCACTTACATGAATTGAGATAACAATTCCAAAAGTTCATTTATGACCCTTATGTTCTTCTATATAGTCTACATCATCAACACAAGTATGAGAAGGACCCTCGTAGACTGGGTTGCCCCAATAGGGTTCTTAAATGATGGTAATGGGTTGTACTCAATTTCTCCAATGTTAACCTTTTGTTCCATAAAAATACTATCAAATGGATTGATGAACCTCTTCTTTACTGTCCTTTGTAGAGTAGCTAAATTTTAAATGTTGGGATCCAATTACTATTGTTCCACATGTAATGAGACTCATGTTATAAGTAACTTCAAAGAAGAAGCTTGGATATGGCACATGAAGGGTAACTCGGGAAAGGGTGTCAAGGATAATGAACAAGTGTTCTCAATAGCTCGAATACATAGATAAAGTAACAAGCTCATCATTCCTAAACCCCTTTTGATCTTTAAAATTAAACATTTCCCAACCTTATACTTTTTTATTTTATATTAGAAAATTGTGTGAAATAAGGAGGCACTACTAGTTAGATATAAACTCTTAGATTGATAACACCCACAACATCAATCTAATCACACTGATGACTAATTAATGAGATAAGCATACTTTTTTAGGGTTATCCTAATGAGCTTGCAATGGATCTAAGGCTAGTAGCCTTTCTTATTAAATGTATATCCATTTTGAGAGGGGATAAACCAATTGATGGTTTTTGTTTCAGGCTTACAATACCAAATCTTGTTAAGCTATCCTAACCATCTACGACACTTTTTAAACTTATCATGGAGACCAGAAAAAGAAAAGCTTAAAATCTAATCATAAATTTAGTTTTTTCATCATTCATCATTAATTTTAAAAAAGACAAAAAGAAAAAGACTTGTTTTTAAGTCTGTGAATACTCAAAGGATCACTAGTTAATAAGACTATATAAGTTGAAAGCTTTTTTCCATAATCGAAAAAATAGAACATAACTTTATTAATGGTTTTAAAATTTATTTTGCAGATAAATTAAAAATTATTTGACCTATCTACATGGGTGTTATTTCATATTTTGGACATGAACCTTAGCTGATTTTTTAAGTAATTATCTATACTTTTAGATTATCAATTTTGATACCTAAATAAACTTTTCATTGCCATTTACACCACCTATATTAACTTTATAATAAGTTGACTAATGTTCCAAGCAATTATACTGATAAAGATATTCCACATGTTTTGACGATTATAAATTATTATTTATATTATCTTTATCTTATGAAACGTCATTTACTATACTTATATATATCCTAAGTAAAATATTTTCATTAAAATCATTATTTAAAATGCACGGTAGTCCATGATTACTGAAGAAAAAACCATCTCCACATATAGTTTTAGGCAAAGTTAATAGAAATAATACTACTGACCTTAAAGAGTTAATCAAATAATCTAAAAGTTTAGAAAGTTAATTGATCAATTTATTAAAGTTCAAATATTAAATATCACATCATCCCATCTTTATCTTCCTTGTTTTTCTTCCGTCGGCTCATTTCCCGGCTTACCAACATTTTTCCAAACTCAAAGAACACCAACCGCATACATTTCACAACATAAAACCAATAATACATACCCAACAACTAGCATGAAATTGTGCAACCGAGTTATGCAAATACCTAAGAACAAAGTAGTAAGAAAAAAAAAATTACACACAGATCCCATGTTAAGTTAACAATGTTTATAGAGGATAAAAATATTTGTCGTAATGTATAGTTTTAAGAACATTTATTTTTTTTTCAAATTGTGACTTTTTACCATTATATTCGTATTTTTTTTATTATATTTATCATTATAACTGCATTATTTCCCATTATATGTTATTATGAATAAGCCCATGTTCTCTTCCTTCTCCCCTCATTATATAATGTACATCTTGCTCTTATATATAAACAAATTTTTCATTTTCTTATTTTCATATCTTCTAATTGTCATAATCCTCAAATCGGCATAGGCTGGGTTCGAACCACAAACAAGCCTAATCCAAAACTATCAGATCCTGACCTTGGAAGTTGGACCCAGCCCATTCATACGGGATCATGACTATATGTGAACTTGCAGAGACCGACCAAGCGGAAAAAACACAAAAAAAAAGAAAAAGAAAAAGGAAAGAAAGGAAAAACAAAGAAGAAGAAAAAAGAAAAAAATAGAAGGAAAAATAAATATAAATAAAAAATAAATGTTTAAACCATTTTCATATGAATAGTGAAAACTTATTACCTATTCAAATCTTTTATCTACATGTTCCTAAGTGAATAGTTATTCCACTCCCTTCTCCTTTTGGGCAAAGTTATTATGTTTTTTTTTTTTTTTCTTTTGGGTGGGAGGGGGGTGGGGGGGTTAAAAGTGGAAGCTTTATGTATACACCCCATTTTTGTTTAATTAAGCTTAAAATTATATATCACATTGAACTCAAAAGTCCACAAATCAATATTATCAAGTGTGAAAATGGCATAGAAATTTCGATTTTTATTAACCTTTTAAAAATTAGTTGGGTTTAATGTCACATGATTCATTTAATTGTAAAAATTTAATTTTCCTAAATCATTTGCTTAAAATAATAATAATAATAATAATTGTCAGCATCACACAGGTCACCTTCTACCTTTAGCTCTACCAAAACAGCCTAGTTTCTCCATTTTGCGCCTATTTTTTACCCTATTTTGTTTGAAATTTTACCGATTGTCAACGCAATTGCAAACTAGACATGAAGTAGTTTCAATTGATATTAAATTTGCAAGATTTCATAAATACTTGCAAGGTTAAATCAGAGCTTAAAAATTGGCAAAAGTCACATTTTCACTTTCTTAAACAATCACAATCAGTGTCAAATATAATTTTTTTAGGAAAGTTATAATATATAGGACACTTCTAGTACAAGTATAAGTATCAAATATCTAGTTTAATTGGAAAATTACACTCTAATTTGAGAAATTCCCAAAATTCGTGCTCAGAATAGCTAAAAACCATAGATTCAAAATTGATGAAATTGGTAAGCTTTGAGCACAAGTTTGTAACCATAGTTCTATATATAAGATGCTAACATCATAATCCAAAGGGGGTTTGGCTGTAATTTCTCTTGAATTATTCAATTCAAATTAGGGTTTCGATTCTAATCTCGTTGATCCATGGTCTTTCAATGAAAATTGAAAAACTTGATCATCATAGCAGTGTTCAAAAGATCAAGATCTGCAAGTCAGTAGTAAAAGCCCCCTCTGAGGTGGTTAAAAATAGTTCTAAAAACCATCATCGCTGCTCGTTGCCAACCAAGGAGTTTAAAACACCACCTTTTGGTGGTTTTTGAAGCAAGCCAATCTCGAAGGAGTGTTTGCGCTCCCTTTTATGCCGTCCGATGAGGCCACACCATCATGTCATCCCACTGCTACTTCTACTCGACTTCAACCTGCATCAACTCCAATGACCCAACCCATCACCAGCCAACCCAACTCCAATCCCTTCTCCTTATGCGCACATTTCCTCAATTTGAACAAGTAAGTTGTTCTATTTTCTTTTCTTTTTATATAACTACTACTACTATTACTGTAATAATAATCACATTATAATAATAAAAATCTAGTTATGATAATAGCAATAGTGTTGGATGAATATGTTGTCTTAAATACTTAAAACATGTAATTAATTGATGTTTGCCTTGTGAATAATTGTTTATCATATTTTTTCTAGATTAAATCCTTAGGTTTGTATCATATAAAACTGTTAAATTGATTTTCATCATGATATGTTTTTATTAATACCTTGTTGATGAATACTTTGTTGATAAATATGATTTTTACCATAATACTTTGTTAATACATTCTAAATATTTAATTTCACTATAATATTTTGTTAAAATTAATTTTCACCATGATATGTTTAATTAATATGAATATGTAATTGCCACGATCTATGTGATGTAATGCACGATATTTTGATTGAGACTAGTAATATACCATATGATACCTTGATCTTGTGAATATGTCGTCGTCTATGTGTTTATAATAGTAAAATTGATTCTTTTGTTATTATTAAGAAAATATGAATCTAATTGTATAAGTTTATGTCTCTTATTATGATTTGATTTGTGATATATTTGTTGTGGTTATTGTTCTTATTCAAAAACTTTTGTCACTTAGGAAAGCAATTTTCATAAATTACTAAAAACCTAATTTGATATATTTAGGATTTACCATGAAAAAAAAATCAATTTTTTAAAATTAATAAAATTAAATGAACTTAAAGAGATAAGATTTGGAAATTTTGAAATCAGTCAACAAACTAAAGTTTTCATTAATTCAAAAGAACTATGTATTGTTTGATCCCGAATAGCGATACGTAAGTACCGAACATGAGTTTCTAAAAAAAGAAAAATCTATTTTTGTAAATTTGATGTAGATGTGTTTTTTTCTAATTTTATCTAATTGACTTATCTTGCAAGTTTTAATAAAATTGGCAATTAGTCCATGTAAATATAGTTTCCTAATTTATTGTATGTGAATTTTAATTGCATTTTGTAAGATTTGATATACTTAATTCATGATGTAAATATTAACAAAATGGTAAAGTACCTTTAGTTAATCTTGTAAATTATGACAAAGTAGGAAAGTAAATATTTTGTACATATCACATAGTAAGGGTGTTCGTGGTTTGGTTTGATTTGGTTCAATTTGAACCACCTTTAAAAGATTTAGTTCTAATAAATAATATTGAGAGTCATGTTTTTTACATGAGACTGGAAATAGTCAAGTCTTTGTGAGCCTTGTTAAGGTCTAAGACTCCCATAATTATTTCTTTGCTATTTTCGTTTCTTTATGAGATGATATTCTTTCAAGTCTTAAGAAACCTTGAAATAAATCTAATACTTCCATATTTTCTTTTTTTTATGTTTTTCCTATTTTCCATGGTGACTGGAATTTATTCAAGTCCTGAAAAGTCTTGATGACAAGCTAAGACTTTCATATTCTTATTCTTATATTTTCAATTTGATTTTTCTATTCACTCTTTTTGTTACATTAGTTCATGATAGTGAATTATTTCTTAGCATAATTAATATGTTCACTTGCATGCATAGTCTAAAGTAATATTATTGCCTTAGTAGAAAATTTTTCAAAAACAAAAATTAGAGACTATGTCTTATAAAAATAAGATTAAGAACTTTTAAGAGAATTAATTTTCAACACTTAAAGAATTTTCCTTAAGAATATAAATAGTTGGTTAGCCATACTTTCTTTAAAATGATTAAAATAAAATTTTTTATAATTCTTTGTAATGCAAAAATTTTCTTAAAATATTATTAGACATATTAATGTTTAGAGATTAGATGGATGAGTTATTCAATGTCAGGATTTTGAGTTGAGCGATTATTAAATTTTTGTTTGTTTTTTAAAGTGCTCTTTTTCTTGAGATTATGAAATTTCATATTTGATCTTGTTTATAGTTTCTAGAGTTTAGTTTCAACTTGAGTCGATTTTAGGGTTTTGGTTTCAGTATTTAGCTGTAAGTTTATTTTCTGAGAGTTCCAAAAAATTCAAGGGTTTACGGTGGTAATGGTAGCAATGGTGCCATGCATGTTGATGTTTTGAGTTTGAATAAATTTGTGGATTTAGTGTGCAGTTTAAACTAAATCCTGGGAGGTTGCTTGATGCTCAATTGTTAATGGAAGAAGTGGAGAAGACTTGTTCTGCTCTTGATATTCCTAAAAACAAGAAGGTTGAGTATGCCTCTTATTTGTCGACTGGGAGAGCAAATAATTGATTGTTGAACACCAAGAGACACATGGCTAGAGTGATCACCTGGGATAGATTCTAATAGGCTTTTTACAGGTAGTTTTTCCCTGAGAGCACTAAACATCAAATGTTACAAGAGTATCATACTCCACAGTAAGGCCAAATGTCTATTGAGGAATATGAAGTTGAGTTGAACAGGGTTTCTACCAGATCCTCTGAAGGAAAGTGAGTATGCCAAGGTGAGTAGGTTTATCATAGTGATAGAGCTTGAGATTCAACACCATATGAACTTGATGGATTTGACCAATTATTTTGCTATGGTCAATAAAGCAAAGACAGTTAAGCAGGGCTTCAACAAGATTAAAAATCATGAGACACAGAGAAGTCAGGTCTTTTTGGGGAAACGGTCACCCACTAGTGTTCTTATTCAAGATAAGAGGAAGAAGCTAATCACACATCAGTTTAGGTCAACAGTTCAAGGAATTAAAAGAAGGTGTACAAAGTGTCAAGGACCATAAACTCAAAGATTGTAAGTGGCCTGAGAATGCTTGTTTTTCATGCAGCAAGATTGGGCATAACTAGAGGTTTTATTTGTCCCACGAATGTTCTATTTCAAGTGTAAATAACGTAGATACAAGGCCATAGATTGCAAGGAGCCTAGTTAGCCAATAGCTCGAGGGATTCAGATAGGCCAACCTCAGGGTAGTGGTCAAGGACAAAGACCACCAACCAAGGTATATGCCTTCCAGCATCGGGATACATCCAGTGTAGACACTATTGTAGGTACACTCCCTATACTCCTGCTTTGTGTGTATGTCACGTGCGCTTTTTAGTACTGGTGTGAGTTTTTCATGCATCTTTAGATCGTTTGTGTCTATATGTGGCGTGTGTGTTGAGTATATGTCTGAATGCTTGTCTGAAAATACACCTTTGGGGAGTGAAACCATGTTAAACAAGACTTGTAGAAATATGGATGTATAGATAGAGGGTAAACATCTACCTGCAGACCTAGTAGTCTCAGACATGGTAGATTTTGATGTAATATTAGGAGTAGACTAGTTAGTAAAGTACCACATTGTGATTGATTGTCATAACTTGGTAGTGGAGTTTGGTCTGTTAGATGGGGACCAGTTTGTACACAAACTTAAAGTGCAAAGACCTCCAACTCTACCTACATATGAGTTATAGGGGAAGGTCAGCTTTAGCGATGGTAGCCATGATGATAGAAGATGAAAAAAAGACAGACCTTGCACGGATACCGATTGTACTTAAATACCCTAATGTTTTCACAAAAGATCTACCAGGGTTATCACCAAAAGAGAAATAGAGTTCTATGTTGATTTGGTGCCAGGTACTTAGCCTATATCTAAGACACCGTATCGTATGGCTCCAACAAAACTTGCAAAGCTAAAAATTAGATTAGAAGATCTGCTCAAGAAGAAGTTTATCGGACCTAGTGTGTCACCTTAGGGAGCTCTAGTTCTGTTTATGAAGAAAAAGGATGGTAGCATGAGGCTATATATAGACTATAGAGAGTTGAGCTAAGTGACTATAAAAAAATAAGTACCCTCTGCCAAGGATAGATGATTTACTTGATCGGCTGGCACAAGCAAAAGTATTCTCAAAGAATGATCTTAGATCAAGATATCACCAACTGATTAGAGCAAAGGACATAAAAGCAGATAGTTGTCAGGACTAAACACGAGCATTATGAGTTTATATTATGCCGTTTGGTCTTACAAATGCACTGGCCGTCTTTATGGACCTTATGAACAGAGTCTTTAGAGATTATCTAGATCTTTTTGTAGTGGTCTTTATAGATGACGTTCTAGTATACTCTAAAATAAATGAAGAACATGAAGAGCATCTAAGATTAGTTCTAACCAAATTGCAAGATGAGAAGTTGTATGCTAAGTTTATGAAGTGTGAGTTCTGGTTAGAACAAGTATCTTTCTTGGGACATATTATTGATGGAAATGGGATAGCATTAAATCCTGAGAAAGTAAAGGCAGTAGTAGAATGGCCAACTCCTAAAAGTGTGTTAGAAATTAGAAGTTTTTTTAGAATGGCAAGATACTACAAAAGATTTGTGGAGGATTTTTTTTGAGATTGCAAGTCCTTTAACCAAACCGATACAGAAAAGGGTAAAGTATGAATGGGATAAGAACTATGAGAACATCTTCCAGTAGTTAAAGGAAAAGCTAGTATCTATCCTAGTGTTAACCTTGTCAATAAGTGTTGAAGAGTATACCATCTACAGTGATGCATCCATATAAGGGTTAGGTTATGTGTTGATGTAAGGATGTAGGGTGATAGCATATGCTTCTAGAAAGTTAAAGCCCTATGAAAATAATTACCCTACACATGACCCAGAATTGGCAGCAATAGTACATGCCGTGAAGCTATGGAGGCACTATCTATATGGAGAAAGATGCAAGGTGTATACTGACCACAAAATTTTGAAATACATCTTTACTCGGAGAGAGTTGAATATGAAACAAAGAAGATAGTTGGAGCTTATCAAGGACTATGATGTAGATATTCGATACCACCTTAGAAGAAAGGTGAACGTAGTAGCATATGCCTTAAGTAGAAAGAGGAATGAGAACATAGCGGCTTTGATCACCTATAAACATCGTCTAAAAGATGATATGAGAAAGATGGGGCTAGAGATAGTATCCAAACGAGTAGGTACAAGAATGGCAAATTTGCATGTTCGACCTACTATTATAGAAAGAATCAAAGTAGCTCAGACAGATGATCCAAGTATTCACGAAGTAAAGAAGAGAATAGAAGTAGGCAGAGCGGTTGAGTTTCACATAGATGGTGAAGGTGTCATGAGATATAAAGGTAGGTTATGTGTGTCAAAGCAAGGAAAACTTAAGAAGTTACTGAAAGAGGCACATTAATCTGGTTATTCAATCCATCTAGGAGGTAACAAGATGTATCGGGATTTGAAAAAGTTGTATTGGCGCAACAACATTAAGAAATAGATTGCAAAATATGTATCTAAGTATTACACGTGCTAGTTCATCAATATTGAGCACAGAAGACCAACAGGTGAATTAAAGCCTTTCCTTATACCTCAATGGAAGTGGAAGCACATAACCATGGATTTTGTAACGGCTTTACCTAAAACCAAGGAAAAGTTTGACTCAATATGTGTAATTGTGGGCAAGCTTACCAAAGTAGCACACTTTATACCCATTAAAATCGGGTTCAAATTAGAGCATTGAGCAAAGTTATATATCAAAGAGATAGTGAGGTTACATGGAATACCAGTGACCATTATATTAGATAGAGATACCAGATTTTTTAGAAGGTTCTGGAAAAGCCTACATAGAGCTTTAGGTACTAATGTGGTTTTCAATACACTTACCACCCTCAAACAGATGGGTAATATGAATGGACCATCTGAATCCTTGAGGACATGTTAAGAGCCTGCATTTTAGATTTTGAAGGTAACTAGGATGAACACTTGTCGTTGGTGGAGTTTCCTTATAATAACAACTACCAAGCGTCGCTTGGGATGCCCCCATATGAAGTCTTGTATGGTAGAAAATGTCCATTGCCAATTCATTAGGATGAAGTAAGTGACAAATAGATAATGGGACCAAAGTTGGTACATGATGCTATTGATAAGGTCAGAACAATCAAACACAAGTTGCAAACAACTCAAAGCCGTCAAAAAAGTTATGTAGATAAGAGGAGGAGACCTTTAGAGTTTCAAGTACGAGAACATGTTCTGCTTAAGATTTCACCAAATAAGGGTGTTATCAAGTTTGGTTTGAGGAGCAAGTTAAACCCCATGTATGTGGGACATGAAGTCTTTGAAAGGATAGGCAATGTGGCTTATAGATTAACTTTACCATCTAGTTTGGATGGAGTATAGAATGTATTTCACGTTTCCATGTTAAGAAAGTATGTGAAGGATCCTGATCAGATAGTAGCCTTGGAACTGTTGGAAATCCAACCGAATCTCACTATAGTTGAAAGGCCAGTAAGGATTGTAGATGCTTAAGAACATAATTTAAGAAGACATGTGATCAAGTATGTGAAAGTGCAATAGACGAATCAATTTCAATGAGAAGCTACTTAGGAGCTAGAAGAGGAAATAAGAACAAGATATCCTGAGCTTTTCAATGATCCAAGTAACTTTTGAGGATGAAAGTTTTTTTTAGGAGGGGAGAGATGTAACGTATAAATAAATAAATCATAATGAAGGGTAAAGATGTCATGTATTGAAAAATAAAAGGATTTTATAGATCATCCTAATATGGATAATAATTTATTTTTATATAACATAAATATTTGAATAAGGGGGAGTTGTTCAAGAAGGATAAGAGGACACAAATCTAGGCTACCGACCTTCAAGGGTATGCCGCTGGCTTTAAGGTCTACATTGTCGGCGTTTGATGCTAGCCTTCTTCACCCCAGTTTTGTCTTACAAGTTTTCAAGTGCTAGTGTAAATTTTTAGACTGCTAGCTTATATCCTACATTATCAGCCTTCTTCGTCAGTGTATGATGCACGAATTGTTTCTTGTTTTTAGGGTTTTCTATGTATTATATATAAACCTTTAGCCTTTTCTTTCTTCCCATAAACTACCAAAAGCTTTTGGAAACCTTACAACCTCTCTCAAACCTATAGCTTGCTTCAAGGAGGAATAAAAATCAATTAATAGGTAAGTTTGATCCTTTCCAATCCTTTGGCGATCTAAAAGAGTTATCTTTTATGAGTTTTCTTATTGGTTTTGAAGGGAATCAATTTCTTGGAGAAGTATTGGAGAAACCTTTTTTGCAATCTAAAAAGGAAGGTAGTTGTAGTTCTTGTTAGTTTAAGGGCTTAAATGACCTTAAGAGTATGTTTATCTTGTGAAAACGAGTTTTGAGTTAGTTTTTCTTTATGTGATCACGTGATTCTAGTAAAGTTAGGTCATCTATTCCAAAAGTTGTTTCAAGTACGTCCTCATCTTGGTTGTCGTTTGTGATTGTAGGTTAGAAATTATAACTAAAATTAATGATAATCAATTTTAAGTTGGTTTGCTGCTTGTGTTTAGCTGGGTCTAGTAGATCGAGAGTACCGTGTTACTAGGATGGCACCCTGATGATTTGTGTGTGATGTTATCTCGAGTGGAGTTGTGCCTAGAGATGATTCTGATAGTTTAGGAATTGTACGACTATGGTATCTGGGTGTATAGAAAGTACCTAACACCAATATATATATATATATATATATAAGTATTTTATACGTATTTGTTTTCATGAAGTCATGAGTTACTTCGGGTTTGGGACTAGTTGCAAATGGTTCTAAACTATGTTGGTTGTTTGGCTAATTAAAGATAATAATTTGTGATTGTTGCATATGATATTTGTAATCCCCTTAAATTTTCATAACTTGATTATAATAATTATAAAAAATAAAATATATAATCATAAAGAACCTTGGGAAAAGTTGTAAATATCGTTCCCCATTTTTCGCGATTTAATAATATTAAATTATGAATAATTTTATTATAGTTAAGAAGATTGAATCCTTATCAATAAAATTCACTTTCATAATCTTAGGCAATCGATGATCAATAATAAATTGATTATTACTATGACACTTAAGATTTTACTATCATAAACTTAGTGATTAGAAAGTAAATTCTATACTCGTTAAATAATGATACAACGATTTTTGAATTATCCCAAATATTTTAAAACCATAAAGTAGCCCTAGAAAAGTTATGGTCATCAATAAACAAGACCAGTAATTTTTAGGCAATAAAAGACAAGATTTCATAATGCGAGTCGATAACTCCATAAATGATCATAGTTGGCCTTATTTCCATTACAATAAAAGACGATCAATTTTTAGAACCTATTAGTTTTAAAAGAGAGCTTAAAAATGAATCACTATGGTTACAAAATACGCAATAGGATCAAAAATTGATCAATATAAGAATCTAGATCTCGATTAAATATTTGGATTACGCCAACATTTCAATTATAAAATTCTGAGTCTATGGAGACTAGAACCTTAATTTAACCTTGTAATCCTCAAGAATTTTTATAACTAATAAAATGAACGGAGTAGTAAATGTGGAATAGATAGTGAATTTATGACCTAGCAAAAACCCTAGTTAGAAACTTGGAATAGTCATGAGCTTGTCTGTAACTTAAAATCCTAAACAAAAATTTCCTAGATGTTAAAATATACCAAAGACGAGATTTTGTGATCTGAGTCGAAAACTCAATATATAAAAATAAGTAGCTCTAGATTTCAAGAGCATTAGGAAATGATTAATTATGTAGTCTATTAGCTAAAAAACGATAACTTAACAATGAACTGTTATGGTTATAAATACGTAGTAGGAAATCAAAAAAGATCTATAATTATAAATCTGGGTCTCGAATAAAAATTTGGATTGCATCATAATTCTAGTTATAAATTTTGGAGTTCATAGATATCAAAATCCTAATTTAACCTATTAAGCCTAGAAAACCCTAATTGCGTAAGATAAAACTCTAAAAAAACATAATTACATAAACTTTAAACTCAAAATTTTAAATCAGAGAAAATCTAGGAATATTGTAGATGCTTTAGATGAACTTTTAGAAATAAAACTCTCATATGACTAATATACAAACACACATGTGATTTAGTATATGACAAATTAACTTAGATATTTAGTTAAATAAGTAATAAACTAACACAAGCATGGAATGTACAATGGGAATTAGAGCTAAAAATCCGCTACACACTCCTAAAAATTTTCACTACCACTTACAATATCAAGCGGGCAAATTAGGTAGATAAAAGTCAAATGAAAATGACCTTTTGTCAAATAACAAATTCCTACCGAGCACATGCATTAAATAATCATTAAAGACCCAATTCTTGCTTGTAGGAGCTGATATATTGCCTCCCTTATCACCATGATTTGCAAGTTGGAAATCAGCATAACATATTTCAAATTATTTCCTTATTCTACATCGAGACTCCTCTAGATTCATTAGGATTAGATTAGTCAACCAACAATAAATCATTTGACCACCAAATCACCAATAAGAACTTACTAAAAGGATACATATGCAAACATATGTTGACTTAAGAGTGTGTTCTCCCAAACAAGCAGCCAACTCTTGAAAAACCCCTCAAGCTGGCATAACACAATTTCCCAAACAAGCAATTACCACCGTTTAAACCATCCCCACTTATACCACCTATCACCATAAAAATAGTTCATTTATAACTTATATAAATAGATATGATTAACATGAAAACAAAAACTCTTAACACCCACCAATAAAACCATAAAAGCCTCTATTCATCCAAGACAAAACAAAAATAAACACCACTTTCTTTTACAAACACCAAGCTGTAAGATCCCACTTAAGGCTGTAAATGAGTCAAGTCAAGTCGAGTCGAGTCGATACAATACCAAACTCGAGCTCAACTCGAATAAAAAACTCGAAACTCAAACCCGAACTTGAAATCGTTCGAGCTTTGATTTTTAAGCTAGAACTCAACTCGATTTAATATTCGATAAGCTCGAACTCGACTCAATTAAGTTCAATTATTCTTTTAAATATTGATTTAACTATAAAGAATATTTAATACTCGATAAACTAAAACTCGACTAGCTGCGATTTAATACTTGTTTAAGCTTGATTAAGCTCACGAGCTTATCAAGCTGAGTATCTCAAACTTAAACTCGAACTCGGTAACTACTTGAGTAGCTCGAACTCAAGCTCCTCAAACTCAAGCTCAACTTTATTGTAAGCAAGTCGAATTTGAGTTTTCACCAAGTTGAACTCGAGTAGCTCGCGAGGTATCTCAACTCATTTATAGCCTTAATCCCATCAATAAAAGCAAGTGAAAAGTTGTCAAACTCAACTTTTAAAATTCCCTTGCTCTGACCATAAACTTCATTCCTCCAACAAGATAAATTGAACCAAAACAAAACTCCATTTTTTATAAGTCTCCACCATGAACCCTACATCCAAATCAAGTAAAACAAAAACAAAGTTAAACATTCTAAACTAAACATACCCCTATCGTAAGTCCTTAAAAGAAATCCTTTACTTAGCTAAAGGAAAATCAAGACTCAAAAGTCAAGTTTAAGGGTAAGTAAAGTCTCATTCGAATAAAAATATTTCTAGAATTAGAAGAACTCATCTTCCTATTCTTATATCTAGGAGACGATCACCTATAAAAGGGAAAAATTGCCACTTTGCTTCCTATAGAAATAAGGTAAGCTCCAACTATCTTAAAGCCTATATCATGTATTATACCTATGGCTACAAAACTAGGAAGATCAAGGCGTGAATGTGGCAATGGAATTCTATATGTACGGTTCTTCTATGTATGTATAGATAATCATTGATAATTTGTTGAACTAGAATCAACTATGTTCTATGCTAGGAAAATATTACATTTAGTGTTGGATATCATAAAAAAAAAAAAAAAAAAAAAACTTGTACATTACAAACCCTATACTCTAATATTCGATCCATGTAGGAAATGGATCCTACAATACATGTACTATAATAAAACTAATCTAACACGTAGTTAAATACATCTATGACATGATCTATGAAAAGAAAATTTACAAAAAAAAAAAAAAAATTATAAACCTAACAAGGAAGTTCGGCCCTATAGCTATAACATAAATCATTTTATAAAACTAAGAAAAATTACAATACAAAATCAAACCCTAGGGATGATATCCTCCCTTCAGCACGGCTCGTGCAGCCCCCTTGTGTAGACCTTAAGACCTTATTTTTCTTTCTTTTCCAATACAAAATCAAACCCTAAGGATGATATCCTACATGTCATGACTTTATATCTATATTAAAAGAAAAATTAAGTTTAATATATATATATATAATATATATGATA
The DNA here is from genome assembly GCA_024138025.1 of Combretum micranthum. NCBI lineage: Eukaryota > Viridiplantae > Streptophyta > Magnoliopsida > Myrtales > Combretaceae > Combretum > Combretum micranthum. The sequence goes on from JAMXBD010000459.1 coordinate 147,028, forward strand.
CCTACCTAGCTCCATAAACCTACAAATATGTTAGAAATGTAATTAAAGGACTAGATACTAGAATGTGATCTTAAATAATAAGAATTTCAATTTTATAAGTAGAGATAAGATTGATAAATAAAGTAATAATAAGTAAAAATCTCACTATCACCACAAACACTAGTGGATGTAAGGTCCAGTTATATTTAAAGTCTAAGATAGTGAAATCACCCTAAATAGAAATATAAACATGGATTAGAAACAAGAGAAACATAATGAAAATAAATAATAGATAGTAAAGATCAACTACATTAGGGTAGACATACTGAAAAGACCATATAAACAATAAAATCTTAATAATAAAATTATTAAGCAAAAACAAGACTTAAAAATACTCTATAAAACCTTTCGGCATTCATAGAGTAAATAAATTTACATATTAATAGATTAAGTTAAATATCATATAGTACTCAAAACAAGCTTTCCAACGCCTATTTATATATGAAAATTCAAGTTAAAATGAATATTATAGGCTTAGTTGAAGATTACATGATAAAACTAACATCAAAAACTACTTAGACCACTTTTCATAAATAAAACCCATTAATATAAATTATATATATAAAAAATAGAAACTATAAAACTTTATGAGTATCAAATTGACCATTCATATGCTAAAAACAGAGCTAAAGGGAATATAATAAGGTCGATTTAAGTTTACACAACTTAAAACTAACATCTAAGAATTATAGAAAGACTTTTCTTACATAAAATGTATTCCTACGAATTTCATGACTTTACCATAATAAGATAACCTTTATAAAATTTAGAACTCCTAATTAAGTACAAAAAATAAATTAGGATTAATAAATTTTGAATTAAAACATGAATAAGCACAACCGAAATCATTATACGAATAACAGGTTTAATAATAAATATATGCTATTTCATTTCATAAGAGACACTGAGTCCAAGTTCTTAAACCACAAGTATTTCCAAGAATCATATCAAGAAAGTACACAATAAAGCTCAGGTGAGGGAGTTTATATGATTTGTTATTTGCTTGTGTTTGCTACTGCTTATTGTTATGTTGATTGTATTACTTGTCTGTTGAATGACTGATTATTGTGAATGTCATCATCTACATGATCGCCAGAATAAATGGATAACTATAATTACGTGACTAAACTAATTGGATATACTCATCGTATGTGATTGAAAACTCCTGTAAGAACTGTGTCGGATTTACAATTGAAAGTATTTTTGAAATGTAATTTCGAAGAACATGACTTGGAGAATCTCCAATCACCCCATGTTCATCTTTTAAATGAGTTTTATAAAAGAGTTTATGAAATAAACCTATGATATTTCCAAGTAATGTTTTGGCGATAGATGTTAACTGAGTCGGGATCTATTTTGCTTGATTCACCATTATTTGGCGATGGTCAGAATGATTCACCATTATTTAATGATGGTCAGAATGATCCACCATTATTTAGTGATGGTCAAATTGAACTATTGACTAGCATAAAGCACACATTGGGGAATATTTGATTTTTACCAATGATGGATAAACATTTGGTGGGTCTGGATGGACGCTACTACCAGGCAGCCCCATTTGGGTAAGACGAGGTATCCCATGAGGGTAAGTATAGGAGACAACTGACGTGTAGACAACATAAATTTACATCGTCTATGGCTCTAGACTCCTATAGATGTGTCGTTTGCATTCATCATATATGCATTTATATCACGCATAGATAGATCTGCATGAATATTTAATTAATGCCTCTATAGCTTACACGACCAATAGTAGTGAGGAACAAACTCACTAAGTTATAGTTTTGCTCACCCCCCAACAATTTTTATGCAGGGATAATACTAGTTGGGATTAGGCTAAGAATATGTAAAGAGTGTTTCTTCATCAGACTTTCTTAGAGTTAGAAAGATAGGTTACTATGAAACTTATAATACAATTTTGATAAACTGTACAAACATTTGAGACATTGTATTTTGTAGGTTATAAGCCAATTTTACTATTTGGTAGGAGATATCGATTTTCTGTAATATTGGTGAAATATGGAAAAATCCGATTCTGTAGTTACGTTTAAACAATAGTATTTTGTATATGTATAACTAATGTATAAGAAATTAATAAATAATTAGAGTCTTGTAATCTCTGACTTGTAAGATGGTTCTTATATTACTGGTATACACGTGGTATGATAATTTTAACATAATCTTACTAGGCTTCGTTTTGAGACGTGACAATATTATGGTGATAACGGAGTTGATTTCCCTACTGATATCTAGAAGGATAGAAGTCTGTAATAGTTAGAGTTGAAAGCCTTATGAAGTTTTAATTAGTTTTCTTAACTATTAGAGTTTGGTTATTAGTTTTTATGTTTTATGATGTTTAGATATTTTCTTTTCATATGACATTTGAAGATGGATTGTAGGTTGGCATTTGGTTTAAACCAACCGAGTTGTTCATTAGTTTTTACTCATTATTGTAACAATAATAATTTGAAAGTACCCTTATTAGTGAAACTTCGAAGTTATATGGTATTATAAATATGAATCGATAAAATCACAATCTTAGCGTGTTCTTTTTAATGAGGACACGTGTGAGCTAATAAAACTCTCAATTTATGACGTTACAAAGTTTTAGGAAGTTGGAAGATGTTAGAATCGCCACTAGCATGGGTGGCCGGTGACAACCACTCAAAACAGCACCGTTCATCGCCCCTCTGCTCAAGCAGATGACAAAAGGTTTTTTAGCTCACCCCAAAAAACCCCAGTTCGACAAAAGCTCATCCACCTACAGCCACCAGAACAATGGATCCCCTTTCCGCCTGCCGTCCACTGCTTCTTTGGGTCAGATAACCTGAGATCCGACCCTCCGAGAGATTCGACCCATGCCTTCTTCTGCCTGATCTACGTTTCTTCCAGGTAAGCTTCCTATACATATTTTTCTAATTAATTTATTAATCATTCTATTAATGAAAAAATTAAAAGAAAAAAAGAAAAGAAAAGACAAAAAAATAATAAAGAAGAAGAAATAAAAATAAAAAGAAGGAAAGAATAAAAATACAAAATAAGGTTATTAGTCATTGTAAATCAAATGTATGTATATGCTAATTTGTGATTACACGTGATAGGAAATAAATATAATAAAAATGTATATATTAAGTAAAACTCAAAATATTAATAATATTAAAAATGAAAGATCCATGTACATGTGTGCTAAACATAGATTGTGAACAATTAAGTATGCTAAAATTTTGATATATAGACAAACGTATTTTCTTTAAATAAAAAATAAACGGATAGTCTTTTAGGATTAATAATTTAATACACCAAAAAATCTCTTTTTTCATAAAAAGATAAAACTTAAGAAACTTATAGAGAAAAGAGCTTAAAAATTATAAATAAACAACACACTAAATTTTTACCAAAAGAATCAAGTGATGTTTGATCCCGATTAGCAAGTATGTAGGTACTTACAGACAACTTAAAAAATGAAAAAAAAAATTTTATTGTTTTGCAAATATTAACTCAATTAAATATTGCTTGTAAATACTTTCACATTGCAAATATTAAAGTGATTAACAACCACATGTAAATACTATTAATTAGTAAATTATTGTTTGATTGATGACTATTTGTGAATACTATTGTAAATATATCAAATGTTAACAAACTTTAGGCATTAAAGGAATGAACTTTAATTAAAAAATTTAAGGGTGGTACCATTTGGTTTTAATAAGGTAGCCTCTAAATCCATGAAAACTCTGGTTTGTTTAAAGTTGATTTTAAATTTTTTTTTTTTTACTGAAATAGCCATAATTTTAATATATATATTAATGCATGTTAAATTTGATAATTATATGTGTGTATGTGTTTGAGTGGATTAGTGTGTTTGTAATGTTGGGTGTGTTATAACATATGTGATTAGATAATATGCTATGGTAAATATATCTTGGTTGATAGTTTATTCATGTTAGAAATTATCATGTTAGTGTTAATTGTTATTGTAATGAATTATATGTGTTGGATTTAAACTTGTTTTAGGCCTAAATTAGATACTAAACTTAGCAGATTTTTTTTTACCCCTCTTAAGCCCAAATTAAGTCCAATTTCTAAGCCCAAATAAGGCTCAAGCCTTTCCCAAATCTGCCTCCTCAAAAGTCAACAATATTAAGATTAACATCAAAGTCTAATTGTATCATTAAACACTCCAAAACAAAACAAAGAAAAAAAAATTCGTAACTCAAGAAGGCCAAATATTTTCAAAACCCAAATCAAGTTTTCTTAGACTCAACACACCAAAAATCCTTCCCCAAGCCTTATATATACATTAAGTAAGTTTATTTGATGTTTGAGATGCTTTATTTCCCTCTTAATCCATGAAATTTGTATGTGTGGTATAATACAAGTGGTTGATATGTTAAATTCTTGTTGAGATGTTGTAGAGTTGTTAGGAAAGGTTTAGAATGCTTGAGTGTTGTAGATAGGTTGTAGTAGGCTCTCATATGGTTTAGAATTGAAGTGTTGAAATATGATAAGCATTAGAGTTGTTTGGAGTGTGCTAGAGTTGGTGAAAGTTCATGAAGAAGAGTTTGATTATTGTAGAGTGGTTGGAGTTGTTTGATGTTATTGAATGAGTATAGAAGTGTTTTTAGACTTGGTATGTGTAGCATATAGCTTTTATTAAGTTTTGATTGAAGTAGAATGTGTAGAAGTTTAATAAAATGAAGTTTGGAAAACAAGAAAATTGCAACTCAGGGAAAACCATGAATCACAGGTGTGATTCAAGCCTTGGTAGGCTCGGGTTGGATGAATTTCATGAATCACGGGCGTGATTTTGCAAGAAAAAGCTCTGTTTTGGGAAGTTTTCATGAATCACGGGCGTGATTCAAGCCTTGGTAGACTCAGGTTGCGCAAATATTAAAAATCACAATCGTGATCCATCCCTAGGTAGCCTCGGGTTGGTCAAAACTTTAAAACTCAAAAATCACGGTCGTGATTCTTCGCTCAAAAATCATTTTATGACAGCTTTCCAAAAGTCACGGCCGTGACTTGTATTTTCCTTGACGCGATACTATTTCGTATTTTAATCATAACTTTTTCATCCGACCTCCGTTTGAGGTGATTCAAGTTGCATTGGAAAGCTTAAAAAGAGATCTACAACTTTCATGTTTTAAGTTTTCATAAATTTTAAAATTAAAAATGCTTAAATTTTATTTCTTTTCAACTGATACACTTTTCAAACAAAGTTTAAAACTTATTGTTGGTTGTTAAAAGTTCTCCCAAGCTTGATAAATGATCATTTAAGTATTTGTTGAGTATTGTATGACAATATATGATATCTAAATGCTATGTGATGATGTTGTAATGATTTATTTGAATTTCTTTGGATGATTATACTTGAGATTTGAAGAATATATATACTTGAACTAAGTGTGAGTTTGTAATTACTTCTTTTCACAGTAATTGATCCCCTTTCGGTTATTTCCATTGATTTTCGAGCTAGTACGGGTACACAATACTTTGATTGATTGTTACTTAGGATAGGCATATATCAATTTGACCTTAATCAAAGATTAATGAAAAGATATTGAAATTGGTTGTGCTTTACGTCGTTGAATCTGGATCCGGGGAGCGACAACCTTGTCATGATGCAATGGCACGGTAGTTTAGGCACTTAGTCCAATCCTTTGTCATGATGCAATTTCTCAAATCCACGATGCAATGGTTCACCATGATGCAATGGTAGTTTCTTTTATTGGCTAAGTGGGTAGCTAATAGGGTTAATTGTATCGGTATATCCTCTACTTAGACTCGGAAGAAAATAATATGTTTTAGTTCACGGGTATGAGACCGCTGAACTAATTGATATTATAGACCGGGATAAGTGGATTATATAAAGGAGTGTGAACCCTAGATGAAGCTATTGTTCTCTATCGGTTAGATATAGGAGATATAGGTATCCATTCTATCTATATCAACCCCCTGAGCAGCTGCTGTTACTCAGGACCCCCAGAATTCCTAAGCTTGAATCGGAGTTTGAATACTCCAGTGTTGTTCTATTCACTTAACTAAAAGATAATGAAGTTGTAGTGATTTATTGCATTGTTTTTAGTTAAGTGAGCATTGCATATGTATTTGTTTGCATTATTGTGTACTGGGCCTTTGGCTCATGCTGCTATCTTGCAGGTGACTTTGATGACGAGCTCTATAACGATATGGGCTATGGAAATGATTGGGAAGACTCTATAGATAACTAGGAGAGAGGCCTAGTATATGCTTAAGCTTGTTTTTTATGTAAAATTCTATGAAGTGTTTAGGCTTATTTGTTATGCCTTAGAATGTATTTTGAGTTGAATTGTATTTGTAATATAGCTGGGTTGTAAGTGAGATCTCTATGTTTATATGATCCTTGGAAAGTTGTAATGTATAAATATATTATATATAACTTGTATATAGTTAATGACCCACTACTTATGTAAAGGTAATGTTTCTAATTCAAAGCATATGAATGTTATATCTGTTTTAAACAGGTAGCATTACAAACATCTCTTTTTAAGACGACCTTACGTATAATACTTGAATATTGTTCCTAATATTTAGGTACTATGCGTGGTCGGGAGATTTGGCACACTTAATAATTGGGTTAAGTGGGCCAGTCTTTGCAGCTCAACTGGTAAAAGGTGCTGCCTTTGGGGCAGGCAAAAGCCTTAGGTCTGGGGTTCGAATCCTAGAGTCTGCAGACTGGGTTCAACTCTGCCTAAGGGTAACAATACCTATAGTGCCCGTGGTACCCTTTGGGCATGCGTTGGTTGGGGTCACCATGATGCAATGGTGGTGTCGGCCATTATCACTAAAGGGCCAATGGTGGGTTTGCCTGCCCTGGCATCACGTTGCTGTCACCTGTGGGGGCGGGGCGTGATATTTACTCATTTGCTAATGGCTAAGTTAAGATTAACCAATCTATTGATTCTTACTTATAATTTTTCCTAACCTCCGTTAGGTAGCAACTCCTTAAAACTCCTAGTCAAGGGTTTATATTAAATAGGTTAAGGTCTGAAATAAATTAAATTAAAATAAATTAAACTAGAAACTAAAAATAAAAGCTCGATAGGGGGGTTTAAGGAAAAATAAGGCATCATTCGCAAAAAAAAAATAGATGGGTTAAATTTGGACTGAATCTTTTCACTTTGGTTCCTTCTATATACTCTTCTTGTCCCACCCTACTCACCATTCTAAAAAGTGAATTAACTACCAAAAGGATAAGGAGATAGTGTATCTCCTTGTTCAATTTCCCTAGAAAAGTGTCTTATCTTTCAACCATTCATTAATAAAGATAAGAAAAAGATTTTATGCAACACATTATTCAATCAACACATATTTAAGAGAAACCCATCCTACACAACCAATTCCAGAAAACTCCACTCAATTCTACCATGTATCTTAGTCGTGCCAAACTTTCAAAGTACAAAAGTGATGTTTTGCATTCTTTTAAATTTTGAGAAAATGAAAAATTCGTGGCCCATTATTACATTATCATGAATAAGCCAACCTAAAATAAATGCACTTTGAAGCCTATTTGCTAGGACCTTTGATATTATCTAATATGCAAAATTACAAAGATTTATTGACCAAAATGGTGGACTTCTTTTAAATATGAGATTTTATGAATCAAAACAATATCGGTAGAGTTAATGGTAAGGGGAAAGGAACCTAAACAACTTCTGTTAAGAAGGAACCCATAGTTGCCTAATGCTTCCAAAAAAAAAAACCATGTTAAAATTATTGGGTTAAGGAGCCTTCAAATGATCTAATTAAAATATGTCTCCTTAATCTCATCTGCCTCAATCTTCTTTATCAATCACTGGTTCATTTCATCTATAATCATAAGATCAATACTTGCAATGATCTCATCGTTAAATTTAGTAGTGCCTACTATGAAAAAGTTCTCATAAAACAAAATAAATGCTTTCTCTATTTTATAGATTTGATTTGGAGAGATATGTCATGCAGAAATGGAAAATAAAAATTATTTTTGTTTTGCTCATCACACTCCTAAATTTATGAACTTTGTGTCTTAGCTGTTTAAGAGACCACACATATCTTTATTGTTCTTATTATATGTATCAATTGAAATAGCTCATAGTGAAAAATAAAAATTGTCCTCCAAAACTATTGTAACCTAATGGCATTTACATTGATTTTCTGGTGGAATAGTCATGTTTAATCCTCTCTTTTGCTAGTTGCAACATGTAAGTTGTATAAAGAAAAAGGAAAAGAAATAAAAACAAAGAAAGTCACCTTTTGGTGGTCAAACTTTCGTTAGACTTGGTTTCTTACGATAGGACAGCAATCGAATATTATCTATCAATATTAAATTACAAGGCATGAGGGTCAATTCAAAACGTTATCAATCGATTTCCTTCCAATGGTTCTGTTCGAACCAAAAATTGATACATATACATACACACACACATATATTTTGAGTTGTGGCTTTATAATTAAACAACACATAGGTGATATCAATTCTCTGTAATATTGGTGAAATGTGGAAAAATCTGATTCTATAGTTAAGTTTGAACAATAGTATTTTGTATATGTATAACTAATATATAAGAAATTAATAAATAATTAGAATCTTGTAATCTCTTACTTGTGAGATGGTTCTTATATTACTAGTGTACACGTGGTATGATAATTTTAACATAATCTTACTAGGCTTCGTTTTGAGGCGTGACAATATCATGGTGATAACGGAGTTGATTTCCCTACTGATATCTAGAAGTATAGAAGTCTGTAATAGTTAGAGTTGAAAGCTTTATGAAGTTTTAATTAGTTTTCTTAACTATTAGAGTTTGGTTATTAGTTTTTATGTTTTATGATGTTTAGATATTTTCTTTTCATATGACATTTGAAGATGGATTGTAAGCTGGCATTTGTTTTAAACCAACCAAGTTGTTCATTAGTTTTTACTTTTTATTGTAACAATAATAATTTGGAAGTACCCTTATTAGTGAAACTTCGAAGTTATATGGTATTATAAATATGAATCGATAAAATCATAATCTTAACATGTTCTTTTTTAATGAGGACACGTGTGAGCTAATAAAACTTCAATTTATGACGTTATAAAGTTTTAGGAAGTTGGAAGATGTCAGAATCGCTCTACATGGGTGGCCGGTGACAACCACTCAAAACAGCACCGTTCATCGTCTTGTAAGAGATGATCAAGGTTTTTTAGTACCAAAAACCCCAGTTCGAAAAGTCATAATACACCAGAACAATGGACCCTTTCGCCTGCCGTCCACTGTTCTTTAGGGTCAGATAACCTGAGATCCGACCCTCGAGAGATTCGACCATGCCTTTTTGCCTGATCTCGTTTTTCCAGGTAAGCTTCCTATACATATTTTTCTATTAATTTATTAATCATTCTATTAATGAAAAAATTTTAAAAAAAAAAAGAAAAGACAAAAAAATAATAAAGAAGAAGAAATAAAATAAAAAGAAGGAAAGAATAAAAATAAAAATAAGGTTATTAGTCTTTGTAAATCAATGTACATATATAATTTGTGATTACACGTGATAGGAAATAAATATAATAAAAATGTATATATTAAGTAAAACCAAAATATTAATAATATTAAAACTGAAAGATCATGTACATGGTGTGTAAACATAGATTGTGAACAATTAAGTATGTAAAATTTGATATATAGACAAACGTATTTTCTTTAAATAAAAAAATAAACGGATAGTTTTTAGGATTAATATTTTAATACCACAAAAAAATCTTTTTGATAAAAGATAAAACTTAAGAAAATTATAGAGAAAAGAAGCTTAAAATTATAAATAACCAACAACTAAATTTACCAAAAGAATCACGTGCTGTCTTATCCGATTAGCAAGTATGTAGGTACTTATGAGACAACTTAAAAAATGAAAAAATTCTTTTTTTGTTATTTTGTAAACTATTAACTCAATTAAATATTGTTGTAAATACTTTCCATTGCAATATATTAAAGTGATTAGCAATCACATGTAAATATATTAATTAGTAAATTATTGTTTATTGATGAATATTTGTGATCTATTGTAAATATATCATGTTAACATTTAGGCATTAAAGGAATGACTTTAATTAAAAAATTTAAGTGGTTAATTTGGTTTTATTAAGGTAGCTCTAAATCATGAAAACTTGGTTTATTTAAAGTTGATTTTAATTTTTTTTTTTTTTACTCATTGGCTAATGGCTAGTTAAGATTAACATCATTGATTTTACTTATAATTTTTCCTAATACGGTTGGTAGCAACTCTTAAAACTCTAGTCAAGGGTTTATATTAAATAGGTTAAGGTTGATATAAATTAATTAAATTAAAATAAATTAACTAGAAATAAAAAATAAAAGTCGATAGGGGGTTTAAGGAAAAATAAGGCATCATTAACAAAAAAAAAAAGATGGGTTCAATTTGGATGAATCTTTTATTTGGTTCATTTTTATACTCTTTTGTCCACTACTCACCATTCTAAAAAAGTGATTAATACAAAAGGATAAGGAGATAGTGTATCTTTGTTCATTTCCTAGTAAAGTGTTCTTATCTTTCACATTCTTAACAAAGATAAGAAAAAGATTTTATGCAACACATTATTCATTTAACAATATTTAAGAGAAACATCCTACACAATAATTCCAGAAACTCCACTCAATTCTACCATGTATATTTAGTCGTGCAAATTTCCGACAAAAGTGATGTTTTGCATTCTTTTAATTTTGAGAAAATGAAAATTATGTGGGCCATTATTACATTATATGAATAAGCAACTAAAATAATGCACTTTGAAGCCTATTTGCTAGGACCTTTTGATATTATCTATATGCAAAATTACAAAGATTTATTGACCAAAATGGTGGACTTCTTTAATATGAGATTTTATGAATCAAAACAATATCGGTAGAGTTAATGATAAGGGGAAAGGACCTAACACTTTATTAAGAAGGATCATAGTTGCTAATGCTTCAAAAAAAAAAGCCATGTTAAATATTGGGTTAAGGGCCTTCAAATGATTAATATAAAATATATTCTCCTTAACCTCATTGCCTCAATCTTCTTTATCAAATGGTTCATTTCATTGTAATCACAAGATCAATAATTGCAATGGTATTGTTCATTAGTAGTGCCTACTATGAAAAAGTTTCATAAAAAAAATAATTGCTTTTCTATTTTATAGATTTGATTTGGAGAGTATGTCATGCAGAAATGGAAATAAAAATATTTTTGTTTTGCTCATCACACCCAAATTTATGAACTTTGTGTCTTAGCTGTTTAAGAGGACCACAATACTTTATTGTTCTTTATTATATGTATCAATTGAAATAGTCATAGTGAAAATAAAATTATCCTCAAAACTATTGTATAATGGATTTACATTGATTTTGGGTGGAATAGTCAGGTTTACTCTTTTTAACTATTTGCAACTTGTAAGTTGTATAAAGAAAAAGAAAAAGAATAAAACAAAGAAAGTGACCTTTTGGTAGTCAAACTTTCGTTAGACTTGGTTTCTTACGTTAAGACAGCAATCGAATATTATCTATCGATATTAAATTACGAGGCATGAGGGTCAAATCAAAACGTTATCAATCGATTTCCTTCAATGGCTCTGTTCGAAAAAAAATTGATACATATACATACACACACACACATATATATTTTGAGTTGTGGCTTTATAATTGAACAAACACGTGTCTTTTAAAGCTGACTGAAGATATTTTTATTACTAATGTAAACAATGTTAATTCGTGAGACAGAAGGAAACAAAAAGTTGATGGATGCATTTTTGTTGTGACACACGACGCCAAACATGGCTCCAATCAATTGATACACGTTTTTCTATTTTTTATATATACAGAGAGAGATAAATGTCAATTTTTTTATGTTTAAATTTTATCTAATTTATGATTAATCATTTAAAAGTTAAAAATATTAACATGCCACTTAAAATTTTTTCTATACCGTTTATAATGCTTGGACCAGTTGTATTTAAATAGCTAGTTATAAATATGAGTAAAATTTAAGTAATATATTTTAAAAATAAATAAAAGTTAAGTATTAAATTGATAGTCTTAAATTTCTTCTTCTTTTTCACTTTTCAAATAGATATTCAAGCGGATAAAATTAGGATGGTAGAGATACTTATAAGTTTGAGCATCTCAATTACATTATACATATCGTGAGAGATTCATTTAATTGGTAAAAATATCTTTCTTAATATTCGAGATTATGAGATAAGTTCTTACTAATAAAAGGATGGTATGATTGGATTACCTACCTTATTAATATAAGAGTATTACCTAGTGAATCTTTCCTTATACAATCAGAAAAGATGCTGTTTTTTTTTTGTTTTTTTTTTTTGTGATGATGACTCAATATGAAGTTATTACGGAATTTTTAATGGAAAAACAAAAATTACCTCATACACATGTAACACGTTTTTTTTTTTTTTTTGGGGAGGGGGGGGGCGTGACTCATTTTAAAAAAAAAAACTATTCCTACATTCGGACCAACATCACGCGCTAACAAATACGCGTACTTAGCCTTTTCAGCTCTAAAATTGTAAGACAGTAACAAAAATAAATAAATAAATAAATCTGTTATTATTATTATTATTATTATTATTATTTTCGCCATAAAATAAATCTGTTCACTTTCTTTTTCGACTCCCGTTCTAGGCCATTTTGTCTCTGTATCCACTCCATAATATCCACGGTTTAGTTCTAAATCAGACACATAACCATAACTACGACCGACGGTTTAAAAAACTAGCTCGCTGTCTCAAAACTGGCCAGGGGATCCTCAACTTTCGGATACCCAAACGATTCTACAATTTAGAACCGATAATTTCAACCGATCCTATTAAAAAAATAAATAAATTTTTAAAAAATGATATCAAATATATACTTATTAATATTCAAATTATTTTATATGAATAATAAAATTTATTATCTATTCACAATATTTAATATATTGTTATTAACAATTTAATAAATAAATATAACTTAAAACATATATAATTTATTTTATTTTAAAACCAAAATCTCTTTCCTTAATAATGTTACACTATTTTTCGTATTTGTGTTGTAATTTTTTTTAGCCTCTTGAGTAATTTGTAATCTCACAATACTAACTGCAATTATTGTTGGATGTATTTGTATTTAAATTAATGTACATCCTAAACAAATTAAAAATAATATTTAAATGCTTTAATACTCTTAGATCCAATTATTATTTGAATTCTAAATTTTATTTTATTAAAAACTAAAATTCATTTATTTTCTTAATTTTTACGTTAGAAAAATGACAATTTTTTGTTCCAGAATCAGACCAGCAATTGCCAGTTGTATAGAATTAGACCAAAACCATGAAAAACGGTTTCAATTCTAATTACTTAATTTTAAGACCTAGAGCTTGCAATTCTAGTTCTAATTCGGTTCAATTTTGAAACTATGATGATGTATACTCCATACACATATAATGCAAACTCTTCGACCCAAATATATATATATATATATATAATGCAAACTTTTAATCAAAAAGATAAGTCACATGGTTCATCAAACTCTCTCCCTTTGAAACTAATGGTGAGGGTCGGAAAGAATAAGTTTTAGAGCCTCCTACTTTCCATAATTTTTTTTTTGTTAGTTGTATGAAAACAATTAAAAAAATGATAATTACAAATTACCGTCTCAAATTTTTACTTTTATACGGACTTATCTAATGAATTTTTAAAGTACTTCTTGACTCTTTAAACTTTTAATATTTTACATAATTAAGATAATTAACATTTTCCATATGTACTTTTAAAGTTTGAGAGTAAAAAGTACATAGGTGGAAATTCAAATGAGTAATTTGTAATTCCCCTAATTTGTTTTAACGGAAATATTAATTATTCTTAATTATGCTAATTTTGAAAATTCATCGATTAATTACACTTGGCCGTAATTAAAGGTAAGTTCATTTGAGATCACAATGTTTTAAAAATGTTTAGAGAAGTTGGTTGATTGATATCACCATTAACACATGTGGCGTATCAAAAAAAAATTAATTAAAAGACAGAAAATCTGTCACATTGCAAGACGTGTCAATGGTGACCTTGATTAACCCACTTTTCTAAACTTTGTGACCTCAAATGAATCGCTCGAAATATTATAATTTACTGGTATAATAAAAAAAAAAGTTAGCTTTAAATTTTTGTACAAACTAATGAGAGGATATAAATGTGGGTGATTGCAAAGATAAAAATTCAATAGAATTTGGCATAAACGCGTAGCATTAAATAATCCGTCTATTTTTAAAACTCGAGCCCTGGGGCTAAAAAAAGGGAGAAAATCAATATATGTTGGCTCCTTTACGATAATAGATGGTAATCCAAGAAAAAATTACCTAAACCTGCTATGGAATGTTATCTTACATTGTAAGTTATCCTCATTTTACAGTAAAACATTTTTTCTTTTTTTACTTTTTGGGCAACACAACAAACAAATTTACTACTTTATTAATTTTCATGGTTCAGTAAAAAAAAAAACTCAAGATAATTAAACATATCGCACTAATTTTATGCTTGGCGTCCAAAGTTTGCTTAGCGCGTTAGAGAATACGCTTCTAGAAAGTGTGAAAAACTCATTTATTTAATATTTAAAAAGAGAAACAAACTTTTGACATCGATTAGAACTTTTCATAGTGAAATATCCAACAAGATAAAAGTGGTGAAAATAAAAGTGTGGTAAAAGGATATAATATATTTAATGGTTCATAAAGAAAAAATTTTACATTGTCTAATTTTGATCGTATCCATCATGATGAAGATCATATATGTTTTATACCGTTTAACTTTTTGTTTGATGATTAAAATTCTCATTAGAACTAGTTTTTGAATACTTTTAACCTAAAAGTTTTTTTTTTTTTTAACTAGGATCTGTGCTTAACTATAATATTATTATATTATTTATTGCTTATTTGATACTTATCGATTTTTTATAATATTATTATTATTTATTTCAATTATTAGCTACACAATATTACATGAAAATTAAATTTGCTTTAAAGGTTTTTATAAAGCATCTTCATCCAAGGTTTTTGACATGATCCTACTAGATGAGGAAAACCCTTAAAACTTCTTGGGGTTTTCTATCAATGATAAAAAAAAAAAAAAAGTAAGGTTATTCATGTCTTTTTATAACTTTTCTTATTTTGATAAATGTATTATATAAATATATGAGACCCATAAAATTAAAATAAAAAAAAAATGTATATGAAAGATGAATAAAGAACCTCGTGATAAAATAGAGAGATTCTTAAATTGTCAATCTATCTCTTAAAAACTTCATAATGATTTTTGAGAATAAAAAATAACTTTATAATTATCTAAACTATTTTGTTAAGCTGCTCTTCTTAATGGTTTATATGAAAAAATTTTACATTGTCTAATATGGACCGTAGTCATTATGATAATATATGTTTTCTACCATTCTATGGTGGAATTATTCAACATTTGGTTGAATCATTGAAATTCTCATCATAATTTATATTTTTGAACATTTTTTAACTTAAAAGGTTATTTTATATTATGACAGGTTGTTAAATTATAATATCATTATACTATTTATTTCTCATTTGACGATTATCAAGTTTTTACGATGTCCTTTTTTTTTTTTTTTAGCTATTAGCTACACACAGTAATATATTAAAAATTTGTCTTAAAGATTTCATAAATGGGGAGATCTATTTCCATACATAGGTTATTAAGAGACAGAAACTTTTTAAATTGTTAATTTGTCTCCTCAAAGACTTTATAATGATTTTTAAGTATAAAAATAACTTTATAATTATCTAAATTATTAGATATTTTAAAGGCTTAATATGATTTAATTCGCTATTTATCTTATAATTTAGTAGTATTAGTTCATCTCTTTGTAAGGTATCGGGTTCTAATCTATTATTATGGTAGAATGATAATAAAAATTATTTAAATTATTTATAGATGTTCTAGATGGTGGGTTAATAAACTATAATTAGTGAAAGATTGATAAGGATTGGAGCGTCGGCGGAGAAGGGAGAGAAAAAGAAAGTGACAAGATGGACCCACGTGAGCTTCTCAAAATAGACAGCTCACTGCTAACGAAGCCAATCACATGATTCATGTCCTCGTTTTCAACGCAAAAGTGAGATTGTTTTAGTTTCTATACCCAAATTGTTTTATTTATTTATTATTATTATTTTTTTCCATTCCAAGGTGCTCATGTGCTGTTTCAATTCTGTATGGCATTCTCTACTGAATTAATTTACTGTTGGCCATCTATAATATCTTACGCCAAGTTCAAACAATTTAAATTCCTAACAATCATCTAGAACACAGCCTAACTGTCACAAAATAGGTTAAGGTCCAATTAAACTTACAAAAATACCCATAGCACCCATTTGTATATAAAACTGTTTAATCTCCAAAATCACTTGCTTTTTTCTCTCTCTTTCTCTCCATCTCCCAAAGCACACAAATAAAACGTTTGGATTACATTTGGGTCAAGTCACAAAACAAAATATACTAACCTAATATATTTTACACATAAAATAAATATACTGACCCGAAACATTTTATACCTAAAACAAAAATACATTGCTTGAAACATAACAACTTATACATAAGTCACCGTACAATAAAAATAAACGGCTTGACCTAAGAATTTTCGTAAAACATTTTGGTGGCATTATTTCTTTCTCAATCAAGGTATGTTATTAAATTAAAACCCTTCTC
This sequence comes from Combretum micranthum, assembly GCA_024138025.1. NCBI lineage: Eukaryota > Viridiplantae > Streptophyta > Magnoliopsida > Myrtales > Combretaceae > Combretum > Combretum micranthum. The sequence goes on from JAMXBD010000459.1 coordinate 163,841, forward strand.
TTAATTATTTCTTTTTCTTTTTTATTTGCTTCATACACCGGGTTGCTCTTTTGTTAAGGTTAATTTTGAGATATTGATGTGTTCTGCAGTTAATAATCTGAACTCTCTTATTAATTACAAGTTACCTATTCATGTATACAAAGATATCCATATATGCAGTTTCCCAAAATAAATTGTATCTTTTTCTTATTAAATAGAAATATCCACATGATGAATAAATATATTTATAATCGAGATATTGATGTGTTGCCACTAAATAGGGTTAAAAACCATATATATTTACTCTTTTAACACATAAAACTGTACTATTTGCTATATTTATTTTCTTATATAGGATTAATATCGCATTTGGTACTTCAGCTTTTCCTAAATATAGAATTAACCATCTAAACTTTAAATTATTCAAATTAATACCAAATTAAAAAATTTTCTTATTTGTTAATACTATCGTAACTAACATAATTAAATATATTTACCGTGATGATACTCTTATAGTCCGTTCACTTGACATAAATAACTATTCATTCCTTTATCGTTCGATGTAAAACTGATATTATAGTGTTTACTTGAAAAGAATAGCAATTCATAATAAATTGCTGTTACGTAAAATGATGAATAACAATTCATGTCTCCACCCTATAAATTACCATTCAATTGTCTATTTTTCAACTTTATTATAGATACTCTTCTTTTGAAAATGACATTTATACAATCATCATTTCTCTGTAATAAATATAAGGGATATTATAAATATTTTACTTTTTACTTTAATAATTACTTATTTTACTTTTATACAAAAATAAGCATTGTAATAGTCATTACAACTTTATTACATTCTCATTGAAATGAAATTTCATTCATCCTTATTTCATTCATTAAAGTGAACGAGCCATTAGTGAAAGAGGAAGTAACATGTGTTAAGTAACTCAACAAGACCATCCGGTCAATTAACTAACCGTTAAGATAAATATAATAATTGAAATATTAATTATTTTAGTAGTTCGATCATGGTTGAGTATGGTGTGAGCCGTTGGATAGTGACAAGACGGATTCCATCAAAATTAATGACGATACCATAAAACTTCCCTAAATAACTAATAAAAAAATAGAAAATTGACAATTGAACAACACACACAAATTGTATAATTAACCAATTGAATTGACAAATTAATTCCAAGCAACTTTGATATATGTGTTAATTTGTGAACTTAATTATCTTTTTTTTATTATTAGTTATTTAACACGTGTCCCTTAATTTTCATTTGCTAGAAATGTCACTTTAGGAAACATGGTTAATTTTAGCAACCGAGGTAATATTAATCAACATGAAATTTTTAATTAGATATTAAATCGACTATTTTAAAGTTCAGTTACTTAATTGTATATTTTAGGAAAGTTCAGTTACTTAATTGTATATTTTAGGAAAATTCAGTATCAAATGTGACATTGACCCAATAATATGCATGATTTTATAGATATTAATTGTAAAATATTAATATATATATATATATGTAAGGCACGTAGATGGAATTATGATAATAGAAGTCATATGGAATCTTAATATGGGAAAATAACCTCGTATTCTGGTCTTCGTATACAAGTAATGATAAACGGAACGGTACCAATTTCCCTACATTCCAGCTCTATTATGCTAACAAGTGCATATGTCAAAATTTGAGATGAAAAGTCATTCAAATATTCAAGTTTTTTTTTTTTTCTTGGGAGTATTTTTCGACCAGTTTTTAATTTAACTTCTTTTGCTACAACTTAAATCCCTTCAGATATTGAAGAAATTCTTAATTATGTATGTTAAACAGTAAATAATGTTTTCATGGTAACTTGAAACTAGTGAAAACTTAAATACTTCCTTAAAAGGCTGTATGAATTTAGCGTTAAGAATTGAACTTTTGAAGGAAAAAAAATATTTTAAATTCTAAGTCTTGTGTCTAGTGAAAAATAAGCTTGTTTTGAATTCATCATATCTTATTTCAAGTGATCCAAATAAAGTTTATAACCAACACCTTAACTAAACCTTTTGAAATAAAATCCGAACCAACATTTTATTCATATCTTATTTCAAGTGATCCAAATAAAATCACGTTGAAAGTAAGAATGTTGGAGGCACTTGGATTAAATGTTTCGATGAATGTTCCAGATGCTTTGGTTGCTCCACATAAGTTCATAAAATATTGTTTGACATGAAAAAAGAGACTCCAACTCAAACAAATGCTTTATTTTAAGGAACTAGGATATGTTTGTCACGCTTCGGAAGATACCCTCAATGTGGCAGTCCATCGCACATAATATTAAAGCTAATGAATGACAACTTTAGTCACGCAAGAGCTTCAATATCATGTGCAAGGCATGCTTTCAAGATAGTAGAAGACTCAGGAGTATTACGTTTAAGCAGATAATAAAAGCATGCAAGAACTTAAATAGATAAACATGTAATATTTATTAGAATAAAAGTCTTTTACAACTTCTTAGGGGCATTCCTCCGTTCTAGTAGCCTTGTTCAACTAAGCCATCTTCCAAAATACTTAAATATAATATAAGTATACTATAGAGATTTTTCTTAAAAGTCTATATTCAAAACTAAATATATAAACTTCTTCCAAAAATCCTAGTAGCTTTAGCTCGTATCTGACAAAAGGAGCTACTCGATGCCAACCACAAGTAATCATATTGTAATAAAAAGTTATAGGAGTATAAGCAAAACTAGCTTAGTGAGATAACTCTCATCTACAAAACATTTCCATAAAACACACAAGTATTTAGACAATCATATGAGAATGCATCAATCACATGAGCAAACAAAATACATACGATTAACCGGAAGCCATGTGTAGCATGGATTTTATGCCCTCCATGTCGGGATTAGGTGGTTATTGGCCCATACGACCATCATATTTGTAGACTTACCGGCTCCTACTTGCCCTGTAGACTTTCTGGCTTGTACTTGTTCTACTACAAATCATCGTTTCCCCACATGAAGAATAGTAGCGAAAAATGAATGTGACTCACAAATATGATACGCGTGAATTGTTTTCAATATAAGGTTATTCAATTATCGTTGAATTCAAGTTATAGGTGATCAAAACAATGTTCATCATACCTTTGCAAGTAAACATAAGCTATTCATCCATTCCTCCTTCGATATTCTTAGCTTTCATTATTAACAACGATATCAATCAATCGTGAATCCAAATCACCGACATTTATTCATTTATCTTTTTCGTTGCTCTCTAAAGATACTATACAAGCACAATCAAGGAATGTAATTAATAAGGGATTAACTCACTCCATGATGATCGCTTCTAGTTAAAGTAATCTTTCGAAAAGTGATATCGGTTCCTTCTTCACTTAAATAAGATGAAATACCCAAAATGAGTCTTTCATAAAATTTCTACTTTGAAGATTCTAAATCTATCTTCAATGTGCGGTAAAATTGGATTTGAAGGAAGTTCCAACTTAAAATGGCAATAACTTGTTCATTTTAACTCGGAATTTTGCATATTATATATCGTTTTCTATCTATTCGAAAATATCTATCTATTTCTAAAACTATTTTCATCAAACTAAGTCGTTTGAGCTCCGAAATAGTGGCGATCAGATTCACCACGAATTTCACAAAACTTATTTTCTTCTTCTTACAAAAACTTATATCAAAGAGATATATATTATAATAGTTTGTAAGACCTTTGAAATGTATGTATATATATTTATTGACTCATATCAAATGCATGAAATAAATGAAGTTGTCTTAACCATAAACTTTTGGTAAAAGTAAAGTCTTCTAAGCATTTTGGAAAAGTAAGACTTTTGAAAATTTCTTCTTAGCTTGCTAGAAAATATCTCAAGTTATTCTAAATGATTATTTTTCTTTTCCTTAATTCTATCTTCTCATTCTTTTAAATTTCAAAAGAATGATTTTCATTTTCTAAGCTTATTTTCCAATACTTTTTGAAAGTAGTAATAATTCTATATTTGAAAAAATGATTTCCTTATTTCTTAAGATCATTCTATTTTTATGAAAGGAAATTTTGGTGTTTGTCAACTAATTTATTTGAAATTCAAAGTATTGATGAAAAAGTGAAGTTTAGCAAAATTTTTTGTCTAATCATAATTCCTTTCCATTTATGACTTTGTAAGGTGTATGTATGTATTGTTTAAAAAAATTCTTATGTTCTTAAAATTTATAACGAACTCCTCTAGATTTCTAGAAAAAGATTTGTTAAGATAAATTCCTAAGTTTTTTATGAAAAAAATTACTTCCTTTCAAACAACATTTATTATTTTTTTAGAGAAGAACTTATATTTAAGAAGATTTGTTTCTTCTTTATCTTGTTGAGACAAAATCAATATTTTCATGCATGATTATGAATATGAAATTATGAAATTATGAAATTATAAAAACATAAGAAATACATAATAATTAATGAATAAGCTAGTAAAAAAATATATCAAGTATTGGAACCTTAGCTTCATCAAGATATCCCAGGATTAAGAATAGACTAGTCCCAAAAGAAAAAGAAAATTGTTTTGACTTGATAAGGACAAGTCTAAGACTAAAAAGATTAGTCTTAAAACATCTTGAACGTAAATAAATTACAATGTAAATAAATAAAATTGCGAGGAAAGTAAATAAATTGCAAAACAAAGGAGCTTATGTGCTCTAAAAGATATAACTACATAGATATATTTAGTTAGATATATATGAAAGCAACATAAAGGAAAATTGATTCATGAATAAGAATAAAGTATATACATATTGTTACTTTCTTAACCACCATGGTTTTAGAAAATATACACTATGCTCATACGAACATATAAAAAACTAAACTATTACCTATAGAAGAAGTAGAAACTAGAGAAAACTTGAGAGAGTTTATGAAGAGATTTTGAGAGAGTAATTTTTGTGTATGGAAAGTGTGAAGGAAATGGAAGGAAGATGTGGTATTTATATGGAAAAGTGGAGGAAAATTTGTGTTAATTGAATAATTAAAAAATGAAACGAATTGAGAGGAGAGGGAGTGGCCAGCGCAAATATGAAGGAAAGAGAGAGAGAGGAAATTTATTTTTTTGTATTTTTGTTAATGAAAAGTAAGATATAAGAGATGTGAAGTTGTATTGGAAATGAAAATTGTAAGAAATAGGTGTATGGGTGTAAGAGTAGGTTATAAGAAAAAGTAGAGATAGATAAGTAGTGTATAATAGTAATAAATAGTGTAATGTAAAAAACACATGACAATTAAAGTACCGGTAGTAAGAAAATACACGTATAATTACGATATTTGATATTTTTAATTACTGAAAAATTATAAGACTAGTATTTTTGAAAACCTCATATTCTTACCAGTCTAACGGTATATTCGGAATATTTTTACTATTATGAGCCTTGGGACACGCTTTTTGAAAACTGTGTTTGAGCGTGCTCAAAATGAATTGCTGTTTAACTAATCTGATATTTTTAAGCTTTCACATGTTATTACGAACTATTCTACACACTAATCTCTCACTTACGTTAGGGTTATAAACACAAGATTGCCGGACTTTACGGTTACGCTGACTAGGGTTTTGTTGACTTTATGGTTTCTTGTTGACTTCTAATTAGGGTTTAAGCTTAATTGATCACAAACTTTAGGGGTTTACAACCTACCCCCTTAAATAAAGTTTTTCCCTCAAAACTTGAAGTTCATACTTGTTTCTTCGAACAAACTTAGATACTTCTGGTGTATATCGCTTTTGGCTTCCCAGGTTGCCTCTTCATGTGAGTGATTTATCCATAGAACTTTCACATACAATCAAGAAACCTCATGGAAGATTCCATCAAACGATGGCTCACCTTAGTTTTAGATTGTCGATGCAATTTAACAAATGATATTAATATCCTAAACCTTAGAAATACTTAAGAGCTTCTTCTCATTTTATGACTCAAAATTTGAGAGAAACACCATCATACTATCATACTGCATCACAAAAGATCGAATAAAGCTTAAAACAAAAAGCATGCTTCTTCTTTTCAAGAACCATAGGTTGATACTACATAATTCTTATACATGTTTTAAGTATGTTTGGGCTCCTTCAAACTGTCTACTTTTTTTCCCTACCATATCTTTCTAAGTTGTCTTAACGTGTCATCATTGCCACATTAGTCCTTTAATGTTGCATGTAGCACAAAAGCGTATGTTATATGCACATGACTATTGCATTTGAATCCTCTCCTTTATTTTAGTCAATTCATCACTAAGGATAGAATAGTTGACAACCTAATAATGGCATTTGAAAAGAAGAGAATGATTGACACTACTCACAATACCACTCAAGAGCGAGAAGTTATTCACAAAGTCAACAAACAAATAGTGTTAACACTTGAAAACTCAAATCAAGGCAACATCATGAAAGAAGGTGTGCTTGAGAATGCACAAATGATGTGTAAACTATAAGAGAATAAAGGAGTTATGAACCTACTCATGACAATGTTCTCTCAATTCACGCCCCAGCTTAATTACCACATAAGAGGGTAGGGTCATGCCAAATCATATCTAGTAAGGCCCTACCTAAATGGTTTAACTAATTAATCCTTTTATCACAAATGAGAACATCTCTTGTTAATGAGATGAGTTGTAAGCCCTCGAATTTTTCGATTATGGTTTTGGAATACCAAATCGAAACCCTAAAGTCTAACCCAAGTTGAAACCGAACCTTAAACAATTTCGATCACGAAATTTCATAAGAGAATTTTTTTCAAAAACAAAAATAGGAAATTCAATAATCGATTGATTCGAAAATCCGAACATGAAAAGGATCCGCCTATCCGATCCCTGAGTTAAAGCCCTCAATTTCTATGGCAAAGATGGATTAAACCCTAACCCTAGTCAAACCAGAGTTACAAAAATCAATAAAAGTCAAAACAATTAAACAATTTCAACTCCGGCAATCCCGCGTTCTCAAACCCTAGAAAACGAAATTAAGCTAATGGCTTAAAATAGTTCGTAATAATATAGGGTATAAAAATATCAGATTCGCGAATTTCGAGTGTCCTTCGAACTCCAACGGGATCAGTTATCGAAAAGCGTGTCCTGGAACTCGGAATATTAAAAATATTCCAATAACACCAAAAGACTCGTAATTAAACAAGGATTTCAAAAATATCAGTTTTGGAATTTTTCGTTAACTAAAAATAACAGATATAGCTCGTTTACTCGTATTTTTTTACTACCGGTATTTTTATGTCTAGCCTACTATTCATAATACTATTCCTAATTCATTACTATTTCACTATCTCTACTTTTTCTTACACCTATTTCTTACTATCTGCATACCTATTTTCTTACTTTTTACATTACCAATACAACTTCATTCACATCAAACTTTACACTTTATTTCTTTTCTTTACAAAAATTACAAAACAAATAAAAATCATCTCTCTCCCTCTCATATAGGCGCCACCCTCTCCCTTTCTTCCCTATATTAATTTTTTTTCAATTTATTTTATTACATCCAAAATTCACTCCAAAAATTCTATAAATACCCCATCCCTCCTTCATTCTTTCACACACTCATTTTACATAATAAAACTCTACTAAAATACTCTCTCAAAATCTCTCTCTAACAAATCTCTCACAAAATACTCTCTACCTATTTTACTCTTCAAGAAAAATATCAAACACAAAACCCATTCATCTCTTTCAAAACCTTCCATTAAACCTCAGGTAAAAATCCTACCTATATTCTTTATCATGTTCATACAACTTAACATGAGTTTAGTGTATGTTTCTTAGACTCATGAAAGTTAAAGAAGCAACAATTTATTCATGTTTTGTTTTTGTTCATGTTTCCATTATTTTCTTTATGTTAATATTATGTTTTTATTATTATTTGTTTTAATCTAACTTATATAATATTATTTACTATATATATATATATATATACACACATTTATTTAGAGCATATAAGCTCATTTGTTATTTATTATTTTCAATTCTTGCAATTTATTTATTTACTTGTTTTATGCAATTTATTAAGACTAGTCTTTCTAGTCTTAAACTTGTCCATATCATTTCAAAACAAATTTCTTTTCTTTTTTTTCTTTTCTTTTCTTTTGGGACTAGTCTATTTTTAGTTCGGATTGCCTTGATGAAGCTAAGGCTGCCAATACATGACCGGGATACCTTGATGAAGCTAAGGTTCCCAATGCTTGACTATTTATTTATGTTTATTTACTTACAAGTATTTCTTTCTATCTTACTATGTTTTATCTTTACTTTTACGTTGCTACGTAACCATATGCATGCATGATTAAGAATATTGTTGTCTTAAATAAAAATAAAAATGGGTTCTTTCTTAAATAAAAAAAAGTAAACTAGATTTCTTAACAAAAAGAACTTTCAACAAAAATATCCAAGTTTTGTTTTTAAATCTTTTTAAAGGATAAGCTAACCATAAATTCTAGAAGATTTAGTAATGAAGATTTCTTCAAAATAATAAAAAGGAACTCATTTCTTTTAAAAGCTAAATACTCCATCAAGATAAGAATTTCTAGTCTTGAACTAAAAACTTGAACTCAACTAAATCTTTTAATAGGTTCATCACATACTATGAAAGCATCTTCAAAACTTGAATTTTATAATTGTTATTATCTTTTCAAAATCAAGATGAAATTTTGTTAAATTCTAAGGTTAACAATTCTTTATTAAGAAAGCTTTCTTTTAAACTTGTCTAAGGAAATTATTCTACCATTTAACAAAATTAAGAATAAAACAAGTTTTTCAAACTAAGATAAAATCAACTCACTATTTTGAAACCAACTTAGAAAATAAAATTTGTAAAGTTTTAAAGGTATATCTATTTTCTAAAGAAGAGAAATAATATAAAATATATTTAACACAACTTCAAATAATTGAAACTTAAAGAATATTTTGAAAAACTTATTTTCGATCACTAGAAATAAAGTTAGTAGATAACTTAAAGAATCAAAGTTTTTTAAGATAAATTTACTTTTGAAAAGTAAGAAAATGAAATAATAATAAAACATTTACTCATAACAACTCAATTATATTTTAGTTTTCCTTCTAATGATTCAAAAAAAAAAAAGAAATTTTCAAAGGTTTTATCTTTTAAAACCATCAAAGACAAATTGTTTATAAAATATTGAGACAACACTATCAAAATCATGCATACATATGAGTATATATGTATGTTCAAAATATATATCGTTTTCTACCTACTCGAAAAGATCTATTATAAGTGCAATTCCGAGTTAAAATGACCAAGTTATGGCCATTTTAAGTTGGAATTACCTTCTACACAAATTTTTACAATTTTATGACATAGTTTTTAATAAGTTTCATAGAATCAACAAGAAATACTCATTATGGGTATTCTTCTTGATTAGGTGAACCCGAGGAGGAGTATTCATACCTGGAGGATTATTTTTATCAGTGGAATTATTGATCGATCATCCGTAAGAAAGATAGATCCTCATGGCCAAGTGAGTTTATTTCCTACCTTTTACGTACTTGGTTGTGCTTGTAGCTAGAAGCACTAGAAGTAGGAAAAGATGAAAATGAATTGTGTATGATAATATTGGTTGAAAGAATGTTAAGCATATCGAGGTATGAATCGTTGATAATTAACTTATGTTTTACTATTATTCTGTTGGAGTGTATGCAAATTCTGTTATCACCTTTAAAATTACTTTAATCATATACTATGAATTATATAAATTGATTCATGCATATCACGTATTTAGTTTCATTGCATGAGCTGCTAATCTCGATTGGACAAAAGTTTAGTAACCGGGTATGCAGTAGCCAGAAATCTGCAAGATGGGCGATAGCAGCCTGAAAGAACTATTTTGAGATGGGCGATAGGAGCCTGAAAGAACTATTTTATGATGGGCTAGTAGGAGCCTGAAATAAACTACATGAGTTGGATTTTAAGTTGGGTTTTAAAGAGCCTGGAACACCTAACCCGGAATGGAGGGGTAAATCCATTCAAACATATGATTTCCGGTAGATCATATGTATTGCTCGATCACTTGCTTGATGCATTCATATGCTTGATTAATAACTTGCTTGAAATTATTTATACAAGTACGTTGATATAGGAATATTCTCACTAAGCTAGTTATGCTTATACTCCGATAGATCTTTGTTGTACAGGACTACATATACCCGGGTGGAATTATAACTTAAAAAGCTTCTGGGAATCTTTTGAAGATCTTAGGTTAAATTTCCTTTAATGTCTTTTGGTATTAGTATTATTCTGTTGTGAGAAAGATTAAGTTGTTATTATGATTGTTTGGAGAATTATAAGGGAAAAACCCTAAGATGATGTAAGGATTATATTCTCTTAATGATAAATTTGATGTTTATTTAGATTCTTGTATGCTGTATTTACTATCTCACACTATACATCATACCGATGTCTCCTATTGTTGTGATAGACGCCTTACATATGGTATTGGAAACTTTCGCGTGACTTCGGGAAGTCATTCCTAAGTTTTAATACTGTATGTGGCGGATACCAGTTTAGGGTACCCTTCGAAGCGTGACATGAGTAACTTCGTATGTTGAAGCCTTTATTGCATAGGGCTTAGCATAAAGGTAAGGACTATAAGTACTAAACTTGAACACACGTCATCCTCGTGTGAGACCACATAATACACTAGGTGGATTTGTAAGCCACCACAAACTCATATTCCTTCTATATTTATTGTTTTTACAATGTTTTTCCCATGAGGTCCACTTACTATTGAAGAGACTTGGACATGAATCTTAAGGAGATATAAATGAAGTCTATTGTAGGATTGTTGAATTGCAAACTCATATACCATTAGTGTATGAACATTTAGCCATACCAATGACCATGTGAATCCAAAGTCGTGCCATTCATTATTAGAAGGGAAATACAAATGAACACTTGCAAAAATACATTAAGACCCAAGAAGTTCATATATTAGATGATGATCTTAAGCTGAAAACATTTTTAAAGTTTCTTGCCAAGAAAGATACAAATAATATGTTAATGGTTCCCTCAAATCAATAGATTTATAGGAAAGCACGTGAAAAAAAATGTTTTTAAATAAAACTTTTCCATATATAAGAAAGGGTTGCTCTAATTAATATAAAGTGAATTTGATAATGGCTGCAAAAGTGTTAAACTTGTATGTTCAATATGGATGTTGATGAGACAATATGATGCACAATTAACTATTTAATTATTATAAACTACACTTAATTAGGCAAATATATATGTGTGTGTGTATGTTGTGTGCCTTTGTGAAGTTTATGCAGGTTTTTAGCATGAACAAATTAGTGATGAATAATATTAGTCAAAGGCCATATCGAGGGATCAATAGGTCAATTAGTCAATTAGTCAAAGCGTGACAAACTTATGACCAAGGCTCAACATGCCAAAAATGCAGAATCAATGGTCAAGGAGTCTTTCAAAGGCTCAATAGGTCCACTGGTTAGGGTACGGCGAGTTTAAGACTAAGACTCGATAAGTTCAAAAAATGTACAACCTTAGTTTAGGGGTTCATCAAGGGCTCAACGTGTTAAGGGGCTAGGACGTGATGAGCTGAAAAACCACTCGACAAGCTCAAGTCTCAAGCTCAAGTCTTAAGCTTAAGGAGGTAAAGATAACAGACTTGGTCGATGGCTAAAATGAGGTGCAACAAGTTAAGGCACACAAGCTTGAATATTAATGCTCGATGGAGTGCATATGAGCAAAGACTTGGTCAAGTGGAAAAATGAGGCGCGGTGAGTCTTTAGGGTGCAACAATTTAAATATTGGAGCCGATGTGGCAAAAAGAGCCGTTGAAGTGCATTGAATGCTTGGTGACTTAAAGACGTTATCTCTAACAGAAATTTGAATTTTTGTAGACTACATATATACTCAGTCCTTAGGAGATTCAACAGCAAAGAAAACTAGAAGTGAAAAAGTGCTTTTATTTGCAAAGTAACAAATCATTAATTTTCTTGTTCTCTTGTTCATTAAATTGTATATCTCAAAAAAGAGAGAGAAAATTATTCTAATGCTTTGTTCTTGTATTTTTATTCATCAAAGAGCACCTAGAGAGAGAAAGAAAATACTTTATTTCCTAAAGTGTTGTAATAGTGGTGTATTCCTCAACTTGAGTGTCACACCCCGCCCCGCAGGCGACGGTGATACAATGCCAGGGCAGACAAACCTACCACTGGCCCCCTAGTGATAATGGCCGACACCACCATTGCATCATGGTGACCCCAACTAACGCATGCCCCGAAGGGTACCACGGGCACTATAGGTATTGTTACACTTAGGCAAAAGCCTTAGGTTTGGGGTTCGAATCCTAGAGGCTGCAGACTGGGTTCAACTCTGTCTAAGGGTAACAATACCTATAGTGCCCGTGGTACCCTTCGGGGCATGCGTTGGTTGGGGTCACCATGATGCAATGGTGGTGTCGGCCATTATCACTAGGGGGCCAATGGTGGGTTTATGCCCTGGCATCGCATCGCCGTTGCCTGTGGGGGCAGGGTGTGACATTGAGTGTGGTGATTAATAAAGTGATGGTAAAGTTCTCAATTGGAGGCATCGATGAATTGTGGAGAGTGAAAAGTAGGTCGAACTCCATGTTAAATTTGGACTCAATTTCTATCCCTATCTCTTTAATTTTTCATATTATAATCTACTGCATTAAAATTACTTTTTTTTGGGCATTTTAGGGAAAATACTCAATCAACCCCCCTCTTGAATATTTTATAGTTCATTTTCACGTTTTCATTTAGTATCAGAGCCTCATCTCTATCTATTATGTGTTTAATCGCATAGAGAGTAAAAATCATGGCGTCAAATGCACTAGGGTTTCTAGAAGAGCAAACTATAAATAGACCATCGTTTCTAAGTGGGGGTAATTACCCATATTAGAAGTGAAGGATGAAAATTTTTCTTAAAGCTCAAAATAGATTAATTTGAAATATTATAGAATATGGTCCTTTAAAAATAGAAGGAAAAGAAGAAAATGTTTACGGAAGAAAATTAGGAAAAATTAGATTTAAATGAAATTGCTATGAATATTTTGCATTATGGTCTGAATGAAAGCGATATCAATAGAGTATGTACATATAAATCAACTAAAGAAATATGGGATGAATTGGAAAATACTTATGAAGGAATTTTTAGAGTTGGAGATACAAAAATATGTCCTTTATGTGGACAATTCAAAATATGAATATATAGATGAAATGCATAGCAGATGCATTAATATCATAAACCTATTTAGTATACTTAGGAAGAATTTTACTAACTTGAAAATAAATTCTGAACTTCTCAAGTCACTAACTAAGAATTAGGAAGCAAAATGAATTGCTATAAAAGAAACACAAGACTTAAGTGATATGAGTAAGGAAGAACTCCTTGGAGTGCTCAAAACACATAAGCTCATCAAAAGTAAGAAGAGGAATCTAGTAAGAAGGCTATTGTCTTAAAAGCCATAAGTTAAGATTCCAGCAACGATGATGATGAAGATGAAAATGAAGAACTTTTTCTTGATGGCCAAGAAGCTCAAGAAGTTTATGAAGCCCAGCAACAAGTTAAAGGAAGTGGAAGATGGCAGCAACTAATCTAGATAAAAGAAAAAAAAAAAAGATATGATAACTTGCTTTAAATGTCACAAACCATGACACATCTAGCAATACTGTCTATTGCTCAAGAAGGCTTTAAAGGGCCTAGAAACGAAGCACTCATAGCCACTTGGAGTGATGATGACTCAAGTGACTTGGATGAGAATGTGGGCTTCATGGCACTAGACGATGAGGTAAATTTCCCCTCTTCTCCTTCTTATGCTGAGTTGTATGTCATATATGATAAAGCATGCTGTAAGTTAGCTAAAGTAGGGAAAAAGAACAGTTTGCTTAAAACATTAACGATAGAGAGTAGATAAGACCTAGAAAATTTTCAAACCAAGCATGAAGAGATTAAATAAAAAAAATGAAAAAATGCATGAAGAAATAAATAGTCTAAAATTAGAAATGATAAGATAAATAAGTGTAAGAAGCTAAAAAGTAAAAATGATGAGTTAAGCAAGATCAATGAAAAATTAACAATTGAAAATGACTTGCTTGATCTTGAAATTAAAACTATCAATAATAAAAAAATGGAATGTGCTAGCAATATTCAAAAAGAGATAGAGGATTTAGAAAATGAAAATATAATATTAAAAGCTACCTTGGATGATTCAAAAGTAATTATAGCCAAGTTCACAAATGATAAAAAGAATTTGAGCATATTTCTTGGAAATCAAATGTGTCATTTAAATAAATATGAATTGACTATAGTAGAAAAAGTAGTTATAAGTCCCACAAAAATCGTTTTGTAAAAACCACCATGGGACATGCAACGACTATGGGAAATCTGATCACATTGCACACTACTATTGTAGACACCCAATTTTTGCCCATTTAAGGCTTCGGTTTATAATAAAAATTAATATTATGTTAAGCCCTCAAATTTAAATAGATAAACAAAAATACAAAAAAAAAAAAGAGAGAGAGAGTAAGAGAGAAATTATTTTTTTTAGAAGAAAAAAGAAAAAAAAAGATAAGAAAAATAAATAAATTTTAAATTTTTTTGGCTTGATATAATACTAGTTTTAATTATAAATTTGTTTTGATACAATTAAATGATTTTATCAATTAAATCCACATTTTAGAGAAGCCTTAAATATATTTTGAATGCAAAAACAAAACAAAAACAAAACAGGAGCAACCTGAGTTTGAATCGTGTGGAGAGCATGCACCCATGTGTGGCTTGCCTCTGGAGCGCGTGTGCCACACGTGCGTCGTCCTTCCCTAGGAGACACGACCCTTTTTTCTTGCTCAAATGGTCGTTTTTCGGTCGATTTTTGGGAAAAATTGGCTTCAATTTTCATGAAATTGTTTTGGGGATCTGAAAGTAAACTTGAAGTACTTTGGATTCATATCATTTTAGAATTTTGAAAATGCAATTTGGGTATTTGAAATTGAGTTGGAAAATCATCAAATACGCTTTTTTTCGCACAATTTTCAAAATTCGTTTTTTAAAATTTACACTTCGAAGGTCATAATTACACTTCTAAAATAACGAATTAAACTTAATTGGTTGTTTTAACCCAATTTCAAAGCCAAATACATTTGCAATTTGTTCAATTAAGGCACAAATACCCAAATTCAATTTTTTTTGCACGCTTTCGATTTTGGGGTTTTGATCCAATTCAATGCTAATTCGAGTCTTAATCACTATAAATAGGACTCGAATTCATCCTTCTGAACATCGAAAAGAAAAAAAGAATTTACAACTTCAGGTGTTTGTCGAGCGAATCCAATGTTATAGAAAGCTTTAGGAGTTCCTGATCTACTTGTAGGAAGTTATAGATAGTTATAGAAGCTTGATCTTCATCTTTGACCAAGATCTACCAACGGCCACCATCTTCGAAGCTTCTAACCGCTGCATTTAGCCACTCCTAACTTGATCCACCATCATAGGAGTGTTGGTAGGCCTCACTTGGTTCAACTTCGCAAGTTTCGTGCTTTGAAACCTCTGAATTGGTGTTTTCCGGACTCTCCAGTTGCCTCCGACCACAGCTCCGGCGTCTTCTCCAATCACAGCTTCGGTCAACGAAGGACCAACCGACTTCGATCTGACTCTGAGATCCGACCCGACCAGGTAAGTAGTGTAGTAGTAGTAGTAGTAGTAAAAATAATAATATAATAATATAATAATAATAATAATATTATTATTATTATTATTATTATTATTATTATAAAAATGAAAAATGATAAAAAAAAAGGAAAAGATAATAAAAAGAAAAAATAGATATATGCATGAAAATTGATCTGTCACCTAGAAAAATCATTTTCTTGAAAAAAATAATAATAAATTTGTTAGTTTATAGGAAAACTTTGAAAAAAAATCATTTTTTTCTTTTTTCTCTTTACAAAAATTCAAAAATTAAAGAACTTAAAGTGAAAAGAATTCTAAAAAAAAATAAAATCAACCAACACGCTAAATGTTTTATAAAAAGAACTACGTATTGTCTGATCCCAAATAGCGGGTACATAGGCACCTCCGGGGCGACTTAAAAAGTTTTTTTTTTCTTTTTGGTTTTTGTCAAATATTATTGATTCATTATTGTATATATTTAGATTTACTCGTTTAATAAAAATTATAAATCTCAATACAATTTGCATGTAAATAAATTTTTTTGGTAATAACAACTTGTAAATATTATTCATAGTTGTAAATATTTAGATTTGCCAATATTGTAAATATAGATCTGTAAATATTGTTTGAATTTATAAATTATAAAAATCATAGTCTACACATTAGAATTTTTTTTTATGAGCATTAAAAGGATAAATTTTAATTTAAGAATTTCAAGTGGTAACCGTATGGTTTTAATAGAATTGCCTCCGAATCCAAAAATCTCTGGTTTATAAAATTTAATTTTAAAAATCATTTTTTTCACAGATTAGTAGCTAAGTTAGGAGTAACCACCCATTGATCCTAGCTTTTTTTTCCTGATTTTATTGGGTGGTGACTCCAAAATATTTTCAAAAATCAAATTTCTTTTAATTTTTAGTCAAGGATTCGTATTAGATGGGTAAGGGTTTAATATGAATCAGATTAAAAGAAATTAAACCAAAAATGAAAAATCTAGGCTCGACAACTATGCAATAAGAAAAATCATGCATTTGAATCATAGAAGCAAGCTAGTTTGGATTCCTAAGAGAGAGATTTTTGTTCCATCTAACAAAAAAGATCCAAACTCAAATGGATACCAAAGAAATAATACTCTGTTTTGTAGGTATTTCAAGTGGGAACAACAAATGTTACTTAGACAACGGTTGCACTAGACACATGACTAGATATGCATCAAAGTTCACATTTCTAGACTTGAAAGATCAAGGAAATTACCTTTGGAGATGATTAAAAGTCATCTATTCTTGGTGAAGATAACATTCTCATAAACAAATATTTAATTATTAAAAATGTGATGCTTTTGATGATTTAAAATATAATATGCTTAATGTCAGTCAATCGTGTGATAGTGATTTTAGAGTAACATTTCTCGTAATAAATGTTCTATTGAAAAATTGATAATAACCAAGTGCATTTTCAAGAATATAGATAAAGAAATATTTACAAATTAAGTTGGATGACTTGAAATCATCAAATGAAACTTGCTATACTCTCAAAATCACAATAGTTGGCTATGGCATAGAAAATTGGGACATGCTAGCATTGATGTAATTTCAAAACTTGTTTAAAAGAATTTCATCAAAGGTTTATTAAAAATAAACTTTTGAAATGACTAGATTTATCAAACATGTCAACAAAAAAAGCAAACTAAGCTTCTTTTTAAGTCTAAGATGTTGTTTCCACCATTAGGTCATTAGAATTATTACATATAGACTTATTTGGTTTACTTAAACTTTAAGTTTATGAGGCAAAAAAAATACTTTGGTTATTGTTGATAATTTCACTAAATATACATGGGACTTTTTCCTCACATTAAAAACGAAACAAATTATGTCTTTTTTAGATTGCAAGAAAGTCTAAAATGAAAAAAGTCTTAATATCATATCTATTCGAAGTGATCATGGAAATGGCTAGAACCATATTGTGTGAAAACAATTTACTAAATTTTTTTAGCTGAAGCTGTAAATTCTGCTTGCTATACTTCAAATAGAGTTTTTATAAGATCATTCTCAAGAAAACCCTCTATGAGCTTTGGAAAGGTTAAGACCTAACATTTCTTATTTACATCCTTTTAGCATAAATGTTACACTCTAAACAATGGAAAGCACACTTGGTTAAATTTGATGCTAAAAGTAATGAAGGAATCTTTGTAGGTTATTCTTTGACAAGTAAGCATATAGAGTGTTTAATAAAATAACATTAGTTGTAGAATAATCTATACATGTTGCTTTTAATGATTCTTTGCCTTATTTATTCTCAAATAACGAAGTAGATGTTGTTTATGGTGATTTGAATAAATTCTCTGTTGAAAATAACAATAAAGAAGACAATGAACATAAAATGGATGATGTGCATGAATTGCTAATTATGACATTCCTAAAGAATGAAAATATACAAAATCATATTCAAAAAATCTAAAAATGGTAAACCTTCTAAAAAGTACAAACAATATCATCTTTGTAGAACATCGGTAATCTTGTTTTTCCGATCACAAACTGAGCTTAAAAATATTAATGAAGCTTCAAAAGATGATTTTTTTATAAATGCTATGCAAGAAGAATTAGACCAGTTCATAAGAGATGATGTTTGGAAATTAGTTTCTAAACCCGACAATAGACTTATTATTGGAAGCAAATGAGTATATAGAAACAAGCTGACAAATCTATAATAATAACAAGAAACAAGGCTATATTAGTTGCTCAAAGTTATAATAAAAAGAAGACATAGATTTTAATGTGAACTTTACTCCAGTTGCCAGACTATAATCTATTAGAATGCTTTTGGCATTTGCTACTTTAAAAAATTTTACTTTTTTAAAATGAATGTCAAAAGTGTTTTTTAAACAGTTTTATGAAAGAAGAAGTCTATGTAGAGCAACCACTAAGTTTTAAAAATAATGAATTTCTGATCATGTTTTTAAATTAAACAAAGCTCCTTATGGTCTAAAGTAAGGTCCTAGAGCTTGGTATGAAAAACTCAATAGCTTCATTTTAAACAATGATGTTTAAGAAAAATTGATACAACTTTGTGTATTAAAAATTACAAGTTAGATGTATTGATTGTACAAATCTATGTGGATGATATTGTGTTTAGAGCTATAATATGAGTTTTATCAATGAATTTGTTGAATCATAGAATGAGTTTGAAATGAGCATGATGGATGAACTCGATTATTTTCTCGGTCTCAAATAAAGCAATGTAAAAATGGAACATTCATCATTCATCAAAATATACAAGAGATATGTTGAAATGTTTAAAATGGATAATTGCAAAACAAGACTTACACCTATGAGTATAAGTATAAAACTTAATAAAGATGAAAATGAGAAAAACATTTGTGAAAAGCTTTATAGAGGCTTGATAGAAAGTTTGTTATATTTAACAACTTCTAGACATGATATCATGTTCTCGATGTGTATATGTACACGATTTCAATCATGCCCAAAAGAATCACACTTGAATGTAGTAAAACACATATTCAAGTATCTTACAGGCATGATGAAATTGGCTTGTGATATCAAAGTTCACCTCTTTTGATAGTTAGTTACTCTAATGTTAACTTTGTTAGGTGCAAAGTATATCGGAAAAGTACAAGCGGCACATGCCACTCTTTGGAAATCCCTAATATCTTGACACTCAAGAAGCAAAATTCTATTGCACTTTTAACTGAAGCTAAGTATATAGCTGTTGGTAGTTGTAATGCACAAGTTTTATGGATGAAATGACCTTGTTAGATTATAGTTTAAAATATAAAAATGTTCCAATTCACTGTGATAACACATGTGCTATAAATTTGACAAAAAATCTTATTCAACACTCGATGACCAAGCATATCGAAATTAACATAATTTCATTAGAGATCATGTTCTAAATAGAAATATCACTTGGAATTTCTTGATACAAATAATCAGATGCAGATATTTTTACAAAACCCTCGAGTGAGGATTGTTTTTGCAGTTTATGAAGGAATTGGGCATGATTAAGCAAGATGAGTGTTAAATATCATGAGCCAAGATGAATCTAAGGATAAAAGAAGTTATTAAATGTTCGTATTTGCTTTGTGATGCTTATGATCTGTTATGTTTGCAAAAATCTATTATATGATTATTTGTTTGAACTTGATTCTTTTTAGACTTATGTGAGTATTTGAATTGTATGATGTTTAAGCATCTCTCTTATTGCAATATTCTGAGTCTGTCTGTCTTTTTTTTTTTTTTATGAGTACAAAAGAGGAGAAGTGTAGAATATATAATCAACAGCAAGCATGTAGTCTGTTTTGATAAGTACAAAAGGGGAGCTAAATGAAGTATTAAGTATAGTGTGCATTTCCCTAGATTAAACATTAAATATTTTGAATCAAATTTGAAAAAAATCCTTTAAAACCGGATGCTTAATTGAGGGGTATACTACATTGAATGTGTTAATTGTGTATAATTGTCCTCATCAAAAAGAGAGATTGTTGAACTTATATGTTCAATATGGATTTTGATCAGACAATATGATGCTCAGTTAACTATTCAATTATTGTAAACTGCACTTAATTAGTAAAAGAAATATATGTGTATGTTGTGCGTCTTCATAGAGTTTCCACAGATTTTTAGTAGAAAAAATTAGTGATAAACAATATTAGTCAAGGGTTGCATCAAGGTGTGAATAAGTCATTAGTCAAGGCGCGACAAACTCAAGATCAAAGCTCAACAAACAAAAAATGCAAATCAGTGGTCGAGGAATGAAATCGCGATTCCGATTTTGATTCCTGTTCTATTTTAGATGCATTTTAAAAAACTAGAATCAACTATCAAAAATCAAAGGTGAAATCAATTTTGTCTTTAAAAGACGAAATCGCAATTCATTCTATTTTCTATTACAATTGCTTTGTTATCCTTTTATACGTTTATTATTCATATTTATCACCAATGATATTTTTTATAAATATCATACAATTATGTAATTATGTTCTACTTTATGATGTATATAATAAAAAATATACTTAAGATTCTATCTCTTTATATATTCAATTTCATTTCATTTCAAGCCACCCTACTGTAGCAGCAGAACCAACCTTATAACAATATTCGGCGCCTCCCCTTGAGTGGACCTTATGCTAAAATCCCCAATATTCTAATACGTAAAATAATAGTCAAAATACCATTAAAAACTAAACTCCGAAGCTATCACTTTATTAACATCTCCAGCGATTTTACGAAAACAAACGCTCCATTTTTTTTTTTTTTCCCGCAGCGTAAACATGTCGGTGCGGATATATAATCATATAAAACCCGAAAATAATTATAATAAAAAAAGACAACTATCGCCAATTATATCCGCGCGTAAATAACAATAATCCCACTCCCGCGAGTCATTGTCACAATTCAGCTCCCAAGTAAATGCGGGGTCTGTAAAGGTCATATCCCAAATCAAAATCACACCGTCATCTCTCCTCTCGAGGATTCATTTTTCTTTTTTAGTTTTCCTATTTTCAATAAATACCGTCGCTTTACTTTCCACATAACAGAATCAATCCTTTTCTCTCTCTTCACTTCTCTAAATCTCTCTCTCTCTCTCTCGCTCTCTTCGTCTTCTTCGTTTCTCTCTCTCTCTCTCTTGTGAAACCAGCCAGTGGCATCAAATGGCTTCAAGAGTGGATCTAGACGGCAAGCCGATCCAGCCGATAAATATGCATGATCGGCGCCGGAGGTTTCATCGGTTCACACCTCTGTGAGAAGCTCATGCACGAGACGCCTCACAAGGTGCTCGCGCTCGACGTTTATAATGACAAAATCAAGCATTTGCTTGAGCCGAATAATCAGCCATGGTCCGACCGGATCCAATTCCATCGTCTTAACATTAAGCACGATTCTCGTCTTGAAGGTCTCATCAAAATGGCAGATCTGGTTCGTCACGGCTTTGTTTTTGGTTAATTTGTTTCTTGTTGCGTAAATTTCTTGTTTTTTTGGGGTTATTTCTCAGTGAACTAATCTTTGAATCGATCTTGAAAACGGTTTTTAGGTTCTTGAAACTCGATTTATAGCAATGCGATGCGTTTTATTTGTAGACTGTAGAGTTGGTGCAGTTGTTGTTAAATGTTAATTTTTGCGTGCTTTTTGTGAGCAAAGGTGGAGTTTTTTGCTTTTACGACGGTCGATTTTCGTGTTAAATGTAATTGCGTATCACAAATTCATTGAATGTAGTTGTGAAGATTTCGCTGTTTATTTTATTCGGCAAGTTATTATGAAGATATGGTGTTAGATTTCGGTTCCATAATGCTTGTTTTGTGCTATGTAACCGATTACATACCAATCATTGAAAGTCGTTTGATTTGTACGGATACAGCTAGCTGTATGATTTGGCAACATTTTTATGGATGGGGGTTGTAGATTTTGGTTATTTGTTTCTCGTTTTCAGCCAATAGAGACTCCGTGCCGTGGTTTTATTGAAAATTTGTTAATTTGTGATTAATTGTGATGTGTTTTACTTGCAGACGATAAATCTTGCTGCGATCTGCACTCCGGCTGATTATAACACACGTCCACTTGACACAATCTACAGCAATTTCATTGATGCGCTGCCAGTGGTACGGCATTTTTCTTTCTCTTTTTTGAAGATTTGGTTTTTCTTTTAATTGCCTTTTTATAATATTACTGGTTTCAGTGCATGCATAGTTGGTTTGTGGTTTTGATGTGATCATGATTGTGACTTTGTCGATTTCGGAGCTGATTTATGGTTTTGGCATTAGGTTAAGTACTGTTCGGAGAACAGTAAACGTCTTATTCACTTTTCAACTTGTGAAGTTTATGGAAAAACAATCGGTTCCTTCCTTCCCAAATATAGCCCTCTCCGTCAGGTAAGCTGACGCTTTCTTATCTTATTCATCTCTTAATTCTCTCATCTATCATTATCAGTTTGTTTGTTCTTTCATTCATCATGCTGCTGTTGATCTGGTCATTCACTTCTCTTGATGTGTATATGTGAATATATTTATAGATAGAATTTGTGGAGGACAAAGAACTGCACAATTTATTTTCCTCCTACGGCATCCCTTTTGTTGTGCACCCCAAAAAAAGGAAAAAAAAAAAAAAAAAACAAAGTGATTAACCTTGTCCAAGTCAGAACCCTTATAATGGTGATGTCCTGAATGTTTAGAGATGCCTTTTCCAATGGTTTTCTTTATAATGTCCGTACTGTTGCTGGATCCACAAAAACTGGCTTGTTGGTCAGCCTTCCTGCCAGCAAAATTAATGCTAAAACTTTATCTAAATCGCCACATGCTGCTTTTTATCAGGATCCTTCTTACTATATCCTTAAAGAGGATGCATCTCCCTGCATTTTTGGTTCTATTGAAAAGCAAAGATGGTCTTATGCATGTGCGAAGCAATTAATTGAAAGGCTGATTTATGGTGGGCTACTCTATCCTTTCAAATTTGCTAATTCGTTCTCTATGTTGACATTTATTTAACTTTATTTTTCCTTTCTGCAGCTGAGGGTGCAGAAAATGGTATGGAGTTCACCATTGTGAGACCTTTTAACTGGATTGGACCTAGGATGGATTTCATTCCTGGCATTGATGGACCAAGTGAGGGTGTTCCCAGAGTCTTGGCCTGCTTCAGCAATGTCAGTTCAGCTTGTAGTTATGCCATACATACAATCATTTTCTTGCATTTTGTTGGTAAATTGGCTAAATGTATTATTTCATCTTTTTTCAGGCTCTACTACGTCGTGAGCAACTCAAGCTTGTTGATGGTGGCCAGTCTCAAAGAACTTTCGTATATATCAAAGATGCAATTGAGGCTGTCCTTTTGATGATTGTCGGTTCCTCTTTATGCTTAGTCCAACTTGATATCTATAACTATTATTTTGAAGCTAATTAGCTGTTCCCTTATCAGGAAAATCCAGCTAGGGCCAATGGTCATATCTTCAACGTAGGCAACCCTAACAATGAGGTGACCGTAAAGCAGCTTGCTGAGATGATGACAGAGGTGGGTTAATGTGTTAGCTGTGTTATTAGTTCATAATTTTCTAACTACAATTAGTTTGATATGTCTTGCTGAATGTTTGTAATTTCCATTCTGCAGATTTACTCTAAGGTCTGTGGGGAGCCACCTTTGGAGACACCTACTCTTGATGTGAGTTCGAAAGAGTTTTATGGTGAGGGATATGATGACAGTGACAAGAGAATCCCAGACATGACCATAATCAACAGACAATTGGGTGTGTGTCTGGTTTATGATACATCTTTCCCCTTTTAACTCAATAGTTCAAGTCATGGTTGCTCTGACAATGATGGCAATTTTGTTTCAGGTTGGAACCCAAAAACATCATTATGGGACTTGCTGGAATCCACACTCACCTATCAGCACAGGACATATTCTGAGGCTATTAAGAAAGCCATCTCAAAACCAGTTGCCTCCAGCTGAGAAAATCGCCCGTGTTGAGGGATTCTGGATATTGGATAGCGGTCATTGCAGGTGTTTTGATTCTTTCTGAGGATGTTTAAGTATATGAAAAATGGTTTATTCTTGTATACGATGATATTTTTTTTTTTACTTTTTTTTTTTTTGGTGGTTCCATTATCAGTAGCCATAGCTCAGCAATGTTGTTTTGGACAATTGTTGTGAAGATGTCGTAGAAAACTTTATCCTGTTGTTGTACCTATTAGTAGAGCTTGAGCTATGACATGCTGGAGGAACGTCTTATCACAAAAAATCTGTTTCTCTCTTATTCTAGAGGATTGGCTGCCAATCCTTTAGAGTCTCCAAGAGCATGGTGTACTGTGCATTTTAGGTACTCTTTCTAAATTCCATTTTGTTAATTAATTTATTTCATCAATCCTCTTCCTTATGGAATATATGTTGGCTTTCATTAATATGGGTTGGAAGTTCTAGCTAAGAATGTTGGAATAGAAAATGTGGCTGGATAGCTGAATCAGGGTTGATTTTGCTTTGGTACTCAGAGCTGTCTAGTATGACGAGAATGAAAAAAGACGATCAAGTGCGCTATTTCATTCTATGAAGGTGGATTCATGTATTGTAGTTGCATCTTTTAATCTGCTTTTCAAGAAATCGCATTCTTCAGCTTAGGATCTTTTATGTAGATTTAGTTATTTTGGCTCCTTGCAGATTGCACCTATAACTTGCCAAGGTTTTGAGTCTGGATTCCAAGATGAGTAAATGAACTTTGCAGGATTAACCATACTTTTAGCTTCGTCCCATCAGAACATACTTATTCCGTGCGGTCTATGATTTTTAGTTTCTCAGCAATGTGCTTATGGTGTTTGCATTACATTTACATAGCGATTTCTTACCTTCCATGCTTAAAGCTTAAACTCCGACGTTTTCTGGACCACTCCCTGCTAGCTGGGTAGTTGCTGCCTGATAATTTGACATATCTTTGGTGCTAATTTATCATATGCCGTTGCTTTCAATCTAGTTGGCTTTTAAATTCTTATATTTAAGTTTTGATGGTGGCCAGGTGTATTATATAGAAAATATGCGGTTCTGATTTTGATTAGTCACTAATTCTAGTTTTAAGTTATTGTCTGGTCTCGTCAATTTTGAGTCAGACAGCTTGAATCGATAGCTTAACTTACATGGAAATAAAGCTACAGATGGAAAACGCTTTTGGGCCTGGACTTCCATGAAGCCCAGAGTCGCACGGTGGTTTTTTCGGAAGGCTCAAGCGCATGATTCAGCTAAATACTTGAACAGAAGGAAGAGGTCATGATCGCTGCAACCCCTCTGCTCAAACTTTCATTAAGAATACCGTTGGATAAATTATAAAAAGATAACTAGTGTTTTGCTTTTTAACGAAGGTATGACCTATATCTGTGTAAACAAGTGATTTGAATTTTATTTTTAACAAATACACATTATTTTTTGGCTTTTTTTATTGGTTGATAATATTGTTAAATGAATTTAATTAAAGTAAAAAAAAAATCATTATCTATTATTAAAAGTAAAACAACATCAGACTCGGACCCGCCAACTGGTTTGGCCCTGGCCAATTGGAACTGGCTCTAATCTGTCACATTTACCCCTTTTTTTGGAAAACCAAACAGTTCCACCTGGAACCGGTGAACCCTGCTGGGTCCAACAATCCAAAATGCATCCGCAGCCTGCAACACTTTGACGTTGAGCGCAAGTTTGTCCAAGACAATTGCGCCATCAGTCCCTCAGTTTTGGAATGTGGACTGCCATTTTAAGGATGTGGGACAAGCATCATACCTAAAGATATGGGACAACTGCTCCAGTTTAGGAGGTCTATCTTGCAATAATCTTTTAGAAAGATGGTAGCATTTGATAGTTTACGGTGATAGTAAGTGTAAAGAAGATGCAAATTAGTTTCCATTGGTGTCTTTATTCGGTGATGATAAATGTAAAGTTGCCGCAAATTAGTTTTCATTGGTGTCTTTATTTGGGAAAATATTGTGGTGGTTTTATAAATATTAAAACTTAAATTTCTGGTTTCATGTTGGTTAAAAAGATAAAAATATGAAAAAATAAGCCTATCTCACATGAATTATACATTTAACTAACCCTACATTTAGGGAAGCAAATGAGTTGGGCCGAGCCGAACTCTTAACGAGTCTAGAATGTGTAAACTTAAGCTCGGCCTGAGCCCATTTAAGATTTTCAAGCTCGAGCTTAGCTTGTTAGGCTTATTTAGCTAAGCGAGCCTAACGAGCCAAGCTCAGACTTGAGTCCGTTTAATTAAAATTTGCCTTATATTCTTATTTTTTATTAAGCCCGATTCGACCTCTGGTTGAACACTGACTTTCTAACATATTCAGGCTTTTTGACAATATTGAAAAACACAAGTTATATGTCGTAAAGCAAAACTCGAGTTACTTATTTATAAAATTATCAAAACATAGATTATATATTTATTAAAAATAAAACTGAGATCATTTATTTATAAAAATATTATAATATTTATTATATATTTGCTGAAAATCAAGACTCATATCATTTATTTGTAAAAATACTGAAACGGGCATGTTTACATATTTTACCCAATATTTATGTTGGTAGATGCCCAACCTAATTTACTTTTCTAGCCCCACTTAACTTGTTTAGTAAACTTTTCCAGCAATGTGGATTATTCCCCCTCACTGGTATTCTGAAAATACTCGTGTGGACTTATTAGTCAGGTCTTCCCCCTGAAATTTCCTTCTAGCTCGTTTAATAGATTGGCTATAACTAAAAACTGCTCAGCTATATTTATATTTATATAAATAATATATATAAATATATTTGATTTACATCTATATTTTATCTATATTTGATCTATTTGATCTTTCATAAAACTGTCAACTTTTTTTTACTTGTATTATTTTTTAATAAATATTTATTAAAAAATTAAAAAAAAATTATATCTACGAGAAACAGCTAGCTCAACAAATCTATTCTTTGGCTCGTTAGTCTTCACTACGGAACTGCGTTATCAATATTTAGTCCACGGGAATGTTATAGATAATATGGATTATTTAAATATTGATTAAACGTACTACTTGTTTGCAATATGGTTTATAATTTAAATATTAATTAAATAGAAAATTAATATATTAATTAATTGTGAACAATTAATATTTCTTTTTAGTTAGCAATTGTTATAATAGTAATTAGTAACATATTCCATTATTACTCATTATTAGTGATTAATTAATTGGTAAAGAAATTTGGAAACCGATGTTCCCTCAAGTTAGAACTAATTGTTACATAAGTATAATATCAGTAATTATAATTATACATTGATGTATACTCTTATTATATTAATTACTACAATCAGTCATCATCTTATTAAATATGTAATATGGTTCATTATTTATTATGTACCTTTTTTCACTCTTTATTTAATTATTCTTAATTGTTTATATATATAATTAATGATACTGAATATTTCATGCTCCATGACCATTGAGTTCAAAACTCCTATCCCATTAGTAGTCACAATTTTTACTCTAATATGCGATTACCAACATAAACAAATTAAGATAAAATTCCATCATATGAATTCTAGACTAGAAATCTAAGAGGGAGAAGAACTGGGTTTCATCTCACATGATCAAGTATCACGGGTCTTAACTAAAATTAACAACCAAATTAATGATTGAATAAAGACAGCATAAATAATATATATATATATATATATAAAATTTTATACGAAATAAAAGGGACAATATCACCCCTTACTCTTCATATAAAAAAATACTTCTAGCTAAGACTTCAATCCACTTTTATAAGTGTAGTGCTTAACAAATTTGCAATTAAAAAACTCATTTTGCACTTCATTTTTGGCTTACTCAAGAAATGGGCAAAATTATGGACAAGAGTACAATTGTATTAGTGCAATAGGAACAAGATGATGGTACTTGAAAAAGATCCCTTTAATTTGTTCATATCTGCCTTATAGCTCTAAATTTGGCCGTTGCTTATAGAAATCTTCTCGGGTCGGGTTCGAACCGAAACACGAGAAAAATCGATCACGATGAGTCCTCTATTAGACCTGTCCTGGCAGGGCAAGTAGGACCTGCCTTGTGGATCCATTGAGTTAGCGGGTCCAATCCAGGTTTATCTCGAGGACCCGGTGGACTCAGCGAGTCCAAGAGGGTTTGTCCAATTTTTAATTTAAAAAAAAAAAATTCTTTTTTGGCTTGCAAATTTTTTTTTTTTAAATATGCTGTTTGATCCATAGGACCTGCTCGTGCGGCGAGTTCACGGATCCTACTTGGACCGGAAAAATGTCAAGTTGCTCATGTTCCTTCCATAATTCGATTATTGCTGTGTGGAAAAAAAGAAAGTGAAAAAGAGCTATTTCTCAGTCAATTCTTCTTCCTTTTTTTTTCCCTGAAAATTTTTTAGTCTATTCACTCAAGTCTATCTGCCCTATACTTTCGGGCTCTTAGTCCCTGAAGCTATAGTAGTAAGTGCAAAATATTGTACTCCTTTTTACCTTTTAAAAAAAAAAAAAAAGATGTTAACAGTAGATTACGAGAGAAATAGATAGAAGAAATTTCCATCCAAAATTCAATATTCATCCATTTTTAGGAACTTTGTAGAAAAGCTAATAGATTTATGAGAAAATTGTAAAAATACTCTCTAAACTTTAAGGCAGTACGAATTGATCTCATACTTTAAAAATGCGTTTTTTAACCTCTTAATTTATAAATAATTAGCATATTAAAAACATTTTGTACTTTTTCCCATATAAATATTGTATAAAAACTATACCCAGGGAACAATATAAATGTTATACTTTTTTGACAAAAAGGTCAAAATGTCATTAACTTGCTAATCGTTTATGAATTATGAGGTTAAAAAATATGTTTTAGTGTTTTACACGTTTTTAAAGTATAAAGGATCATCCACACTACTTTTAAGTTTATGAGATTTTTTTTTTAATTTACCTTGAATTTAAATAGGTAGAAAAATAAAATATATTTAATTTGACATGGAAACACTTTATTTCGTAACTTGTTATTAATTCTTCCTTTGTTTATGAGAAATGAAAAGACTCTCTCGGATTCTACTACAAAAGAAGTTAGATATATGATAAAGCCTATAGGTAAACACTAGTGCTTAATAATGGTTTGTTTGGATTGTTTGATTTTAATTTGTATATTATTTGTATCTGATATGCATCTATTTTTTCATCTTTTTATGAGGAAAAACGTTATTTTTCATTTGTATCTATTTTTTGACAAATATTTATTTATAAATAACAAAAATAAGATGGCAAAATAATAAAAAAATGATAAAACAAACAGTCCCTAAATCTACAAGTAAAATGCTTACTTTGTACTTCATTAATCCATTCATCCATCTCAATTACTTAATGTGATCGTGCTGTGACTCTGATAGTTGGGATGGCAAGGCGTCCATGTGTGGCTTGATTTTGATAGAGGAGACAACATTTTTAATGATAGAAGAAAGAAAGGTTTGATGGATAGTTATTCTTTAAATGCATTTTTTTTAATGCGAATCTTTTGTTCAGGAATGTGAGAAATGCTTCATATATGTCACATCTAATACATACATGGTGACTAAATATTAATCATATTTTGACATAACCATATTCATAAATCATGGATGATAATTATTTAAAAAACTATATACAATCTAATATATGTGTCAAAATACGATTAATCATTACACACCATATGCATATACACATGATATGTATTATGTGTTAAATATTTTCTTATAGTGGAGACTAAAAGTAGAAATGATCATTATGTAACCTAAAATTTTGATAACCTAATACACGACCTATGGCCATACTAATATTGTGTAATTGTGTTGGAAATAGATAGTGTACAAACATTTCCATTTAGTTCTCAAAACTGTTCCTTGGCATTAGTCCCAAGGTCTGCCACCTACAACACTAAGTGCCAACAAGGTGTCTAGTTGCTTCATCATCACTACTATATTTTCTTCAATGCTGTCAACCTTTCGGCTAAGCTCTTCTTGTTGTGTCATGGTTGGTCCCACTGGAATAACCTAGGCTTTGATACCAACTATCACAATCCAAGGTTTTTGCTAGCACAATTGAATTATGCAACACTTATTATCTTACCGCTGTAGTAGTAAGCAAGCCTTAACATAATCTAGTAAGCCGACGATCATAACTCAAAATCTGTAAGCAACACATAAGAGCAACATGAAGTAACCAACAATAAATAAATAAAAAGGGACACAGACAACAATCAATATAAGAATAATATACTTTTATTAATATCACATGTACAAGTACGTGGGTAAGGAGTTTGGGGGGAGGGGGAGTGGAGGTTGAGATGATGTGTAAACTATGCTATCGTTGATTATGGACAATCAGCTAGTGAGTAAGAGTTTATATCCATAAGAGTACTCACATCTCATAAAGAGCTTTATTTGCATTTATGGCACTAACAAGATGATTCATTGATTTTGATGAGAGCCACAATCCAAAATGAAAATAAAAAAATAAAATATTTATAATAAGTCTCCTTCTCCCCTATATACTAGGATACGGGAGATTATCATGATAGGAGCATTTATGGAATGTGTTAGCTCTAATAAAAGGTGAGGACTCATTTCCTCAATGCAAGACTCCTTTGGGGAATTTATGGAATGTGTCGATGTTCATTAGCTCTAACAAAAGGCGAGGGCTCCATTTCCTCCATGCAAGACTCCTTTGGCCATTTGAAGTAGTTAAGATATAATTTAGAAGCAAATCTTATTTTTTTGTTCCAACAGATAACTAAAAGCGTCGCTTTGGCCGAGTGGTTAAGGCGTGTGCCTGCTAAGTACATGGGGTTTCCCCGCGAGAGTTCGAATCTCTCAGGCGACGATCGTTTTCCCATTTTTCACCAATGATCAGTGTGTGTGAGTGGGACCGCGCACGCTTATTACAGTATCTCTGTCGAATCTTCCCTTGCAGCTTCACTTTTCTTCATTGCTTTCGGAGTCAATTGCACTCCCTTTTCCTTCTCTTCAGACACCCCGACACACCCCTCTCTCTCTCTTCCCGTTTCGCAGCTTCACACTTTCTTACTCTCACGATCTCACGTCTCTTTCTCTCTCTTCACAAATGCCTATTTCCTCTCCAAATGCACGCGCTCTCTCTCTCTTCTTCGTCAAAAACACTAATGCACCTGCTGACTTTCTCCACCTTAGGGTTTTTTCACTTTCCTTCCATAACCAAAACCCTACTTCCTACTCCATCTCATTTCCACACTCGCTCTCCTCTTCTCGACCTCTCTCTTTCTCTTCCTCCTCCGCCGCTGCGGATGACTTCCGGAGCGCGGTTTTGATCGAGGACAGGGACGAGTTGCATGTTGGAGCTGAAATCGACGGCGGCGGAGATAATGGAGGAGGTAGTAAAAGCCGAGGTGGCGGCGGCGGTGGTGGTGGCGACGGAGAAAGAAGTAATGGTGGTGGTGGAGACGAGGAGGAAGAAGAGTTCGGAAGGTTAATGAAGTACGAAGAGATTGTTAATGAAATGGAAGCTCGTGGAGTTACGATCCCTGGTGATATGTTGGAAGCAGCCAAGGGTAGTGGGCTTCGTGAAGCTCTTCTTCTTCGATATCTTGATTTGCAGGTTGCTTAATTATCTTGATTCGGTGTTTATTGTGTAAATTGGTTCCGGTAATACGTGATCTGCAGTCGATAAAAACTGTACGGAACTGTATGTGTACTTAAATGAGTGCTCGACAATACCATTACAGGCTTTCTTAAATTTTAATTAGAAGAAACCAGCTTTAGCCCTGTGTATGGAATATTTGTATTTGAAGACCATTGACCACCATTGAATAATGAAACAAGGTCAACATGATGTCTTAATCTGAAAATACATGTAACTATCAAAATTAGCATTTAACAACGGAATTTAAACTTTTAGTCAAAAACAAAAATTTATCAGTTTCCTAATTTGTGATTTTTGTTAGCACATTGGGAAAAATTCTATAGTGTGTCCATTTCATTGGAACCGATCCATATGTTATTTATTCACCACCGTTAATTACATTAACTTCTATAATCATTTTATCTAGGCAGTCTTAGAGCGTCTTTGCTGGCTGCTCAAGGAATTGCTTAAAGTGCCAAGTGAGAAGCAACTTTTCTTATTATTAAGCAACTTTCTGCATTATGTCGGTTATTTTAAGGGAGGTGCTTATCGACCTTTTTTTTTTCTTTTAAATTTTTGTGGTTACATTTTATTTTATTATCTTAAAACAATATTTATATATATTTTTATAAAAATTAAATAATTGTAAAAGTAGTAAGGATTGGTGAGATAAGAATGTTGGTTTTTGTAAAAATTAAATAAGTGTAAAATGACTACGGATGGATGAGTAAGAGGTTACTTGTCATAGCAACTTGTTTTGCTAAGTAACCTGATAAGTAACTCACTTTATTGTATAAACAACTGCTACATTGTTCATTCTTTTTAGTTTTCCATAGATTGTTCACTAAGTATTGAGGATAAAGATACTAAGTTCTCCAACCTTCATGATGCAACACTGGGAACCATGGTTTCCTATGTACCTTTTCTAACTCTAGTTTATGTAAAATTATGCAACTTCTATGTTCTATTGGTAATTCTAGATCACATTGAGATTTTTTTTTTATTTATTTATTTGTTTTGAATTAAAATCTCTTGATAGCTTGGTATGAATGGTTTCATAAATTAGGTCTATTTAACTGGTCTTGTACCCATCATATTGGATTTTCTATTCATCAATCTCTTGTAAGTACAGAAGATTGAGCTTAATTTGTTTTGGAGTTGTTAATTCGTGAGTGACAATGATGATTTACTTGGATATAGATTTTCCCATTAAACTAATATTTGTTATAGGACTATCGGGTTAGTCTTTCCAAATTTCACAGGAAACATTCATATATAAAAATTTGATATTTGACTTAGTGACATGAACTAGCAGATGGTTGGTTTGGTTGAACATCGGATCTCCAAATAGGGACAGACGAGAGTGAGGCTGATGGGGGCTCCGGCTCCCTTCACTCGGAAAAAGACTTAATTATTATGATACATTTGAGAAATAAAAAATGTATATTTTATATTTAAATTTATAATAAAGTAAGTTTGGACCACCCCACCCCCCGCGTGATATGGTTTTGCATCCGTCCTTGTCTCCAATGAAGACTTGTAAGTCAAATTACACATGAGCCTTTTTTTTTCCCTCCCTATCCCCACCAACCCCCCCACCCCCCCCCCCCCCCCCCCCCCCTTCTCTCGGAATCAATAAAATGCGGGAGTAAAGCATCACATTTTTATTATCTTTCTTAAATAATGGGTTTTTTATGACAACGTCAAGTCATCTATTTTGAGACTCGATTCTATAACACAATAAATTCCTGTGATATGTTTACAAATCAAAATAAACTATGTTAAGTGTTTATTGAGTATTGACCCATGAATGAAACCCTAGTATGAGACAATCACACAAATTGATATGTTTAATTAAGTCATCCTAAGTTGCTATAATGTTGGCTTGGATTTGATTTGCAGGGGTCAATTTGGCCACTGGGCTTTCTAATGAAGCATTGTGCAATGCTTCGGAATCGGATGTTGGCTGATCCATCTTTTCTTTTTAAAGTTGGAACAGAGGTTGGTTGGAAATAAGAAATTCTTTTGATTTGCTCATACTAGGTTCACTGCTTACAAGTGAGTCATATAGTATTTTATTATATATTTTTATTTATAAGACAATGGTAATATTTGACTTGGTTATGAAACATGTTTTTTCTGCTTTAGAAAGCCTCTACTTTGATTGTCATCATGGTTTACTCCTCATATCTTGGCATCTCTATAAAACAGTGCTGCATGTTTGATCGACTATGATGGCCAATTTATTGTCTATTTCTGTGATCTTTACTGTACAGATTGTCGTTGATTCTTGTTGTGCAACATTTGCCGAAGTTCAGAAAAGGGGCAAGGATTTTTGGGCAGAGTTTGAGTTGTATATGGCTGATTTGTTGGTTGGTGTTGTTGTTAATGTTGCTTTGGTTGGTATGCTAGCACCATATGTTCGTATTGGCCAGCAATCTGCATCTGCTGGTTTATTTGGGCGAACACTGCATGCCTATAATGCTCTTCCTAGCAGGTTCTTGATCCTGCATTCTTTTGCATATTCCATCGTAGTTACCCTTCATAATTCTTTTGAGACACAAGAGATTCATTACTGATGATTTTTCAGGTTCTTTGCCCCCCGGGGTGCTGGGGCTTGTGAACCTTCCCATAATTAGCCAAAGAGAAATCACTTATCACAAATAAATAAATAAACATAAAATTAAAAAAAAAAAAAAGAATTGAAGAAGCTCACAGGGATGTATTAAGCTACCCGTCAGGAAGAGGTTAAACTTAATAATAAATATGTCTGGCAAGTGAAATGTAGAACTAGCTGAAACATGTATAGAACTCTTTCATCCGGCAAGTTTCCTGTCAGCTTCAATGTAGCATTATTTTAGAAGTTCCCTGCTACAAGATCTGGCAAATGCTGCTCTCAATCTTTGTGTTAATTTTGCTGGTAGTGCCCCTAAATTGGATTCTCATGTGGGTCCTCTCATACTTCACTATTTAGTCCATTTTGTGCTATACATAGATTTTTGTTTGCCGACTTGGTATGGTGTAGGCTGTGGTAGCGACAGCTTTTTCATGCTACAGTAGTAGGGTGATGTGCATTCTGGGAAGGAACTGTGCTTAATTTCCCCTATTTTGGGTAAACATTGCTCTATAGTTGATAACACTGGTAGGACGTTTCTTCTTCCTAAATAGGGGTCTTCCATTGGATTTATTTTCCTACCGCTGCTTGCTGCTTCTATTGATTAGTTATTCCTTTCTTCTTTAGACAATTTCAGATGCAGTTAAGTTTGATCTCTCGGTCATTTATTCTGTAAGGTTATGAAGCCTTCTATCTATGCAGTGTTTTTGAAGCTGAAAGGCCAGGATGTAGTTTCTCAGTAAAGCAGCGAATTGCCTCGTATTTTTTGAAGGTACAGAGATTAACAAACACATCAATGTGCTCCTTAGTTTCTATAGCATCTTGTCCTTGCTTGTAAGGTTTTACTGGTGGTGGAGGTTCAAAAAGATTTGCTTTTATTCAGTTTCCTTTATCTTGTTTGATTGCCTTTTTTCCTCCCTTCTTTTGACTTTTTAAATAATTTTACTCCAAGCCATGATCCTCTCTGATTGCACACTTAATTCATTCCTTGGGTTTACTGTGATCATCAGGGTGTACTTTATGGAGCTGTAGGGTTTGGGTGTGGTCTTATAGGTCAAGGTATAGCAAATTTGATCATGACTGCTAAAAGGTATTGATCTTTCTCTAATCAAATGACCTGTATCTTGGGTGTTTCCTTTTTGAACCAGCTATGAAATTCTGCCTACTATCTGTGACTTGAACTTGATGTCTCTCTTGTTTGTTCCAGTAATTAGATTCAAACTGTCTTTCTGATTGTCACTTGTCAGCTGCTTCCCCCCCAAACCCCCTCTCTTACTCTTTTATACTATTTGACATTTTAAAATTCTCTATTTAAGGGGGCACACCTACTGATCCTTTTCCAGGAAGAAATTTTCATGGTTCAAAATGAATACTGCATCACTCTATCTGTCGATGAGTTGGATATTTTGTATATAGTCTCTTCTACCAGAGCATACACTGCTTTTGTTTTTCTCTCTTCTATTTTCCTCCCAGAACAAACTTCTATCATTAATTACTACATATGTGAGCAGGAGTATCAAGAAGTCTGAGGAGGATATACCAGTGCCACCTCTTGTACAAAGTGCTGCACTGTGGGGTAAGTTTATATAGTTAGGATGTCATTATGCATGTTGAAACAATCTATACTTATGTGCACAATTCTTGCAGAAGGGGCAGAACCCTTTCTTTTCGTTCTGTTGTTCACTTGGTTTTTATTTTTATATTTTTTCTTCTTTTTTGCAATATGAACATATGGCACTACACAATATAGTTAGCATTCTAAAACGTATTCTTGGCATGGGTGAGTGTCAGAACCATAATAAAAAACTTCTCAGATAATGCTAGACTACCAATTCTTGGCAAAACTTCTCAGATAAAGCTAGACTACCAATTCTTGGCAGGGTCATATACTTGAAAGCATGTTTAAAATGCATACTAGTGTAAATAAATTTATCAACTTATCTGAGTGTTGCTGAAAAAGGTGTTAATCAATTTAGATATTGCTTTGCATTTGCATCAGGAGTTTTTCTTGGGGTGTCTTCAAATACGCGATATCAAATTATCAATGCCCTCGAACGGGTGGTTGAAGCTTCACCATTGGGCAAGCGAGTCCCACCTGTTGCAATGGCTTTCACTGTGGGGGTGCGGTTTGCAAATAATGTCTATGGTGGTATGCAATTTGTAGATTGGGCCAGATGGAGTGGGGTTCAATAGCAGTAGGCGAACCCAAGAATTTACCCATAACTGTTTTCTTAGTTATTAGTTTCTAATGCTACATCTGGCAGTTGACACAAATCTTTTACTGCATGAATCATTCGCCAAATGGTGGGGCCTTCTTTTAGTTCTCTGGGTGACAGCTGCGCAGCGCATTCCTGAACGAGGGATGTAGCTTATTAGTTGCAGCTACCCCATTTCTGAATCTAACTTATGCTTCTAACATTAGGTATATATTAGTTGCAGCTACCCCATTTCTGAATCTAACTTATGTCGTCTCACTTTAACCAATTTCTAGCATAAGAAAGCATAGTGACATCTTCTTGTTACTGGTCTCTTATACGATGGGTCGTAGGTTTGAATTCTCTCCCCCATGAAAATGGGAAAAAAAAAAAAAAAAACAAAGCATGAAAGCATAAGAAAGCAAGTGGCCAGTGGTTTTAAGTAAATAGTATAATCATAACAAACTTGTTCAAGTCCTTATTTTACACATTTAAGCAAAGTACTAACAAATTTTCTTATTGATTGATTGAAAGGCAATTTTAGTTGATTTTTTTTCCTTCCCTTTTCGGCCAGTGGATTCGATTTCATTTTGTGTTGTTTAATAACTTTTGTCTTTTCAACTAGTTAACATTAAATAACTGAATTTGATGATTTTTCAATAAACTTATTGAGCATACGGATAAGAAAACATTTTGGGTAATCTCACATCTGACACCTAAATTTTATTAACATGTGTAGTTGATTGTCCAAAATTTGAAAGTGTCAATTTATTCTCTAAATTTTACCCTTTTCTTACAACTTATCAGGTTTTGCAATAACTATCTGAATTTTATTTAATTTTTGTAATTAACTATCTTATTCAAATAAAGTTTGTAGTGAGTAAATTGATAAAATTTAGATACCAAATTTAGCATTTACCCAAGTATTTTTTAATAAAAGGAACTCTGACCATTCACTCAAATTATTTATTTTAATTTTTTTGTCATTACAATAAAAAAAAAAATCGAATATAATATCTCTTTTTCTAAAAATTAGAAAAATGCTATTAGTCTAGAAAGCTATTGGCTCTCAGCCAATCACCTAAATTTGATGCGGAGATGGTATCTTGTTGGAAAACAAAGATATGATATCGGTACTTTCTTCATGTCCACGATCCGGGCCTCGCCAAAAGACAAGTGAAATTATCAATATGCAGCCCGCACCTCTTCTTCCCTAGTGGGTCCAAAGTTTTGGCTCCGATATATTTAAAATTTTCTAGTAACATAAAAAATAAAAAAATTAGAAATAAAACACCTGTATTTGAAGGCACCGTACTAGTATTTTCCATCGCTTTCACTTAAATTGATACCTAAATTTTATATATTTTAACAAATAAACATTAAAAATTTTCCTAAAATATTAAATTTAAAAACCTCGATTTGGAACTTTCCCAAAATTATGCTATTTAAATTGACTTCTCGGGGTTGTGTGGGGTGCAAAAACTGGGTATCAAAGGTCACGCATGCCCAATTTCTTAAAGTAAACGTCAGGCACAACTTCTTTTATTTGTTTTTTTCTCCTTTCTGATGACACGCAGGATCTTGATGATTTCATCAGATATATTTTGCAATTAATTATGCCATCGATAATTGATACGTGTAAATAAATGATTAACACTTTTAACTTTTTGAATAAGTTAAAAAAAAATCAACCTAATATAAACTGATTAAAAAAGAGATTTGCAAATGGTTAAAAAAATTAATATTTTAAGTAGGTGATTAATGGAAAAAAAAATCTTATATTTATATAATTATATATAATGTTATTTTTTAATCATTTAAAATTTTAATTCTTATTTTTATCTAACACTGATTCTTTCTAACTACTTAAAACTTTAATACCTTAATTAAATATACCTTAAAAGTTAGCCTCTTCCAATGTATCTTACCTTTCAATTTTATACAAAAAGTTAAAATTATTAAATGTTATGTTTTATTAAACTTATGCTTATCACATAAATTAATAATTATTATATCATTTGAACTTTTACTTATCATCGAAAAATAACATAACAAATACTCATCAGACGAAAAATTAAAATATAACGTAAACAATCAAATGTGAGGAAAAAACTATAACATTGGAAAAATTCTAACAATTTTAAACTTTAATTGGGTTCATGTTCTTTTTTATTTATAAGAAATTTAATTAGACTTTGATTTTTCACTCATCCATTAATAAATTAGATAAAATTAAGTATACAAATAAGAACTCAGCATTCCAGGTGACAAATGCAATATAAGATTTTTGCGGTATGTTGCAACTTAGAGCTGCAATATTAATGCACTCATAAAAATCACATATATATTGTAGTTCATAATTATGATAATGATTTTGTTGTATATTATATCTTCAAGTTGCGATATAACAAAGTACAGAAATCTTAACTCACATTTTGTTCATGCTATATATGTGTTAAAAAAAATATCGTGCTTTTTAGATGTGATATCGGGTTAGCAGTCTGAATATTAAAATTATATAATTTATATTTAGATATTTTTCTTAACAATAAACACGTATTTTGGCCCTCGTAAACTAATAAAATTAAATATAATAAATTCTTATCATCACGAAAAAGCTAAAATATTCAAACTCATATGGACAATCTGTCTATAAGTTGGATCGAACTTAGTGGGATTTGAACAATGGCTGACTAGTTAGTGAGTCAGTTTTGATGATTTAGCTTCTAAATAGAAACGATTTCCTTGAAATTAAATTCTTAAAAAGTGGTATATTTTCATGTTTTTTGTTGTTTCCATAAAATACCAGAAAATGTTTTCCAATGTTTGTTAATTACATTGAAACAAAAAGGAAATATTACAATATACTTTAAACTTATTTCTCTAAAACATCCAAATGCGTATAATGTAATGCATGTAATACTTTCACATAAATAAATGGATATTTGAAAAAATAGCATGCAACTCGTGCCATTGTGCAAAATGGTTCTTGTATTTTTAATTTTTTTACCGTAAGTAGCCTACTATAAATGTCGTTATTGCTTGCAAATAAGAAGGATGTATATAAAGTTTGCACTAAAATAATGTCAACAGTTGTTCATTAGAAATTTATAAATGTGTAATAGCAATGTCCACACGAAAACATAAACCATAAAGAGGATAGTGATGTCATCGTATTATTTAAACATAGTCCAACAAAACAACTAAAAAACCATAATATACTAACCAAGGAGAAAAAAAGTCCTGATCATCACATAATTAATAAAAAAAAAAAGTAACGTAATTAAAACTATTAAAAGTTAAAGGGCCTCACTGCTTTTTGTTGAAGTTTATGGCTTTTGAACATAAAAGCTTGTGCAATCTTTTCATTTTTAACCAAATAATCAAATATTGTTACTGAAGTAAATTTATCAAACTTCTTCATTTTCATCATCTCATCATAAAAGCTTTTGCACATCAAATCTGTCCTTACTTAATTGTTTGATTGCTACTACTACCTCACTAAAATGATCTAGCATCTTATTCTCAAATGTCTTACTACTAAGCTTTTGCTTCTTGTGTAATCACTAGCTGGATGCATATGAAGACTTTTCTTTTTGTCCATTTTCATCATTCTCTTCAAATTAAATTAGGGAAAAATCATTTTCAATATTCAAATCAAATTTTCTAAATTGCTTAGAAAAATCACCATTTGCAATATCCTTTTCCACAACCAATGTCATTTCATCATACATTGGGATTTTTTTTAATTCAAATATTTTTCATGACTTGGATTGCCTAAAAAAAAAGCAATAGTTAATTAAAAGATAAGCAACTAAAAATAATAATAATGTAAAGATAATTGAAAGAAATCATTGGATAAAAAAAATGCACACCATCACTTCTTCATTGAAATTTGAAACCCTCTTTGTTAGCAATAATCATCGTCAACTCATCATTTTACCTAAAACCACTTTTATTTCTTATCTTTTGAATTGTGGCCCATGTACTTTTCACCGTACGAAGATGATTCTCTACATGATCTGGAAAACAATTTGCTCCAAATTTTTCATTGATTGCACCTAACATTCGAGTAAAAGATGAAGATTTGTTACTCTTGAATGCTTCATCTGCTAAAATTTTCAATATTAAATCTTCAATTGGTCTAGACGACTTAAAGTATTTAACTTTTGTGTCATTGTCATTATTGTTTCCTTTCTTCTCATCATTTTCCCCCATTACTACAATAAAATAAAACTAACAATAGTTGTACCAATAAAATTGAAACATGAATTACAATTATGAAAGTAACAAAAATTCCATAAAACATGTTACTACTTTAAAGAGCAATATTAGCACATAATATTTGCAAATAGGCAATATAGAGATCACATCCTACTTAAATGTGCGTGCATAGCATGAGTTCAACTTTAGAAAAGGGTTACATAACATTTCATTAATCTTTGACTTCGTTGAGACATTTGACTTTTTTTTTTGACATTTCATGTCTTGCGATGCTTCTTTTAGGACTGCATCAACTCTTATTATAAAATTGTGAAGGATGCAATAGGCTAAAACTACCTTTGTTTTTACATTAAAAGGCCAATAAGGGACTGCATCTAATACACACTTTTAAGGATTCTAGAATACCTTTTAATAGTAGTTTATAAAAGATAAATGACAGGGATAAAATAGCTCTTTTACATTTTCGAAGGGATGATTGCGACTAAACTCTTTAAGATGATATTACACCTTCCCATATGGAGAAATAATTTATTGATGAATATTATAACGAGCATCTCCAAGGTAATATTTACCTACAAATTGCAAAAGCATATTATTTGATGGCTATGAAGAAGTCATACTGTAATTTCGTTATATACTACTCAATAGAGTCACCATACCTTCTAGGATCCTAAGTCCTCCTAGCCTCAAAAGAGCATCATTTGAGACACGAGAATCACGGGCTAATCCTTTCCATCCAACCAATACATAAATAAATTTAAGTTAAATGTTATAGCTGCAAACTCGTTTTATGTAGTGCCTTTCTTTCGTCCTTGAAAGCAGCCTTAAATTTTAGAGGGAACCGATACACAAACATGTGTGCCATGCCCCTAAGCAGTCGTATTAGTAATTATTGGTATAGTTAATATGTTATGCTCATATTCTAAACCATGTCATATGAGTTCTATAGGTTTGGTGGCAACCCATGAAATACGGGTAAAAGCTCTAATTATTCATTATCTTCGAAGGGACCATGCCACTTGGCGCTTTGACAACATATTTATATAACTTTGAAATTGCTTCCAAAAAGATAAAAAAATCTTGATGCACGGTTTCAATGGATCTATGAAATCTCTCTCTTACCACTTTATATCTCACATTATGTCCAAGAAAATGACAAAATATCATTATTTTTTTCTCTAATTGACACATTTTTAGTTTGGTGTAACAAATTTTTCTCCTTAAGTATCTTTATACTATTTTCATCTAGCTATGGTAATCTCAGTTGGAAGAACCAATTCTGTTGCACCAACTATTGTGAAGAAATCTCACTTTTCATTCATTTATGTGATGGATTTATTTTTCCTGACAAACTAACAAATAATAGGACAACTAGTGCACCAATTTATAATAAACTGTAATTGTCCTTAATGTAATTTATACTTTTAATATTACTATAGACTATAGTTGCTAGAGATTGCACTACCACGACATAAATCTCATTTTCATCCATTTATGTGATGGATTATTTTCCTGACAGATTAACAAATAATAGGACAATCAATGCACCAATATATTATAAACTATAATTGTTCTTTATGTAATTTTTACTTTTAATATTATTATCTTCGCTAGAGATTGTGAAAAATCCTTTTAATAATCCATCGCAAGAAATAATTTTTGAAGTTAACTGTAAGTTCATGGTATTGCAATAATAAATTTATTATATTAATTAATATGAGGTTAGAGAAAAATTAGTGAATTGAATAAAATTATAAAATTATATGATAAATAATCTCAATGCAATGAGTCTCATGTTCTTTAAAACTAAAACAAATATTTGTAAAATCAAATTTCAATCAAATTGGTCTCAATAAGCAAATAGAAAATTTTCTTTCCTGTAATAAGGAAAAGTCAATACACATCATAAAAAAAAAAAAACAATTTAACTAAACTCAATAATTTAATTCCTATACTTTGATTTTTTTTTTGAAATTATTACATGAAAATTTATAGGTTATTTGTGACTAATAATAATAATAATAATACCTGATATATATTTTTGAAAATAGAATGACTGTAGGTTAATAATGGCAATCTCTTGTTATCTCCTTGCTCCAAATACTAAAAGAAATGAGAAATAAGAGAATAGGAAAATAAAAAAAAATTACATAAATAATAATAATTATTTACTCAAAGCCATCTTGGTATATTTTGAGAAGGAAAAATTACATAGAAAGGTATTAATGTTTGAGTTTAAATTTTTTTAAGGTATCAACATTTATTGATATTAAAAAAAAAAAAAACTAACGTTTGAGAAATGAGTCAAATAAAATATTATAACTAACGCCCAATAACTTCATCTATTTTTTCGTTAGGTGACATAAATAATTAGAAATTTTTATCTAGTTCCTTTTGAACATTGTACATATCATTTTGCTTTTTCCTACTGGTCTATGGGAGTATATACTATTCGGTGAGGAAAAATAAAAGAAAAGAAAAAAAAAAAAAACAACACCATCACTAGGCTTGAAAGTTGAATATTGGGACGACTCGACCATCTTTGCGTCGGAGTTGATCAATGAGACACGTTGCTTTGCTAGAGAGATGCATCTGGGGATATCCTTCAAGTAATAACTTCCATAAAAACTTTTTACTATTGATGGCCAAAAAAAAAAAAAAAAAAAAAAAGGCTTTTTACTTTTAGTTCACGTTCTTCTCACTTTATTTTGCCTTTTCACTCTCATTAGTGCCTTTTATTCGTTTATTGTTTTTTTTAATCATAAATATTAATATTTTTTATATTATTTCTTCACGGTGGAAATGGCTTCCGGTTTTGAAAATTGTAAAATCTTATTTTTAATTTTTAAAAGGATTTAAATTTGGTACACGGGACTTTCTATTTAAAATAATCATTTTTCTGATAACGGAGGGACGAGAAGATAATTTTTGGTTACGTCGAGCAAACGGGGCCTTAGAAGTTGGAATGAGGCTCAGGTTTTCGATCAAATAAAAACAAAAAGAATGAGGCTGAGGCGCGTACACCCAACCATTCATTGACTGTGACCTTTTTTTTTCGTTTCATCTGCCAATGATTTGACTAACAGTAACCGAGCTGATTATGTTGCCTAGGGTTTTCACTTTCACCCGCGCAAGTTCGAATCGTTACAGCACTTCCCACCTCTCTCTCCCGCTATCTCCCTCCCCCCTCCCTCCCTCCCTCTGTTTATTTCTCCGTGAAAAGCTCATCCTCTGAAACATGTCATCTTGTTCTCCTATTATTAATTATCATACCCTTTCTACTTCATTAACCAATACTCACAATGCGTCGCTTAATCTCCATATTTTCTGTTTTTTCAATAATCCTAACTTCGTAACCCTAACGAATTGGAAATCGTCATTTCTAACGAACTGCTCGCGTTCAAGCGTTAGAACGGTTGACGGATCGGAGGCGAAGATCGGATCAGCGTTGAGGCTCGATGGAAGCAGCAACGGCGGCGGCGGCGGCGGTG
Source organism: Combretum micranthum (assembly GCA_024138025.1). NCBI lineage: Eukaryota > Viridiplantae > Streptophyta > Magnoliopsida > Myrtales > Combretaceae > Combretum > Combretum micranthum. The sequence goes on from JAMXBD010000459.1 coordinate 208,189, forward strand.
GTGGCGGCGCCGGCGATGGAGGAGGAGAAGGAGGACGAGGAGGACATGGCGGGGACGGTGATGGAGGTGATGGTGGCGGTGACGGAGAGGAAAAGGAGTTCGGGCCCCTATTAAAGTTTGAAGAGGTGATTAGAGAAACAAAAGCGCGTGGGTCGACGCTCCCGGAGGATATGTTGAAAGCCGCGAAAAGCACGGGGATCCGAAGAGAGTTCCTTCTTCGATATCTTGATCTGGAGGTCTCATTTTTATATAAATTTATTTATATTATAAGAATTTTATACTATGCAGTTTGAATTGGTATGTGTTGATTGTTTATGTGTATTTTGTGCATCGAGGAAATACTTGGTAAACGCAAATGGATGAAAAATAAAATAGAAATAAGAATAAAATAAAACAAAAAGGCCAGCATGTATACGATGATGTGGTCTTACCAAATCTATTTATCTGCAGAACTCTTTTTGGCCACTTGGGTTCCTGATGAAGCACTGCGCGATGCTTCGGAACAGGATGTTGGCTGATCCTTCCTTTCTCTTCAAAGTTGGCACCGAGGTTTGACGCAGCGCTCGTGTTTGTCTTTGGTGTCTGTTCTCTCATCAAGTTATTAACTGTTCATGCCATTGAAATGCATAGCTTTTTCGGTGGAACTGTTCTTAGTACTATTAACAGAGAGCAGTCAAAGCCTTTACATTTTAATGTACGTGGGTAATACCACGTAGTGGCATTATATTTGTTGGTTATTTTTGCACTGTGTACTTGCTGGTGTGCATGAGGGTTGACTTAGCAATTTGCTTTGTGACGCTGCAGCTTGTCATTGATTCTTGCTGCACAACTTTTGCTGAAGTTCAAAAAAGGGGCAAGGACTTTTGGTCGGAGTTTGAACTATATACTGCAGATCTGTTGGTTGGTTTGGTTGTTGACGTAGCTTTGGTTGGTATGTTGGCACCATATGCGCGTATAGGCCAGCAATCCGCATCAAAAGGTTTGAGTGGAAAGTTCCTACGTGCTTGCAATACTCTTCCCAGCAGGTTTGCTTTGCCTTGCCATGTCTTTGCTTGTAAACGATTGCATTTTTGTGCTTGAATGATGTTAAAGTTCTTGAGACGGGCAGTGTTACTATCTTTAACTACTAGACTGTGGGCTGAGGGACTATGGAGGGGGCATTTAGTAAACTTCTTCTCTTAAACAAACTTGTATGGTTCAAAACATGTTCAGTTTGGTGAGCTGTGTGACAGTTTGGGATGACACTGTACCTACTTTTTGCTATTCAGCGTTTTTGAAGGTGAAAGGCCAGGATGTAGATTCTCTGTAATGCAGCGAGTAGCCACCTACTTCTATAAGGTACTGGTTTTTTTTCTTATGTGATTTTGACCTATTTGATTACTTTACCAAGAACATCTATTTAAGGTAAGGGCAGGAATTAAAGAGAAGTTATATTTTTTTTTTATGTCAATGTTTTGGTTATTTATATTCACATGGGTATGATTTGTGGGTTACGGGTAGTAGGATTGGATTGCGAGGTCAAACCGTTAGGGAGGAAGGTGGTTGTGTTAACAATAACATGGTATTAGCATAGGAGGATCCCTACATCATCGTTTAATCCATATCTAATTAAATCGGTTATTTGATGGGGTTTAGTTAAAATTTGAGTTCACAAGTGAGAAAGCGTCAAATTAATAAATATTGAATGGCTATTCTGCTCTTACAGCATGCAATATACAGTCACTAATATTCTTCACTTATAGTTTTTCTGCCCAGCAAATCTTTTCTCAATGACCGTGATCATTTTTTTGGACATAGAAGTTTCTGGTGCTGTACCTTTGTATTAAGTAGTTGTTGCTTGAACTAAGTGACACATTTTTAATCCAGGGTGTATTATATGGATCAGTGGGCTTTGGATGCGGTCTTATAGGTCAAGGCATGGCAAACTTGATCATGACTGCTAAAAGGTAGTCATCTTTCCTTGATTGTCCTCTATATTATTCATTTTTTGTTACTTAGGAGTGCTAGAAACTGCTTGGATCCAATTCAAGAAAATTTTGGCAAAAATGCTAGTTTTTTTTTTTTCCCCCCTCTTCCCCTTTCCGTTCTGCCTCATTTATGACTTCCACATCTCTTTTGGACTGTGTATTCTTGCATTGCACTGACAGGTTCACAGGTTGCATCATAAGCCTATGTCTCAAATTACTTCTGTTGCTAGTGAAGGGGCCATTTTAGATTTCCCCTTGTTTTACTAATGGGAATAAACTTGATGAAAACAGCTAGTTTTTGGCTTTATTTATTTATTTATTTTTTTTCTGGACTCATTGTTCACCATTTTACTCCATGTATCTCTTAGGAGTGTGAAGAAATCAGAGGAGGATATACCTGTTCCACCCCTTGTGCAAAGTGCAGCCCTTTGGTGTAAGTTCATCCATCATATTACGAGCACAAGAAGTTGAGCATAAACTAGTTATAAATTGTTTCATGGTCTTTGCTTTCTTAAAACCTTTCACTAGATATACTTATTTGAACCACATTGCTTGTCTAATGAAAAAGTTCTCACACTTCTGTTTAGCCTGAACACTTTTTAACCATGCATACAAACTACTACTACTACTTCTTCTTCTTCCATCATGGTTGAGTAGTCATGCATATAGAAGTTATAGAATACTTTTTATATCTGTTATGATCATGGGCAATCGCAGATTTGCTTTAACTACTTTTTTTTTTTTTTGTGTGTGTGTGTCTAAAGCCACATTTCCTTTAAGCTATTTTTATGCTGCTGCTTTTTGTGTTTATGTTGGCGTTGGTTAGGCAGGTCATATTTCCTGAGTAAATACCTATTTGACGTTATTCATCTCTCTGCCACAACATGTGCTTTGTGCATATGATTTTAATGTCAGCACAGCTTTTAGGATGATAGGATCAAATTAAATAAAACATATGTTATGGATCATGTGTGGGTCAGTGGGTGGATGCTAGCATTCTTATTTTTTTCCATCGGCTTAACTTGTGAATCTGAATTTAGGTGTTTTTCTTGCTGTATCTTCGAATACACGTTATCAAATGATCAATGGCCTGGAGCGACTGGTTGAATCATCACCTTTGGCAAGAAAAGTTCCACCTGTTGCTATGGCTTTCACAGTGGGAGTGCGATTTGCAAATAATGTTTATGGTGGTATGGAGTTTGTGGATTGGGCCAGAATGAGTGGGGTTCAGTGATGATCCCGTGTAATGTCTCACATCGCAGAGGATGATGCTTCATCGGTTAATTGAAGGATAAGATCTCTATGCAGTCGCATTTATTCCATGCCTGTGTTTTTTTGGGCATGATATGGTATCGGGGTGAAAGCCTGATGAGTCAAAGATTAGATTGTATCTGCTCCAGCAATGCCTTCTGCTATATCTACATTATCATTTTTGGGCTTGACTCGTTTCTTTTGGGACATTAGGCTAGTCTTGATTATTGCATGTACTTTTCAATAGTTATACAAGTTATACGTCTGGTGAAAAAACGAGGATGGTGCGTATATATGTGCTTCCACAGTACCGATTTAAAAACACACAATAAATGTTTTTGAGTACATTTTGTGAGGCATTATTCTAGTGGAATTTGAAATGAGATATATAATGACAAATTCAGATAACTGCAATGTGATGACATTTAAAAAATTGATTACTAAAACTGGAAAAATACCCGAATCAGGAAAATTTACAAGGAATATGCAGATTTTATGAGAATTTACTGTTTGAATATAATATGAAATAGGGTGTTACACATCTATCAATCTTATAAATTAAAATGACCTAAATACAGCTAATCTAATTTTAATTATTTAAATACGATTGCAAAATTGCATTTAAGGAAAACCTCATTTAATATGTACTAGTGTAATTAATTTTATATAATTTGTATTTGTGTAAATAAGCTTATGGCTGATCATTAAATGGATAAATATCTTCAAATGTGAAATATTTTCTTCCATTCAAATTGTCCTAACTCTGGTACTTTTTTTTGGACCATTAAATGAACAAATTCAACTCATTGAATACTTTTGACTTATGATAGCCAAGAAACAAAATTTTGGAGCGCCTAGTAAAATTTTTACATTTTTACATGGATTGGATAATTTATTCCAATAAGAGTACTGAATCTAAACTCATTTCAAAATACTAAACACAATAGCTATGACAAATGCTTTAAAAGAATTGAATTGACTTGGTGTGTTTCACTTGAAATTTTAAAATTCAAGTTTAGATTGCTCTCAAATGAATGTAATTTTTTAAACTTGAGTCCACCGTACAACTTGGACTCAGCTTTTTAAAGCTTGTATAGAGTCAATTTTTAAAAAAATATTTTTAATTCTAATTTTAAATAATGTTAATATTTAGGTTTGATTTGAACTCAGTTAGTATTATTTATATCTACACTTGATTTGAGATTATAGATAGATCCATTTGAGTGATGTAATTATGTGGGAGCTATGTGAGTATTGCACTATATGAGACTTGCAAGGAGTGACACACAATAATATGCCAAGAATGATTATGAGAGAAATGGAATAAGGAGGAAGAGTAGGTATTCTCAATCGTCTCAAATGCACTTATGATAAGAAGAGAAGCTATAAACCAAAAGATCGGATATTGAGCCCGCTCAATCGAGAAGTTAGCAAACAAGCATACTGAACTAAGTCGGAGAGTAGGAAAGGAACAAAGTGATGACTAAATGTTTGATTTCTTGAGACAAAAATTCAGCAGCACCTTAGTATTTTTTTCAGGTTTCTTCTTATTCGAATATTGAGGGACTTGAGGTATTTATAGCATTTGACTATCAATGTCATCTGTTGAGTTATGTTGACAGTTGGCTAAGATGGGTCTTTTTTAGTACATAAGCCATAATAAGAAAGGTTAAATGATGGATGAATTGATCCAATGAGTCCTATTCAAAGCCTATCATACCAAAACTCCTTCAGTGATCCCAATGAGGACTAGACTCTTTAAGCCCTGTCACATAGTCTAAAGAGTCAAGCTCAAACAAATAAATAATAATATATGTAATTTCAAGCCCATTTATATTTTGCATCATAACCAAATTCTTTGGATAAAGTTCAAGCATTTTGGGCATGAATTGCATTTATACATACTTTGATAAATATTCAACACATGACACTGCCAAGTGCCTTTACAGAGTTGAAGACCACACTTGTTGTGGATGAGTCATTGAGCAAAAATCGAGCATCAGCGTTGCAACTATCTCCATTGCAAATAGTTATATTGTAATAGACAAAATTGCAGCACCTCTCTAGTCACATACGTTGCATTATGTTTTCTCTGAGTGATCTTGTCCTCATGACACCATTTAATACCTATATTAGACCATGGAACCCTTTGGCATCTATATTGCGGATATATGATTCATCACGTGCCCATTAGGTCTCATCATAATTTAGGATAGCCAAGAGAAGGTAAAGGAGATGCAAAACAATTTCTCTTGATAATAAGTATATGTCATGGACCCATTATTCATAGAAAATGATCATTTTTGATCCAAAAAATTTGGCAAATGGTGTAGCAGTTTGGTCCAGGTCAAAGTAGACTTAAATTGGTATTTTATGACACATTATCGGTTTCATAACTCTATACGTGTAAAAAGTTAAGCCCCTTCAAAGTCGACCAGTTTGCCAGCTCGAAATATGGAGTCCATTCAAAGTATCTTCTTTTTCCTTAATTTCATTTTCTTTTCTTCTTCTTTTGTTTTTTCAACAAGCCTATCTAATATTGATAACCATGAAATCTTTACTCAAATCTCAAGCTATCAATTCTCGCATATTGTACTTAACAAACTAAATTTGACCTAAACCTTCTCACATCTCCATCATATGCCATTAATATATATTCTAAATCTTAGTGAATTTCACTTTAAATTTTTAATGCTCATCTTCTCTTCTATCCTTATTCCACATGTACATCTATACATGTCTATGCTATACACCTTTTTAACCATTCCTTGAGTTTGATGTTATCACAAAATTGCCTTTTAGAGAAATGGAATGTCATGCTATTAACTTAAACACCATTAACTTGAGAGTCTGATCCTTGCAACAACTCCCTTAAAGAAAAACAAAAGAACAGAATATTCACATACATCTACGCTTCAGTGGTGAAACAAGTCCGACTTTTCTCTTTTCTTATTTTCATTTGTCATCTTCAATTTTTTTTTTCTTGGTTACTATGGACCAAATTGATGAAAGACCACGAGGACTTTGCTATGTTTATTTTACGAAATATGCACGTACATCCTTTTCTATCCGTTCTTTACATAACTTCGGTTGCCCAAAGAACTTCTTTGTTACCTGGGACAGAAGTTGATTGGGAAAGGTAATCTTGAGTTCTTGAGAATAATTGAGGTTGGATCCGTTTCTCTTTTAAAATATATATATATATATATATATATAAAGATGCATATATATATATATATATATTATTTCTTCATAGCAAAACAAATCCACTACTATCTTGTTTACTTATCATAGTCTTAGCAATTAGCATACTAAAAGATAGAAACCTTCGGTGAACTACAAACACATACCACCATCTTCCCATTGATGTGATGCAAAGGTTGTGGCATCTTCATCTTTAAATCAGGTTCATCACTTTATACCAAACTCCTCAGCCTTTTTGACATTGTTGTATATTAATTCTTTGATAGTTTCACATATAAAGCTAACAGTGAACACCCTCAATTGTCTTATGCTCCACTTATTCACTTAATGACTCTAGGAGTTTCATGATTTTAATAGGAAGCTCTAAGTCATTCGTGTTTAAATTGCATAGATGATGATCTTGGGATTGCACAATTGTATGAGGAAACTCTCGGTCGTCCATGTCCCCACCCTCACATGACAATCTTGGAAACACACGCTGCATTTGTGTTTCATTCCTCACGTGATGACCTTGGCACTACACTGCTATGAGAGAAAACTATTTGCTTTTTTGTGTTTCATTTGCCCATGTGGTGATTTTAGAAATACACCATTGTAAGAGAGGACTCTTTCATATCCTATGCACTTGGTCATTTGGTAAATGACCACAATGCTATACTACTACAAGGGGAGAAACTCTTCATTGTTTCATACCCCTAAGTAATGCATAAGTTCACTTACTTCTTTCTTCTTGGTTGTTGCATGTCATTACTTTGAATGTTTTAGTGTTGATATTTTGATTCATATGCTGGTATACTTTGTGCATGGCTCATGCTATTGACTTGAATTTACAGGTAGCATCCATTTTCATCATGTATGCATATGTTTTTTTTTTTTTTTTTTACTATAACCGTATTTTTTTTCTTTCCTAAAGTGGTAATAATCATATATAGTTGTTGCTACCACTTTTAACGGATATCTTGAGGATGGCAAAATAAACTAAGTAGAATCAATCTTGCCATAGTGATCGTATAGATATAGCAATGAAATATTGGCAAGCTTAGGTCGTGCCAAAAGTGCCCTTGCTATATAACAATTGGCTCGATATGACAATTCAAAATGAATTTTTTTGGAGAGATATTAAGAAAAGAGATTTGTGTGTGTATCCCCCTATAGATGGTGGTGGACTGTACTTCATACAACTAGAGCCATGGGTAAACAATAGGAGAAAAATGGATAGGGATTGTATTGTGTTTTAGAAATGAGAGGAAGGAGCTTCCGCTTTCAAAGACTCTTTTCAATTACCTAAAACAAATGATGCAAGGGTGGCAGCCATAGGTATATTACATTGTTAACAACTCCAATTATAGGTCTCCCTTAGAAAGCATAAGAATCAATTATGTCATATGGATATTCTCTGACATGGCCATTCGGTCTCAAAGTAATAAAGTATGACGAGCTATATTAGCACATTAGAGCACCTATATGTATACTTTTGTGACATCATGGGGTGAAATTTCTCCAACCTTAGAACATGTATGTTCACTATTAAGTTTTCTTAATTTTGGGTTAACTAATATTGCTATAGCCGAGCTCTCAGAGAAGGATGATAAGTTGATGGAAATATTAGAGGTTGAGAGATAAGAAGCGAAAGATAGTCGAAGGCAAGCATCATTTTGCACGTAGATAAGGCACTTCTTTGAACACGAAATGACTCATGCTGAAGGACTTTGTTGCGGATGCAAGTAAATGTTTGTTCTTTGTTTTGTCTATATTGTTCCATTGTCATTGCTTCACTCTGAATTTGTTGATAACTTGCAATTTATTTTAGGTATGAGTTGGAGGCTTTCCTTGCTTATTGGTTATCCATGTATGTGTTTTCTAGTGGTGCAAAGAAAGGTGTTAATCCTTTTTTTTTTTCATTTCCTTCATTTAGTGATTTCTTTAGTGCCTTTTCATCTAGGCTCTTCATTGGATGCTTAGAAATTTAAATTGAGACTTCGGTATGATCAAAGGGTCGATGCACTATAATATCGAATGTGGACCAAAGGTCCTTCATTTAATTTTCAGTAAGCATTATGGTGGTACCTCGGTATGCCTATTGCCAAGCTTGATCCTTTTGAACCTCGACCCTAAGCATGGGTTAATAGAAAGCTTTTAGTTTCGTTACTTGATATCATAGATGATGCTCGTGACATTGATTTCCATCCTTACATAAAGGAATTAGAAGGATACAAGTGGTGTTCAGAATATTATCCTTGCTTCAAAACTTAATAAATCTAATAGAGCATGGCAATCATCTTTCTATCACTAAGGAAAGGTTCGTTCTTTAGTGTACACCTGCATGCCTACTTTCACTTCATAATTGATATGATTCCTCCATGGAATTCTTGGAGCACAGGGTGATGGTGTACTAACCACACTAATTGCTCACCGGTTTGGGTTTGATTAAGATGTACCTTTTATCATAGCTATTGACATAGATTTTGACAAATGTTGTGAGACACTTAGTTCTGAAAGAACATTATGAACTTTATCTTGCTGTTAAATAGATGTTTTTTTCCATTTATCAATTACTCTGCTGTTCCAATGAGTGGATGGCTGACATACTAGATAAGATGTCTTGAGGCATTTAAGAAATACATTTCTTCAACAATAGATGATAGCTTACTGGAGTCTGCCATCCATAGGTATGAATTCCATTTTCAAGTCATAAAAGATGATAATGGCAAAAAAAAAAAAAAATCTAAAAGATGATAAGAATGATGTTCTAACCAAGGTAACGGTTGGGCACACTGTGCCTTCTGCATCGATAATAGGCAAATCAAGTGTCCATCCATTTGTGAGGTAATGGATTTTCCATTTAAGTTGTTTCTTGTCCCCTTTGTTTTTATCGTAAAGCCAATTATGTTATTCACTCAATATTCTTTGTTTATAGGATGTGGAAAAGAGAGGTACTTCTTCAACTCTAGTTAAATAGCGATCAAAGAATAAGCACTTAGTAATAATGTTGTTGTTGCATGAATAAAAAATAATTCTATAGCATGATCTGCCTCTCCTATTACTTGACGTTTTCCTAGTCACTAAGGTCATAGAAAAATGCTATAAACTAAGGATCATGTCATGGCTGCTACTAACATATCTGAGGAGGAAGATGATAATGAGGAGGTTGGTTATGAAACAACTCATGTTTCGGAAGTCAGTACCGCAGGTAATCCTCTAGTAGATATGGATGATGATTTAGAGGCATGTATGAGTCCTCTTATTAATGAGAAATACTTCTGCCCTCAAGCAAATGCCATTGTTGATTATAATATCAATAGAATGGCTACCTAGGATCAAGAGCCTAAACATGTAGAAGAGGGTTAGGTTTAAATTCATGTCAATTCATTGACAAACCTATAGACTTTTTATATCATAGTTGAAGGTACTGTTTTAAATGCTACTGCAATTTCTAACGCCTTACCTCCCTTGGTTATTGAAGTGTCACAGTAAGGAAGAGTAAATAAGCTGGTTAAAGCCACAACTATAACACGTTTAGATGATATCTTTCATGGTTATATTGTGTCGTCTCATTTAGTAGAGCCCTTAAAGAGTCTTGATGCTATAAGTAAGGAATTCTAGGTTGGCTCTTCTACGTTGGGGACAAAATTGGCCAAGCGATGATTAAGATACTTAGTGAGACCATTTTATTGATAGACAGGTCTTGGAGCTCTTTATCAGAGGTTGAATTAAAGCAATTTGTCAAATGTTAATACATTCGCTACAGTTCAAAGTTAGATAGTTTATGTCTTATTGTTATTAAGGCCAAGAAGTTGTTAACTTACTATGATGCTAAGACCTATCATGACGGGTTAATGATGGAGCTACAAGGCTTTGAATGGGACCTCAATATTGAAAAATTTAAAGCCTCCTTTTGCCGATGGAAATTTGTGGAAGAAGGGATTAGGTGTGAGAATAAATCATGGTTTCCTAGTCACGGTTTGTATAATGAGAAGGAAATCAGGTTTGAATTTATGCTATCAATTTATTGTACAAAAATTTTATAACCCTATCATTAATTTGATGGAACTGGTTTCGTCATTATCTAATGGCTCATGCCATACCCAACTGTGATCGAACCACTAAAATAGTTAATATTCAAATCACTACATTTATTTTAACGGTTATATGGTTAATTGGATGGTCCCGTCGACGGGACCGTGGAAGCTCCTTTTATTGTCATATTAAAAGATATGGCCAAGACTAGTACAAAGATGTAGCATGACATAAGAGGAAATGGTTTATGATATCATGGGGTTTCTAAATTGGGTTAATGAAGATAATGGTACCTGAACTTTTGTAAAAAAAAAAAACAATTAGGTATCTGAAGTTTGGTTTGAACAATTTGGTACCAGAATAAATGTTTTGTTGACATTTTTTATACTCAAAGTTTGGTTTTGATAATTTTGGTATTTGAACAAAGTTTTCGTTGATTTTTTAATATGTGAAGCAAGAAAAATAAGGTATGAAAAAAGTGCACGAAAAGTTTACTGAAACACTAAAATTATCAAAACTAAACTTTAGGTATGAAACAAGTTAATAAAAACTTTATTCAGATACCAAATTGTTCAAAACTAAACTTTAAGTACCTAATTGTTCTTTTTGTGGAAGTTCACATATTATTTTTATCATCATCCTTTCTAAATTTAGTGTTCCAACTTTGGCTATACCAATTATATATATATATATAGTAAATTACACTAGAAGGTCCCAACATTTGGGGGTAAGTTCATCTTCGGTCCCAATATTTCGAAAAGTTCAAAAAAGGTCTCAATGTTTAGGGTTAAATTCATTTAAGGTCCAAATGTTTGAAGAAGTATGTCAATTTGGGTCCCGAAGGACACGTGTCAATAGGAAAAAAGTTTTATGAGTTTTGATTAAATATTCTCTCCTGTTGACATGTATTCTTAGGGACCCAAATTGACTCAATTCGACTTAATTCTTCAAACGTTAGGACCTTAAATGAATTTACCCCCAAACGTTGGAACCTCTTTTGAACTTACCCCAAAATGTTAGGACATTCTAGTGTAATTTACCCCATATATATATATATGCACACACACAATATTTCTTTTCATACCAAGGAGTCGAAAAAAAAAAGATAATATCTCCGAGAATGTTGGCACATGGAAATCAAAAAGTGAAGGTTGTAAGCTTTGACCATGTAGAATTTCATGACAAGAAGTCTATATAGATTTATGTGTCAAGCTTGTGGGCAAGTTCACTTTAAAGGGATCAAGCTAATCAAGTAGCAATTATAAAATTCAATCTCAACTCAACAAACTATTCGTGCAGTTGATGCTCGACTCAAATATTGTTAAATTGAATTTAAGCAAAAATCGAGTTGGGCTTGAATAGTTTGTGAACCAATTCAATTAATTTACATCTTCACTTTGATAACACGACATCTACACTTTTAGTTTTGATGTTGAAAACTTCTCCACAATCCCTTTCATGCCTAAACTTTCTTTGTCAAGAAGAGGAGGAAAAAAAATAAAAAGGAGAAAAAGAAAAAAGGCAAGCTTAATGCATTTGAAATATTGCGATACGTTGAGAACATTCCTTATCAACTTCATCCTAACCTATTCAACATTCTTTGAACTTTTGCTCTGGAATTGAAGGGTTACAGGTTTCCAAGCATTGTTCCCCATTGAATGCCATGCTTCACTCTCTCATTCAAGGTTATGGAACAATGTCTTAATACAAACCCTTTTATACTACACACTTATCTCAATGCATTGATCATACGTTGGCAAACAATCGATATGTTTTAGCGTCCAAGACTATTTGCCGAACTGCTGCAACAGATGCAATGACACCCAGCAAGGAAAAAACCATTGCAATTGTTATGTTCAACCAAAAAATGGGGCTACGTTTTGAGGGTTTGAATGTCAAGTTGAAGAACACCACAGGCAATACGAAGTCAAGAGGCATGAACCCAAATGCTCCGATCAATGAATTGATATCTCCGAAAAATGGAAGCATTGCTGCAACAGTTACAGCACAAACAACGGACAAGGATCGAGATATCAGTCTAGGAACGATGTTGCGCATCGAGAACTCGGCGCTCATTGGATCTGAAAATGCCCGCTCTAGAACTTCATTTGTGGGCTGCAAATAGACCTGCATATATAAATTTTTTCAGCATCTTGTTAGGATTACTACAAAAGCGAGTGCAAAATGAGAAACTGAAGTTGGAGAAGCCAGGAGGAAGTTACTGACCACACCGACGGCTGATAGTTGCAGAATGGTGAACAAATTGCTCATCAGAACAAACCATTTGGGAAGCAGCGGTTTTTTATCAACAACAAAATTGCTAAGGATGAGCCCTCGGATTGGTTTCCAAATGCCCAATAACCCGAGATGGCAACACTAAAGAAGGTCACCATAATAACTGAATAACATACGCAAAGCCCTTTGAACATTTTCCCCTTGACTGGTGGAGCCAAGGTTGCCTACAAGTAGTTGAAGATAAAAGGATTCTTTTTAGTATTTTGGTTGTGTCTGAATAATTTGGGACTAAAAGGTTTGTGTGACTTCAAGAGTAACTGGAGACAAGACAAGTTGAGCCAGGGTAAAATTCAAAGTGCATGTACCTGAATTTCAGGAATGATCCCATTGCCATATGTTGTTGCAATAATGGCAATGGCATTGAAGACGCCGAAAACACGATCTTCTGTGTCCCCAACTAAGGAGTAGTCTTTCTTAGGTCCTTTGGATGAATTTCCTGAAAGACAAGCAACTCAAAAACATTGGACGAGTTCTTCTTGTACATTCCATATAAATAAGCACTTCTCGTTATCAAAGTTCTTACTTCTTACCAATATCAATGGATCCAGCCGTGGCACATGTACTGTAGGCAAGGCATAGAATTAGTGATACCATGTTGATGTGCCTTAGAGAGTGAAATGAAGGAACTTGAGCTAACACTAGCATCAGGCATCCAAATATGATCACGAATTCATACAGTTTCATGGCTCCATCGGGTTTAGACAACAAATATATTGCCTGCAAAAGGGAATCGAAGATAGATTGAGGTTATGGATGAAAATTTTTAATAAAATGATATAAAGTTAGCATAGTTAATGCAACATGAAGAGATACACGTATCTTCATATAAAATATTATGAAAAAAAAGGGAAATTGTGAAATCTATTTGTCATCAGTGATAAGTATTACAGGTAATTGGTTTTAAAAAAAGGAATCGTTTTCTAATTAGTGGATGTTTTGTTTGCCATTATAACAAGAGAGAGGGGGAATTGAACTCGGGACTTTTATATGAGATATTATGAGAGATTAGACATGTCCCCATGACGGGTCGGGTCCAACCCATGACTCGACCTACCGGGTTCGGATTCAATAATAAGAGATCCAAAACTGCTCCGGGGAGGGGGATGAGGTAGGTCCACCTGAGGACCTGTCGTGTCCAAGACGGATTGGGACGGGCCCGATCCATCCCATTTACATAACTTTTCTAATTTTTTTTTTCTAATGTTTCATGAGAGAACTTGTAAGAACCAATGTACCTGGCAGGTTCGCTTCACGGGTAAGACCCTCCCGCCAGATTGGGTCCAAGTTGATCAAATCCATGACCGATTCGGACTCATTCTAGAGATATGTCTAGAAGACATGACACTAAACTATAAGGTTATTGGCTAATTAGTGGTTGTACTCTAACCTAATCTTTTTGGCATATTTCCATAGAAATGATTGAGATTTGTTACAGAAGTGTACAAAAGGTTGTCTTGACACCGAGTCTAAATTTAATTAGAGACTAATTGGAGATAGTAGACTACCTTTAGGCACTGCCCACCCAGGAGGGTACAAGCCACCACAGCACCGTAACATACCATGAACTGGATTGGGCCCACGTAATATCTTCCCCATTTTGGGCCTGAAAAAGAAAAAGAAAAAAATTTAATGTTTAACTATGAATTATGAAGTATATGTTTTAATCCATAATACAAAATAATCATCCTTCAATTGTAAATTGCGATGGACATATAGGGATAATAAAACCATTTTTGTATATAATAATAATTATTTCCCTCATTTTTTTCTTTTTTTTTTTTTGATGGACCAAAAGGCCATTGCAACGTACTAAGGCAAGGATTCAAACTCAATACATTCAGGACATGAATCTAGGTCGGATGCTACCAGGTTATAAAATCATTAGCTTATTTTTCTCATTTTAGGATAATAAAATGACCACTAACCTCAGTTTTATTTTCTTCTATTTTTATTTATTTATTTATTTTTTGTTGATGTCAAAGCATAAACTGCAGGTAATTTGGACATCCACTGGGGGAAACCACGATGCCAGATACCGTCCTTTGAATTTTGATTTAAAAGAACGAAAAGTCAACTTTTTCGATATTCAGTTAGATCTGATTCCATGGAAAGCAATCTTTGATTTTGGCCTTTTCGTCAATGATTTGTGCATCAACGATGCAGTTTGGACCCGGCAACCGTAGAAAAGACAAAATTTACAACAGCATATTGAAGATAGGAAAATTTAGGGCCTCATGGGATCCATTTTGTTATTATTTAACAGTTTATAGTATATTTAATTATAATATAATAGTTAAAATAATTAATAATTAATTAAATAATATATCAATGTGATGATAAAAACTTTTATATAAAAAAACCATAATTTTGATCGAATAATATTAGTTTATTATTATTTTGATCTTTAATTTGTTCAAAACGTCCAATCAAGCCAAATTGTAGCGTTTTGCTAAAGGAAAAAAATTATGTACGTTAAAAAAAGTATCTGTCCCACTCTTTTATATCCTATTTAAACTTATTTATTACTCGGCCAAAAAAAAAAAACGTAAACTTATTTATCACACTTTATTTTCTCAAATTTAAACCATTCAAACACTAAGAAATTTATTATAATCTTTGCTCTTTCGGCTAAACGATATAGTTTTTAATTTGAAATGGTAATATAATTATTTTTTTATAATATGAAATGATAAAATTGATTCATGAAGTTAAAATTTCCTTTACAATAGCAATAAAAATATATATCGAAAGAAGAAATATAAATTAAGAAAACAAAAGCTATTCTATGTAGGTAGTGTATTTTTTATTTGTGTTTTATCTATAATTGATACACATACATATTGTATATGTTTTTTTATTTATATGATCTGTTTATGAATAAAATTATTTATATTTTATTTAAATTTGTTTTTTATTTTGATTAAAATAGATATGAAATAAATGTTAACTTAATGTCAAACCAATGAACTAAACGCAATCAGTATAAAAATTTTATTAGGCTCTCAAGGTGTTTGCTTTCCAAATTTATAATTGAATATCATAACATTAAGCAAAATTAAAGATATTCTACCAAGGTCTGTTTGGATTGTCTGTTTTTCATCTGTATCTATTTTTTTTTAAAATAATATGTGTAAATATATCCGATTTGCATCTAAATTTTATCTATATTTGTTTTATTTGATCTTTTGATGAGAACTGTCAATTTTTTTTATCTATATCTATTTCTTGATAAATAATTTATTATAAAAAGTTTAAAAAAATATCTGTATGTATCCGAAAAAAGCCAAAACAAACAGACGATTATCTAAAAATCAATACGGCTCTAAAATCCACCGCCCAAGATGGTTTTAATGTGCCCGTTTCTCCCCCAATTCTGGAGGACGAGATGGGATCAGGGAAGCAGCTGTGAAAGGAAAAAAGGTGACCCCTCCCTTGTGAAAGGAGATAAGGCAAGGGTGGGCCCTTTTTAATGTTGAATTGCCCGCATAGTTTATTCGTAAAAATAATGATTCCAATCTAGTGAACCATGTCGGCAGTTATATTTGTATGGACGACATATATAACTCATCAAAACTTACCAATTTAAAATTGGATTAATATAAAAAATGGTATATAAACTTTTATAAAAAATTTAATTAGTTATTTAAAATTTAATTTTGAATAATTTGATGATTGAATTTTTATAAAAAGTTTAATATAATACATGAAATAAGTTTTTGTATATATTTTTCTTATTTTTTCCTCACCGATTGAATTCCTTTAAATAGAAAAAATATATATGAAAACTTACTTCATGTGTCAAATTATTTAAAACCAACCGTTAAGTAGGAAAAATATACACAAAAATTTTATTCATGTACTAAATTATTTAAAACCAATTTTCAAGTATTTAATTGAAATTTTTGTAAAAATTTAGATATCATTTTTGATATTATTTCTTTAAAATAATAGAAAAATTATAAATGTACCCTCCTTAAATTGTTGGATCCATAGGAATAAGCTTTTAAATTGTTAAAATGTAACTTTATTTTCTATTAATATTTAAAAATATGTATATCCAGTAGTACTCTAGATATTCTATGGAGAGGGTTTTTGGATTTTAATAATTGTTTCACCAATGGTTTAGAGGAATCTTTTTACATATATCCCTGAAATAATTTCTTACAGTTTAAATGATGCCAACTTGTCACAATCATGCACAGTACCATTTATTAGGAATAAATAGATCTTTGCAAGCTCAAGGATGAACTTTATTTTCCTATAGTTGTTAAAACGTGTATTTAAAATCCAAAATCTTGACCACAACAAGAATATGAATAATGATAGCTTTTTAGTTTTAGCATATTTGGAATAAGTTATATTAGCTTTTAAAATTTCAGATAAATCACATGAATTATTATAAAATCTTTTAAAGTTTCACTGATCTTTTATCTCACCAAAACAGGCGTGACGAACATACGCATAGCTCACGACTCTGTAGAGATATGGACCACACACGGTGGTAACCAGTTTCTTCACCATCACGTAGCGTCTGTTATTCGATTTACGTATGACCCATTTGATTTTTTTAAGTAAAATTATTTGTTCATCATATATTAATTATTTATATTTAATATGTTATGGCTTTTCTCTCTAGATTGTAGCCATAGTCAAAGACTGCTAAAATCAAACATGCACCAATTTAATATATAATTATGAAAAATTTTATGATTTCATCATCAATTTTGAAGGACAAGTTCTATTACTATCTAATAGCTCACACCATATCTAATCGTGAACAACTGAAAATAATTAATATTCTAATTATTATATTTATTTCAATGATGAAGTAGCTAACTGGATCATCTCATCCATGAAACAATAGAAGCTCCCGTATAATTGCATCCAACTTGGACAAGTTGATTAATCGACTTTAATCATGCAGTAGATCTTTCAAAAGTAGCGAAACACGGTCGCTATAATATTTCTACCTTCTATTGCTTTCATTAACGATTGTTTACAGTTTACACTATAAAAAACAAATAGTATTGAAATTTTTTCCCCATATTTTATATTAGGATTAGTGTTATATATGATACCTAAATTTTGATAAAATATATAATTATATACACAAATTTTAAAATTAATCAATTTAATATCTAATATTTAAAATAGATCAATTTAGTACTTGACATAACTTTTTGTGTACACCAAATTATTAAATTTATCTATTTTAAAGTTTTTCAAATACTAAATTGACTAATTTCAAAATCTATATACTAAATTAATCAATATCAAAGTTTAGATAACTAATTGTATATTTTATTAAAATTCAAATACGATTCGTAATATAATCCCTTTATATTATTATTCATGCACTTATAACTTCTAACTATTGCTAGATATAGCAACACGTAATTATATAATAATTAGTTGGGATAGGAAAAAACATACCCAAAATATCGCGAGCCATATCTCTGAAGCGAAGATGCCGATGGCCTTTTTGAGCATAGTGTTCCAATACCAAGGATAACAGATTGTAAGAATAGAATGTGACCAGTGCTCCAATCACCAGACAAACAATACCACCACCCCATCCGAGGAATTTAAATGCGTAGGGAAGACTAAGAAGAGGAGGTGCAACAATTGATGTCGTCAAATGATATCCACAGTGAATCCAGGAACCTGTATCATATAAACCATAAATTTGGACATAAGTCTCTTAATTAATTTAATTCTTTCATTTACTTCAGATTTAGAACTTTACTACCGGAAAGAAAAAAAAAAATTTTGTATTTCACATAAGTAGGAGTCACCAATTTGTATTTTCACCTCAAGATTATGTGTATAGCTCGGAAGGGTTACGAATCCTATAGGTTCCATGGTTGAAATTAGAATATAAATAAGATGTTAGGTGAGCTGGTGAGGTAAAGTATAGGAGAAAAGATCATCAATTTCAGCTATGTTGAAAGAGATGGGGAAAAATATCAAGAAAAAATTTGAAAAAAGAAATTCAAGTCATGCGATTCGTATGTTATTAAACAACTTAAATTCTAATTAAATATTATCGAATCTTCAAAATATTTACTATAAGAATTTTCAAAAGATTGAATGATAGAGCAAACAGATGCTCAAGTCCCGAAACTTATCACGTATGATGGATTTAATGTTTACGGTGCAGTTTCCTTTTCCCATTAAATCACTCACCTGCCTCTTTCCATACGGACGAAAGGATGAGCCATCTTTTTTATTGTTTTTTATTTTTATTTTTATTTTCATTGTTACAATAGAAGGGATGATTCAAATTTATTATCTCTCAGTTGAGAGACAAGAGAGACACAAAGCCATTGATCATTTTCTTAGTTGATTGTTTGACCTTTCTGTTTAGCATCGTATTTTGCCTAATTTGGCTGGTTTGGATTGTTGGATTTTTATTAGTATCATGTATGTATCGGATCAATATTTGTAACTTATCTATATCATATCAGTATGGGTTTAATATCGGTTTTATTTTATTGGTTTATGAGTAAAACTGTTAATTTTTCATCAGTATTAATTTTGATAAATATCAATTTAAAAAGGATATCAAAATAATACCAAAATGGGATAGAAGAATAATCTCAAATAAAGAAACAAATAGATATCTGCCTCTCTCTACAAAGGTTTTGTTGTTGACATATGAGATATTTTAGTTGGAAAATTTGCCGGTTGGCGATTGATAAAACCGAATATCTAACCTTCCATTTTACTGCTAAAAATAATTATAAAAAGGGTTAACTCTTTGGAACTTTGACCCCAAAAAAAAAAACCTAAAATTTTAAATTAATTAATTAATGTTTTAATTTTTAAAATTAATCAATTTTTCATATACATTGGCGGTACCTCCATCAAATTTTTTAAATATTAAATCGATTGATTTTAAAATTTATCAAGTACCAAATTAATTAATGTTAAATTTTAAGTACTGAATTAAATAATTTTAAAATTTAAGTATTTAATTATATTTTATCAAAATTCAAGTCATTTGATATTATCTCAAATAAAAATTAATATAATCAAAATTTCAATTATCCAAAAGTGTATCAATAGTCACATTCACAGCTAATAAATAAAAATAAGGTCAAAAAAGTTCAAATTATTAATTAACCTTGAACTATTATTTATGTCAAAAATCACTTTCCTATGGCCTGCTGCTATTACTATTTTTTTTTTCTTTTTTGCCTTCGCCCTTACTATTACCCGTGAGAAAAATATTATTTTATTGCACGTGCTATAAATATGTTACGATATATAAAAATCAATAAAATATTATGCATTATATGTAAAACATGCTCATAATTATTTTATATCCAATAGTAATTAAATTTAATAAAATATAACAGGTATTTAAATTCTAACACTGATCAATTTAAGATTTGAAAGAATTTTTTTGCATTTTAATAGTACCTCTTTATTAAATTTGCCAACATCATAGTTCGATATAACGTTTTTAACTAATATGATGAAAGTACTTTTGATGTAAAAAAAATATTTTTTACAAACTAAATTGATCAATTTCAAAATTTAATTATTTAAATACTAAAATAATGAATTTCAAAATTCCTCTGATTATATATTTTACCTAAGAAAAGTTATCCAAATATAACTAATCAAATACATTTTACTTTTATGACTCCGCAGCTCTCCCTTCTGTGTACTATCGACCAAAATTGGGAGTGTTTTTTTTTTTTTTTTCTTTTTTTCTTCATTCGTATAATAGGAGGAGGAACAAACAGTCAAAGAAACTCAGGAATGATGCATAAATTGATATCTTTAACGAAATGGTTATATCATCAACTGTTGTGTTATATACAATATATTTTAAATTATTATTAGAGTGGATCCAAATCCTTATGATAGAAAATTGGAATTAAACATATGTGTTTCAGATCTCTTCCAACATTAGTGCTAAAGAATGATGATGAAAGGGAGAAGAAGAAATACCTCTGGATTTGAGAACAAAACGTGCTCCAGCATCAAGTACTTTGGCATCACCAGCAGCAGCAGGAGCAGCAGCAGCAGCAGGACCAGCAACATAATCATCTCGTCCTTCATGATCACCAGCTATTGAGCTTGGATTCATAGTACCCATGTAATATAAATATATGTCCTCTCGTTTTGTCTTTCTAAGAATAACAACCAACCTCTCTTAGTTAATCGACGAGGACTAGGATTTTTATTGTACCCTTTATATAGAAACCCACGCCGCATACATGATCAAGAAAGGCTTACGCGCGGGCGACAGCCACAACACCAGACTAGCACCAGCTGCCTTATTTGATGATTATAGTGAAACAATAATGTGAATACTTTAGTCATATATATACTATTCCTATTCTTTGTCTTTTTTTTTTTAATTTTATATTGATTCTTATCATTTGACTAGTCGACCATGGATTCAGCATAAGGATCTAACTTAACGGTCAACTTCCAATTTTCTAGTATTATATTTTAGAGGTCGAAAATAAAAAATTATTAACTATTTTGGAAATGCCGTCTCCATCATATCTCAATCAATAATTAATTAAAAAAATAAAAATATTTTTAAAATAAAACAAACTATTATTATTATCCAATACTGCTGTACTATTACTTAAGACAGGTTTATGATACAAGCCGGACGGCCAAACTTCTTCCGTCAGAATCTGCACTTCTATTTTTTCTTCCACCGGGGCCACTGGTTGCCCATCCCCCTTTTTCGTTTTTTTCCCTGATAAATAAATAATAAAAAAATTCATTGGTATATTATTGTTTTTTTTTTTTTTTTTTGGCCAAGTATATTATAGGTTCGATGTGTGCTGCATAAACTGACACGAATATCTATAGTCTTTGCCTTTATGAAAAAGGAAAAAAAAAAAAAAGCAAAGAAAGAAAAATAAAAAACATAAAATTTAATATATACAGAGAATGTACGATTTTTAAAAATAGTTATCGTCTGTGATATGTATCCATATGTATATATATTAAAATTTTATTGACATATATATCAAGATTTATTTGTTTTATCATATTTTAGTCATTTTGGTATAATATTTTTATTATTTTTAAGTAAATATTTATCAAGAGATAAATATCGATGAAAAATCGATAGTTTTACTCGACTAAACAAATACGATATAGATATGATACATATAAATTACAAATGTAGATTTGATACATGTGTGATAAAGATAAAAAATAAATAATCTAAAAAGACTCATAACACATGAAAGCCCATTATCAAGGATTAGGTGATATCCATATATCCATAGCAACATCCGGAAGCCTTGCCTAGTCTTAAAGGAGTCCTTTATCACCTTACAATTACAATGTAAATCCTGATTTTGTCTTTAATCCCAAACTTAATAAGTTGAACCGAGTCATATCGAATAAAAGAAAAAAAAAAAAAATCTTTCGTCGTCTTCCCCGATCCATGATTATTTTTCCACATCTACATGCTCAGCATCAGCATTTCCTCTCTAGCCATAAAAAAGAGACATTCCTTAGAACAAAGTAACACTGTTTAGAACGGTGGAAATCAAAGCAAACCAAAGAAAGGCTGGAAAATGGGAGGAACTGTTCGTGTTTGGGGATGTTTATTAGAGTAAAAATGTGATGATTTCAACCAAAGTGGAAGAAGGAGAAGATGAGCTATTTTTATTTCTACAATGTTGGGCTTAATGGAGGGGAAAAGAGGATGTATCAATTAAAATTATCTAAATATTCCCACATGTATTTTGTTAGTTAAGAATTGAAATTAGATAATGATGAGTTTTTATGGTTTCGTTGATGGGACATCTAGTAAATCATCTAATTGTTAAAATAAATATAATAATTATAATATTAATTATTTTAATAATTCGATTACAGCTAGATATGATGTGAATCATTAGATAGTGATCAAACCGATTTCGTTAAAATTAATGACGAAACTGTAGAATTTTCTTGGGATAAGAGATTATGTTAATTCATCTATGATTTTATTTCCTTTTATTTCCACATTTCATATAGTGGTCAATGGCCCGATGTTGCTTTCCTTTTTACAGCTTTTCACTTTCCAAGAAGTTTGCCGAGGAGACTGTAAAACAGTAAATGTATAGCAATGTGTGGGTTCAGATTATTAAACCGCGCATTTCTACATCCCCTTGTCAAATAGTAATTCAATCCCAACACTAACCCCTACAACTTCGTCGCTGTTCGTAAAATATCATTTTTCTCTGATTTAAATAAAAAAGAAAAAAGATCTGAACCCTATTAGATCACATATATGAAATAATTCATATAATTTTATATTTATTGGTGGGGTGAATTAAAATGATTTTTGACACAAAATTATTTTTTAGAATTATTCCTATAAAAGATGATTTGAAAACATCTTTTGGGACTAGGTATTTAAAGCACATGTGGTATATACATATAGACATCTTTACAAGTTGGATCCAAAAAATAAGGACTCATAACTGCTCTGGATTGACATGAGCTGGTCCAGGCCAGTGGACCTACTACATCTAGGATGGGTTAAATTGAGTCTAAATCGTCTACTTCTAAAAAAATTATAGAAATAAAAATTCCTAAATTAAAATAAAAATTTAAACTTTAAATATACAATAGACTTAAAAATACACTAATGTTTAAACCATATTCTTTTGATGTCATCAATGATATGTAATTATTTATACACAATATGTCCCTATTGAGTTAAAATATTAGTAATGTAGAACTAGAGTAATATTCTAAAAGAGTAGTGTTTACAAAAGAAAAAAAAAAGTCCTACATTATTTAGAAGCGAGATTCTTCCCTTAGTCGAATTCTAGGTAAGTTTCATCAATGGTACCTAAAATTTTTCGATTATAACAGAATTGTACTTAAGAAATTTTCATACAGGGACGCTATTTAAACTTTTTCAAAATTTCACATGAAGTACATTTGGAAGGAAAACGTCTATTTTTCTATCCATTAGCTGATGCAGCAATAAAAAATTAATTTTTCGTTCATGTTGGCAATTTTTAAAAATTTTTTTGGCTTTCCCATCTCTCTCTTTCTTCCCCCCTCCTCCACAAGAATGGGCACTAGAGCTTGAAAGCTCCAATTAACACAAAAAAAAAAAAATTGTTACCAAAAATTTTAACATACAAATTCTACCTTGTCTTTTACTAATCTAGAAAATTTACTGAAATTTTAATCTCCAAATTTTAGGCCGACATCATAGATTTTTTTGGAAACAAAAACTTGAATTGAAATATGATTAAATACAAATATCCCCCCAAGGATGCTCGCATATTCGTATCTATATGTGATGTCTGTGGAATATCTTTATTTTTGCAAGATACAATCATTGCACATCAATTTGTGGGCATCGGTAGGTGTATGAATAAATGCTTTCTTAAATATACAGCCATACGTGTGTTTCAAAAATTGGACTTTCTAAACAATTAAATCATGGAGCTTTAATGTTTTGATTCTTGAAATTTTGGAAGTATAATGTGGTGAGGAGTTGCAAGTCAACTTGCTGAGTTCATGGAGAGTTTTGATTGACAATACTATCTTTTCTGGGCAAAATAATGGAAAAATGAAAGGGAAAAGAAAAAAACCTTTACTTTTCCAAGAAACCAGTAAGTAATTTCAAAAAAAGAGAATCAATTACCCGATCTAAGTCTAAAATCAAGAACTTTAAATTTTTAAGACTCTAGAAAATTTTGATTTTTGAGACAAACCAAGAGCACATATGTTCAACCCAGAATATGAAATGGCCATTATGACATTTCCTGAACTAAAAAGAAATAAAAAATTCTAACTTTCCTGCAAAAACAAAACAAGAAGCTGCCAAAATTTTAGAATCACATTCATGTTTCATGTAATGATTGTTTTAGTGTTTCAAAGGAGGAAATGGCAGATAGAGAGAGAAAGACCAGAGTTTTAGAGAGACAATTGTGGTGGCCATGCTTAAAATTTTAGATATAATATATATATATATAGAGAGAGAGAGAGAGAGAGAGAAGATGATGGGGAAGGAAGAAGGTGGGAAAGAGAGAGAGTTCTTCTTCATCTCTTGTTTGAGTTTTCCTTTAGATCCAAAGTAGAGGAGGAAAGTTGAAGCCAATCGGCCATTCATGGCCGTTTTGAGGAGCTCAAAGGTTGGGGATAGTTGCAAAGGTGTTTGTGACTCATGTTGTTGGTTGATGGTTTTTAGAGAGAGAAGGGATTGAGGTTGAAGATGAGTCTTGAGAAGAGTAGAGAGAGAGAAAGGAAAATTAAAAAGATTTTTATCCTTTTTTTCTGATTTGAAGAAGAAGAAGAAGAAAGAGGAGGGCGAAAGAGTGAGAGAGAGAGAAGAAAAAGCGAAGAGAAAGTTAAAAAAAAATCTTTTAAGAGGTTTAGGTTAACAATCAAAGATTCTTTTGTATGTTAAAATTTTTAGTAACATTTTTTATTAATTGGAACTTTCAAGCTCTATTAATGGTGTTTGTTCTTGTGGAGAAGGAGGAGGAGGAGGAAGAGGAGGAGGAGGAGGAGGAGGAGGAGAGAGAGAGAGAGAGAGAGAGAGAGAGAGAGAGAGAGAGAGAGAGAGAGAAGGGAAAGTGAAAAAAAAAATTCCAACATGGATGAAAAATTTTCTGTCCAAATTTACTTTATATGAACTTTTGAAAAAGTTCAGGTAGTGTCTTTGTAAGAAAATTTATTTAGATACAATTCTATTATAATTGAAAAAGTTCAAGTACTGTTGATGAAACTTACCCATAGAACTCTATATAAAGTATGAGACATGATTTTAAATTATATTTATTAATAATGCATTAATTATTGCAAATAGATAAATAATAAAAATAGTCTAAACATTATATCTTTTTTTTTTTTTTAATCTTTGTTATTACAATGGGGAGGGAGGATTTGAATTTGATACCTTTCACTTGAAAGGCTAGCGAAGATGTCACTAAGTTATAAGGCAATTGACATGTAAACATTAAATCTTATTTGCCAATGACATTGTAACCGAGTGGCATTTCCCTGATCTCTCAAGTGAGAGGTCCCATGTTCGAA
This sequence comes from Combretum micranthum, assembly GCA_024138025.1. NCBI lineage: Eukaryota > Viridiplantae > Streptophyta > Magnoliopsida > Myrtales > Combretaceae > Combretum > Combretum micranthum. Next base: position 233,958 of record JAMXBD010000459.1, read on the forward strand.
TCCCTCTCTCTCCAGTTGTAATGGTAAAAAAAAAAAAAAAACATTAAATCTTATTTACCCTTTTTTTTTTAACTTTTCTATTATTTTGTATTCTATATTTGTTTCTATTTCTAATTTTGTTAATAAATATGACATATTTATTTATTTTTAAATTGGATCAAGTTGGACCCATCGTGGCTGAGTCAGAGTCAACTCTAAGCCTATACTTAGGGGTGTTTACGGTTCAATTAACTAGTCCATTACCCTATTTTTTGAACCTAACTATAATGATCGGTTTTTTAATATCTCGATCCTAAACCGATCTATTATACATGGTTAATCTCCTTAACAATTAACCGTTTTTTCAATTAATTTTTTCAGTTTTCGGTTTTTAACCATTTAACAATATGGTTATGCAAATTTGCAATTAACCATATTTTTTAATATGTCCATAAAAAAATTAGAGCATTTTTTTCATAAATATATTAAAAATTGTAAATGAAGGATGTAAGACATGTGAAAAGGTTGTCAATATATATTGGTGTCATCAACATAATCATTATAATAGCCTTTTGCGCATGTGTTCTTATCAATCTTGAACATTTGAGCTCAATACAAAATCCCAATAAGTTATATAAGTATAATTATATATATTTTATAAATATGGATCAGTTAACTGAAACCATTGATTTTTGATCCTATAAACCGAAATCGTAACTGAAAACCAAAAAAATTGAAAATACTAATCCTAGATCGAAACTGATGGACCGGTTAATTGTTTTTTTAGATTGATTTTTCAGTTTTAGTTCGGTTATTCTAAACATTCGGTTTTTTTCACACCCCTACTTATACCTTATACCTAACCAAATAGATGTCTACATGCACATATAGGTGTTGGGCGAAATCTTATACATAGGTCTCAAGTAATTAATGAGACATTAAATTTATTAAATATGCCATTAACTTTATATTACACATGGTCTCTTACTTTACACTAAAAGGACATGTGCAACATGCACTTTCTCTTTAAATATTTTATTTTACACACTCAAGAAGCACACATTATATATTCCTTTCCTTTAACTGCAATTTTTAAAAAAGGCATAGGCACATTGCAAAGAAAGTCCATCTAGGTTCTGAAACTAAGCCGAATCGAAACTGGAACTATTGGTTCTAAATCTTGAAGATGAGAAATCGGAACCTTCTCTCATTGCTCCGATCTGGTTTTATGGAATCGACAGTTCTCAATTTCAGTTTCGGAACTGCAGAACCATCCTTTTTTTTAAATAAAAAATAAAAAATAAATTAATGAATTTTATTTTTAATAAAATAAATTAATGAATTTTATTTTTAATAAAATAAATTTTAAACTCAAAATAGTTATTTATTGAGTCTAAACGTGTTAAATTATTTAACCAAAATTTTTATGAATTTGTTTGGAATGCACATTTATTTTTATACAAATACAACCATTGTCATCAATTGTAGTTAGTAAAATAAGATTATAAAATACTCTAAAGGATAAAAGGAAAATTACAATATAAAAATAGTATCATATTATTAAGGTAATGAATTTTGCTTTTAGGAGAAGTTTATCTAAATTGAATTATATATGATTTTAACTTATATTTATTTATGTTGTTGATAATAACACATTAAATATTTGTAAATATCTAATAAATTTTACTATTCATGTGAAATAATGTAAACATTAATAATTATATGTTTAATATATATTTTTAAATTTTTTCTCTAATTTTCTTTTTTTTTTTTTAATGGAACCGGTTTTGAAACAGCCAATTTCACCTAATTCTAAGTTGTGTAGAATAGCCTAAGAACTGGCTAACCGGTCCAATTTCGGTTCTAGAACTGCTTATGGCTGTTGCAATCTGGTTTCGGATTTAAAATGGAATCATGCCCATGTCTAGGTCCATCTATGATATTTACTATTGCAATAGCTTTCCAAAAAAGCAAAAGCCATTTTAGTTTAAACAAATAAAAAAAAAGAAAGATGAAAGAATTGAAAATCAAAGAAGCAAGTAGAATGGGTTGATCTTTTTTAGTTAGTTTTTGATATATAGGAAGAAAAGAACTTTATAAGTCGCACTCGGTCTATTGATGGGTCCAAATATATCTTAATAACTCAAGGCGTCAATGAATGGTGAACCTAAAAATAAATGAACTCGATAATACTTTCCTGTTTGCCATCGATTATGACTTCAATACATAATGATAAAAAGCACCCAGTTGCTTATTTATCTATCAACACAAATACCGTATAATGCCAAATTTGTTATCACCAAGTTTATAACTTTTAGAGCATGATATCTTCAAATATTTTTATCAAGCAATAGATTTCTTTTTTTCCCTTATGGATATCAAGATTCAAGATTCACGATTCACGTGTCTCCGTTATTCTTCAATTGTGGATAGTATTTATAGAAATCAAATAGCTTTGCTGCATGAGACTGTTTCTAAGGGTTTCTCTGTATATAGGTTGGAAGTCTCACTTCTTTATAATATATAATCTATGGTTCAATACACCAAATCCAGGGTTGCTGTTAAAGAATTGTCGGGGTTTAGAACAGTGTTAAACTGACTGGCCATATTAGATTCTAAGTTTCTAATCTTCTTCAATAGGTGGTGTTGACTAACAAAACCTACCAGCCGATACAGGTTGGCCAGCCAGAACAGAAAATGGGGCGGGGCACTTTCGGGGGCTTGAGTGTCAAAAATGAACAAAGCCACAGGCCATGCCCATGTGAAGTCAACTAGTGGGATTCGGATTCCAAAAGCTCCAAAAATGCATGATATCTGATGGTGGATGATTTGGTACTTATCGAATTAAAAATTTCCTTAAACTTCTTGCACACTATTAGGTTGGATTTGAGCTTAATTAAAGTTACAGTTAAGTAATATAAAACTCAAACTTGATTTTATTATAGTTGAATTAGTTTTAAATAATCTGTGAATAGATTTTGTTTGTTTAAATTCTTAGTTGCATAAGATGAATACCATTTAGCAACAATAGATTAGTACTCCTAGATAAAAAGAAATAGATAGATGTATCTATTTCTAAATATCAATTTTTTAATATATTTGATATTTGAATCTTCTTATAGAAAAATATACGCGATAGTATCAAAAATGATACTTGAATTGTCGCAAAAAGTTCAGATAGAAAAAATGTACGTAAAAACTTACTTCAGGTATCAATTTATTTAAAACCAAACTTTAAGTACCACGTTAACCCAAAATAAACTTATAATTTTTTCTCCCGACCATGTGATAGAAGTTGAATCTACCGCTGCATATTTACGTTCTCTTTCTGCTAAGGACAGGCCATCAAAATAAACCATCTAAAAACCAGGCTCTACTGTCGACCACAAAATTGGTAAGGATAAGCTCTTCATAGTGATTATCAGATGCCCAATAACTTGAGATGACAACACTGAGGAAAGTTACTCTTGCCATGGTATAACCCACAGAATAGAAAGCCCCGTGAATATTTTTTTTTTCCTTTCAGTGTTGTCACAAAAAATAAGCTGCAAAATTTATAAATCACAAGACATTTTATACCCTACACTACTTGAAGTTAATTAACTATCAAATGTTATTGTGTGCCACATTTATCTATTAGAAGCATTGCTATCTTTGTTAAGTTTACACTATATATTATGCTTAGATTTTATAATAATTTCATTATTATAATTGGTAGTTACGATTGTAATGGCATTGAAGGTGCTAGAAATGAGAGATAAGTTTCACAGATACGAATATGACATATGTCCTGGTGAGTGACATATAAATACTAATAAAATTTTGATATGTAAACAGCTTTTAGAAAACTTATCTATTATCACTATCGCTTATCATAATTATATTGGTACTTCTAACTACTTATCTGGACATATGGCATGTCAGTATTAATGTATATATTTTTTTTTTTCAGAAAACGCATACTCAATATCACCAACTATAGGTTAGTCTTTCTTGGGCTCTTGGATGAATTTCCAAAATGGCAAGCAACTTCAAAAATATTATATTTTATTCTTTTCTAGGAGCAATCCTGATTTATTTCTACGTAACTCTTCTCAATGATAACTCTTATGGATGATGACAATATGCGCTTGGAGTTTTTATTGGTGTTTGATAAAACCAGCCGTGGAACAGGATGATGCACTATCAGCAAAAGGCATAGAACCAATGATGCCAGGTTGATGCATCTTATAAAATGAAGGAATTTGGGCTAAAATTAGCATGAGGCGGAAAGGAACAAATTGGGTATATGGAGAATGACTTTCGAGTTCATTTTAAATAATAAAGAAACTTAATTTTGTTGCGCACAGATAAAAAATATTGTGGATATTTTATTACAATGCAATCAAATAATAGAAAAAAAAATAATATATATATAGAGAAATAGATGGCATGAAGTCATAGGGAAAAATCCCAATACAAGAATAGACTCACGCTTATATTTTCACCTTAATACAACACCACAAGTCTATGTATAGTTCTCCATGAGCATCAACATGTCCATAGTTGACTATTATTCATTACCTATGAATCAATGGCTAGACCCCAGAACCTTTAGATTACTTATCATATCGAACTTAACTTCGGATTTCATAACCTCTGATCCCTTTCATATTCCTCCATTCCTACTGAGTGCTCTATGCAATCAGTAACTTTTTGCATCAATTAAAAGCTCTCATTGAATAGGCTCCATTCCAACATTGGCCCACTAGACTCAAAATATGAGCTATACTCCAATAAAATTATAAAAAGTAAGTATTAAAAAAAAATTTATCACTATATAACATATAATTTGCAAGAGATATTACATAGGAAAGTTGATTTGTTCCATCATGATGAAAAAGTATATTCATGTCACTTTATAAATAGGGTTGCAAACGAACAGAGCTACAAATGAGCTAAGTTATAAATAAATCAAGCTGGTCACGAGCTACTCGAACTCAATTTGATTAGGTCCATCTTAACTTGAGCACATTTAGTAAACAAATCGAGTTTGAGTTTTTGTTTAGGCTCTTGAGCCAGCTTACTAAAATTTTGGGTGCCAAACTTGAAAATAATCTCATTAAGAGCTCCTAAATAGGCGCGTAAACAAATCCTTTTATATGTATAATTAGATAAATTACATCAAAAGGCATCAATATTTGATGATAAATTCATTTAAGATATCAATGTTTTTGCATAATTAAAAAGATGATCAATGTTTAGAGGATGGATTCATTTGAATATCAACATTTGGGTAAAAAAGAAATCAACGTTCTGCAAAGTGAGTCAAATAAGATATCAATATTTGACCATGAAGGAATATTAAAGAAAATCAATTGAAAACTAATCCAAATATTGGTACCTCATTTGATTCACTATGCAAAATGTTCATACTCCTTTTTAATCACTCAAAATGTTGATATCTTAAATGAACTTACCCTTAAACGTTGATATTTTCTAATGTAATTTACTCGTATACAATTCTACTTTGTATAATTATATATATTAATATATTACTTATTATATAGATATTTATCTATAATGTTTTTATTGTCAATAATATGTTAAAATAATATAATATTATAGAAAAATCAAAACTATATAAGTTGGAGTTAAGCTTGGACTCATTCAAGCTCGATAATTAAATGAGCCTACAAGTCATGCTTGGACTTAGGAATCTTTAAAGAGCTTGAACTCAAGCTTTTACTTTTTAGATTCGATAAAAGCTTAGCTTGAGAGGCTTGACTCGGTACGTTTAAAAAATTAATAAGCTCGAATTTGATCCTACAAGGAAATGGAAGCATCTATAAGCATAACAATGGTGTTCTAAAACTTAGAATATTTTACTTATATACATGTATATAAGCAATTTCCTTATGAAAAATTCAAATTATCATCAATTTTCAGTAAGTTATAATTTGATTAGTAAGAGAAATATAGTAGATGTTGTTAAGTCAACTATTTATTAACATGATTCTATCATATTAATTAAGGATCTTTTCCTTCTTAGCATAGCTACATTGTATATAAATATAACATTGTACAATTATGAGATATATAGAAATGTACACAATTTCCTTCTCTCTTTCTTTTCTTCTTTAATTTTATCATAGTATTAATGCTCCCTCTATAAAGAGATTAAGATTTCTAACTTCCTCAAAATATTCCTAACCCTATCAATATTACCTTTAATGGATTAAACTATGATTTATGGGTTGAAGAAATGTGCAAATTTCTCAAAGGTAGTCTTTTTTGACATATTGTGACCAGAGATATCCCTAAGCCTACCAAGAAAATTGATGAAGTCAAAGATGTATTCACAGAGTGATTGATGAACTCAGATATAATGAATCATCAAACTCCAACATGGTTTTGAAATACTAATGCCAAAGTCATCAAGCTAGACTTTCAAAGACTTGACATTGCAAGAGACGTATGGGATTTTCTATGAAATTGCTATTCGATTTTTGATGATGTCAATCAATTTTAATTATACAGACAACTGTATCATATGCAACGGCAACCTGGTCAAACTATCCATGGCTATGTGTCAAAATGACAAGACATTTGAGATCAAATAGCATTTGGAGATCCTACATGGCTTAGTGTTAATGCAACCATCATTTATGCAAATCCCTCGGATCGTCAGCATATTTGGCATTTGTTCATGACTCTCCAAGATGAGCTTAAGTCTACCCATAGCTCTCTTCTCCACCATAATTCCTTACCTTCTCTTGACACTGTAATCAAGTAATTGCTAAGAAGCCTTACAAGGGATCTTACAAGTACTATAAAAGGTCTGATCATCACATCTTTAAATATAGAAAATAGCTCAAACAAAATTCTAGACAAGGTAACTTTTTCAAGTCTTTTCAAATACCTTATATTGTTGCTGCTGCCACAAAGGGTCCAATAGGGAATACGTTACCAAAGTTCACTTTAACTTTAACTAGATTTTGGTATTGTCTCTTCTTCTACCTTACCTATCACCTCAGGTACTTCACACTCTTGGTACTTCGATCTAGATTCTCAAAAATACCATATATTCCTCATATTGTTCACACTGCTAATAAATCCATTTTGCATGTTTAAAGTCTAGGCATTTCTCAAACACCACAATTATCTTTGCCTGATCCTTTTCATGTTCCTAAAATTTCTTTGAATCTTATTTCTATTGGACAATTATGTGAATTTAGTGTTGACTTATCTTTTTCAAGTTGTGGTTGTACTATGTAAGATCTAGAGACGGGTCAGATCTTTGGGATACGGCGTAAAGTTAGATGATTGTTTGAACTAGCTTCCTTGTGTCTTCCTTCTAAATATATTGGTGGTGTTGTTACTTCACATATTTGGCATTCTCGTCTTAGTAATCTTTCTTCTATCAAATTGAATTCCTTAGTTTCTAGTAGTTCTTTGGGTTTTGTTAAAACTAAAATTTTCAATTATATTTCATGTCGATTGTCTAAAATTCATGCTTTACCTTTTTCCTAAAATGATTCTATTTCATTAGCACCTTCTGATATGATTCATTCTAAGGGTTGGAGTTTTACTCTTAATTATATTATAGGCGGTTTAAGATACTATGTCACTTTTGTTTATGATTTTTTCTTAATATACATGGATTTGTCTTGTGTGAAATAGGGGTTTATTTGTTTCATCTTTTTCTAATAGTTTTGACATCTTATTTTGGTTGTTTTCAAACAAATATTTTTCAAGAAATAGAAACAGATGAAAAACTAACATTTTTACTCATAAGTAGATCAAATAGATCAGATACAAATAAGATACAGATAAGTTATAAATGTAGATCAAATATAGATGAGATACATATAAAAATCAGTAATCTAAACAGACCCTAGGTCTGGATTATTTTCCATTTACACATGTTTCACTAATATGATTCAAACTTGGTTTACTTGTAAGATTAAAATTTTTCACATCGACAATGCCATGAGTTACAAACACTTTACCCATTTTCTTACTCAACAGGGTACTGTCATTCAAAGATCTTGTCTAACTACCTCTCAACAAAATGGTTGGGCAGAATGAAAACATGGACACATTCTTCATACTATTTAAGCCCTTCTCATATCTTCCTTTTGCCCATAAACCTTTGGGGAATAAGCAACTCTTACTACTGTCTACACCATTAATTATCTTCCTTCTCTTGTTTTATGTAGCATCTCTCCCTATAAACATTTATCTAATTATGCTCCTGATTTTTACAATCATAAGGTTCTTAGTTGTGCTTGTTTTGTTCTTTTACAGCCTCATGAATACACAAAAATTGAACCATGAGCATGGTTATGTTGCTTTCATTAGTATGGTATTGAACACAAAGTTATAGGTGTTAAGATCCCTTGTCACAAAGACTTTGTATCTCTTGACATGTCACTTTCTAGGAACATAAGATATATTCCACTTTGTACAAATTCCATGTTAGTGAGCCTCTTAGACAATCTTTCCCTGATTCCACTATATCTTCATTTACTGGCATCTCTCTTGCAAGTCCTTCTAATAGTTTTTGCAATTCAATATAGCCTACATCTAATCCTATTGTATCTCTTTCCATCAAAGATTTTGCACCTCTACCTCCAATCTTGTGTGATTCTATAGAGTTTATTGATTCTCCACCTATTCCTCGCTATACCACTCGATTAAGTCAACCTTTGTTCATTTCAAAGATTTTCATGTCTATTCCACCATTGTCTCTCTATACAAACCTCGTACGACTTCGGATTTTGTTGACTTGCCTTTAAATAAATCTATTGTTTATAGCATGTGGGTCTATAAAATCAAGACTCAAGCTGATGGATCATTTGAAAGATATAAAGCTAGATTTGTTGCAAAAGGATTTATCTAGGAATATAGCATTGATTATAAGGAGACCTTTGTTCTTGTTGCTTGCTTGACCTCAGTTTGTAGTAAATTACAGTTGCTACTAGCAAGTGCCAACAACTGTTCTAAATGGCTGTCAAGAATGCCTTTCTTAATGGTGATCTTACAAAAAGAAGTGTATAAGTAACCTTTACCTATGTATGATTCCCCTTGTAACAAGGTTTGTCATCTTCATAAGGTCTTGTATGGACTTAAGTAACTCATCAAGCTTAGTTTGCTAAATTTAGCTCCACTATTAACTATCTTGATTTTTGGTCTAGCATTTTTTACCTTACCTTGTTTCTTCACAAGGCTAATCAAGGATGCACTCTTCTTCTTCTTCTTTATGTTGATGATATGATCATAACTAATGATGATACTCAGGGCATCTCCACTCTCAAATCTTTTCTCTATCAACAAATTAAGATGAAAGACTTATGTAATCAAGCTATTTTTTGGGTTTTGAAGCATCGTTTAATAACTCAAGGTACCATCTATCAAAAACTAAGTACATTACCGATCTCATCTCTTAAGTTGGCATCACTAACACTAAGATTGCAGCTACTCCAATTGCCTCCAATGATCATATTTTAGCTATTGTGGTACTCTACTTATTGATGGTACACTTTATTACCAACTAGTTGGCAGTCTCATCTACCATACTATCTTTTGTCCAAATATTGATCATTCTGTTCATATTATGAGTCAATTTATATCTACAAGTCATACTACACACCTTTCTATTGTTCTTTGTATTCTGAAATATATCAAAGGCACTCCGTTTCATGGTCTTCATTTATGTTACACTTCATCACTAGAGTTATGAGCCTATTCTCTCGCTCCAACACATAAGCAAAATAGAGCTCTTGTTGATATTACCTGTGAACTCCTTTTGTTACGATGGTTGCTTCAAGATATGGGTGTATCTATAGTTCCTCTCTATTGTGATAATCGTAGTGCTATACAAATTGCTGTATGATGTATTTTATGAATGAACTAAATACATCGAGATCAAGTACAATCTTGCTTGATATCATGTTCTTCAAGGCACTATAACTTGTTTCCATGTCATCATAGTCACAGATTGCAAGCATTCTCACAAAGTCACATCTACCTCTGTGTTTTCAATATCACCTTTCCAAACTCAGGCTCTCACCTTCTATGCCATCTTGAGTTGGGGGTTAAGCCAACTATTTATATGCATGATTCTAGCATACTGATTAGGAATCTTTTCCTTTTATGGCATAGTTACATTATATATAAATATAACCTTATATAGTAAAAGAATATCTAGAAATAAGGTAAATTATACCAAAAGGTCTCAACATTAGGGGGCAAGTACATTTGAGGTCTCAATGTTTCAAGTGGTTCAAAAGAGGTCTCATCATCTAGAGAAGCGGGTTAATTAAGGTCTCTGTTGACACACGTCAACATGAGATGGGCCTTTTAAGTTTTAATTAAATATTTCTTCTATTGACACGTGTTAATAAAGACCTCAATTGACCTACTTCTGTAAATATTGGGACCTCTTATGAACAACTTGAAATGTTAGAATCTTAAATGAGCTTATCCCTAAACGTTTGGACCTTTTGGTGTAATTTACCCTATAGAAATATACACGATTTCTTCTTTCTTTATTTTCTTCTTTAGTTTTATCATATGCATTGACCTACCATTGTCCAGCCGAAGCCTAACTACCACAAAACCGTAGTAGATTGCAAACCAGATTTGAGCCAACATAATACTTTTTTGTATGAGCCTACCATAAAATTTATTACATGGTTATATTTTGTTGCCATATAATAATAATACACTGTGTAATGAGTTATGCAATTGCAACTACCAGTTTTCTCCTCTTACATTCTATTATCATTGTTTTTAATGATTCATTAATGATTAATTAAAAGGGAATATCATAGATGTGTTGTTATAAATGAAATTGAATTCAAGGTTTAATGGAACATGTTAACCTTATATCGATATGCCAAGTAACTAAAAACAAGACTGCAAATGAGTTAATTTACCTAACTTACTGACATTAGTCAAGTTTTTCAAATGAAATGCACCATATTTGAATTCCTCCTTCCCATTATAATGGGAAAAGAATATTTAATCAATTTGTACCAAGTTTTTTAAGACTTAAAAACTTGATAATATGGCATCATATAGAAAGAAGTAACCTAAGATGGGAAAGGAAGGGAGAGAAGAGGGAAAGAACCTTAGACCTGAGAGAGAGAAGAAAGAGAGAGAAAGAGGAAATATTCTAAGACTTGTCAGAGAGAGGGGGCAAGGAGGAGGAGGAATAGAGAGAGAAGAAGAGAAGATGATGGAAGAGAGAGAAAGCTGAGAATTACATAGAATCTTCTTCTTCATTTACATATTGTGTTTATAACACGTGGTATACGCTTATATTGCACATATCCTATGTCATGAATGTGGTTTCAAAAAGCATCTTAAACAAGAAATAATTTTGATTTTGACTATTTATTATTGTTCATGACTATGGCAGAGTTTTTTGTTTTGATCAAGTCATAATTCATTATAGCATGTGCATCTTTATATCAATTGCATATCTTATGTAACATGTGGATCATGATGAAAATTATATGTTCGCATTCTTGTAGTTATATTTGTAACATAGTTTATTTTTAAGCACTTGAAATTTGTAATTCTTGTTTTAAGTAATCTTAGGATTTAGGATCAAATAAATCAACTAAAATTTAAACAATATTTAATTATGTACTCCAATTATATGCATCATATATGTCATATACATAGTCATAGAATCTATCGTATATGTTAACAAATTGCTTACCATTATTCTAATTCCACCCAAAAATTTGCAATAGTTTTTATGACCTTTAATTTATTCTATTTTATATATCAAATAACATGTTTTAGTATTCAAACCTTAAAATTATTCCCAGGTCATATTAATTATTTTATCTATTACAGTAATATAGTTAAATTAATTATAATAATTTAGTATTCAAACCTAAAAATTACATAATATAGTTAACTTTTAAACATTCTATTTATATTTAGATGTTATAATTATTTCTTTTTAAGGTTTTATCCAATACATCAACTATAGTTAAAATTTTGAATTGTGAAAAGTTAGCAATAGGTTTTAGAGTTTAATCAAATTTAATTACAAATTTAAAAATCCTATATGGTGTTGGAATTATTTTTTGCTCCGGTGTTCTATTGATTATGTTTCCTTTTTACAAACCATGATATATACTTTTAAATTGCAAAAAATTAAGAGTAATTTTTCAAACACTTTCTTAAAATTCCTCAATATTTTACTATCTGTTTTAATAATTATTGAAAATTAAGTTTACATAAAATTTGAGGGATTATGTCTATAGCTCTTACAGTCGGGTTATGAGTCATAGTATTGACTCAATGAGAAACTTGACCCAATAATATGTAAGGTAAATTCTGAAATTGATACCTAAATTTTTGTGAAAACCTCAATTTGTTACTTAAACTTTCAAAAGTTCAATTTCATTACCTCATTTAAAATTTCAAGGCTATTTTTGGTATCTCATGTAACGGTATTAACTCCATTGCTGACATAACGTATAGACTAATCACATCGTGACACGTGTCATCTGACTTGGGATCTTACAATTTTTTTATTATTTTTCATTATGATATCTCGATTATAATTAATTTTATATTATTATTTATTTTTAAAATAATTTTAAATTCATATTTAAGCCCAAGCCACCATTTAACATGCCCATATTAGCTAATAGAGCAAGTCCATTACTCTTTCATGGATTTTTCTTCTTCAATATGCGTTTGCTCCAATTTTATGTTATGTACAAGTCCATTTCTCAATTTTTTTTTTTCCATATGGGATTAAATACAAACAAAAGACATTTACTATTTCTCAAAGATATGGTTGACACATGCTTCCCTCACTTGAAGAATCTGATCCTGAATTAGAGCTACAACAACACTACGAGAACCCTCCATTTAAGGTGTCGGAATAGTGTTTCTATAACTTGCGTGGGGATTCCTTGGTATCTATAACTTGCGTGTCCTTGTCTATCGTGCCTTGCTTGGGTTCTTCTCTTTTAAGATAGATGGCCATAAATAAGAAACTTTTGTTAGGAAGAGTTAGATATTATATTATGCTTGATGGCGACAGAGGTAAAGGGAGGAGGAAGAGGATGATTGAAGGGAGTGGGGATGGTGATGGTGACGAAGGGGGAGAGCTATACAGTTCTCTCGATGAAATATCCCTAAATATGTAAAATTGAATTAGGAAAATATAACTAGATAGAATAGAAATATGGGTAAATTTTACCCTTGAAATTTAATTTAGAATAATAATCAAATTCTCAAGCTAAATCATAAAATTAATTTAGCTAAATCCTATTTCATTTCATCTACCTAATCCTTAAGCTTTCCTATCTAAATTGTAAAGCCGATAAAAATAATTATTCAACCTATCTAAATGCTCAACCCATAAAAGAGGCTCAATCCACCTAAATAAAAAGCCTTAGCTCATGTCATTTGTCACATTACAATCGGCACTTTAATCACATATATTAGCTTAGCTATCTCCATTAAAATATCTCAAATCTCTCCATTCTTATGGTGACACATGTCACCTAACCTACCCATCCATTTATAACCAATTGGTCCTAAAGAAACCCACTTCTCCTTTAATTACATTATATCAAAGCTAAACCAAGTATCCCATAATAATAATTGGACACATGGCACCACATACTCCTTAATTCCTTTGCTTCTTCCACTGAAAATTTCAGCAAGAAGAACTCTCCACATGTCTGAAAATCCAGCAACATATTATACCCCTAAACCCCTCAAAATGCTCAAGAATCAAGCCTAATCACCACATAATGTTCCTCTAATATTTTTCATACAAAAAAATCCACAAGAATTCCTTTACTTTCTCCCTGTTCTACCCAGCATTTTTGAGTTGAAAACACCCCTAGAAACCAGCTAAAACCTAGTAGAAAAACACATTAAAATTACCTTTTTATAAGCTCTGAAAACCATCAAAATTAATCCCAAATTCAAGCATAATTTAGGTAAAGAAATACCCTACTTTTCTACTATTCAAAAACTTATTTCTCCACATCATATAATTTCTAATTTAAATTAACTTACTAGATTTAACTGAAGATTTATATGACTATCGAAATGAAAATCAGGCGTAGAAGTTTCGACAAATTATTTGTTGGTAGTAGAGAAGAGCTATAAGAGTAGATCAACATTCTCGTGAACAAAACTTGATTTAATTTGTTTTGTTTGGATTATATGTGGATTGTAACTTTGAAATTAAACTCCACAATACTTAATGACTTTAATGCTAAAATTGACATTTAAATTTAATATTAACGATACATACAAAATATGCCAAAATGTTTTTGAATTCATACTTAAACTTTAATTCAAATTGATAAATACGTGAATTAACCATGTTAATTGACGATGCAACTGTGGAATTGGATTTGAAGTAACCTTAACTGTTTTCATTTTTTTTTTTTGATGCCATTGGTAATGTATGCAAGATTTGTACCTTAGAGAGAAATGATAGATTTTGTTTTGGCCATTGAAGAATGATCAATTTGATGATGACGTACCTGTAACGGAATGGAAATATAAAATATATATTGATCAAATATGAATTATGATAACTTTGATATGTTCTTAATTAACAAACATGAACATGTATATATGTTAACATTGTTTTGTTTGATTTTTGATGGTTTGTTGATGTACACATATTACTATTATTTGTTTTATGATATTGTTGAAGTTTACGATGACATTGTGGTAGCCATGTACATGTATATATTTGGTTTCTTTTTTACGTTGATTTGACCTTTTTATTGATAAATTATAGTTAACTGTAATATATATGTCATGTCATCATATACGGGTTAGAAAGAAGATTAGTCAATATTTAAATAGAGAACTTTTGATTACCCTAGTGATTGAAGTCATACCCTATACTTTTAGCTGTATCAATTATGTTCTTGTATGCATTCCTTTAATTTATTATATTAATAAATGCGACTTTATATGGCAATTTGGGTTTGGACAATGGAGAATAATTTGTGAGTGACACTTCTTCTACTAGACATTAATTATCAAATGCAATATGAGTGATGTGTAGACATCCCATTTTTTTCTATTTAAGACTTTAATTTATAATAAAATTTAATTATATTAAGCCCATAAATTATAATAAAAGAAGAAAAAATATAAATAATAAATATATACATATTGGCTTGATATAATACTAATTTTAATTATAGATTTTTCTTCGACCCGATTAAATATCCATATGAATGGTCATATTTAATTGGGCCCATTTTAAAAGCCTTAACTATTAGTTTTGTGCAAATTAAAATTGAGGCATAGGCTAATGGCCTGATGATAACACATGCATGCACGAATAGAAGATGCCCAAGTTCGAATCCGTGCGAGGATAGGAATTTTATTTTCCACTTGCATGGCTGCGCGTCATCTTCCCTAGTTCGATGCCCACTTTTTCTCATGCAATATGGCTATTTCAAGCTCATTTTTTAACCATTTCTGCTTTGATTTTCACCAAATTGATAGAAGGGATTTGAAGAAGACATGTGATACTATATATTTGGATAAAAAAACTAGTCCTAAAACTAGTGATTTGGTGTTCAATTTTTGATCCAAAGTTTGTGAAAATTCTATCTTCATGCGCAAAACGAACTTTCAAATTCCGAATTCGACTTACCATTTATCTTCTAGGAACACACGTTTGAACCTATCTGAACATATTGTCATCCTTCCCAATGTCTGTGAAGCTCGAAATTTGCAGAACATGTTTGAGAAGCTCGATTTTGCATGCGACTTCACCTACAAAATTTATGAACGAATTCCACTGTTAGAAATAATATACAAGGAATACTTAAGAGGAGGGTGAATTAAGTATTACAAAATTTTCTGTTTTATCAAACTAGATTAATTAACTAAGATAAGACAAGAGAAAACTTAAGCAAACAGATGCAGCGGAATAAACTAATTAAAAATAATTAGCAAATAAGAAGAGATAAAGAAGCACACAAGGATTTAACGTGGAGTTTGGCCCACTACCTACTCTCCACAGTGCAAATGCCTCAAAGAGGACTTTTACCACTATATTAATTATTCTAAAATCAATACACTTTTTAGATGATGAATTACAATAATGTCTATCACAGTAGGACTTTTACAATTGCCTTTCACAAAGGACTTCCACTTGATAAATTAAGTGTTGTGCTGGTAACACACGACCAGATTTCAAATGCCTCTCACTGAGGACTTCCCGCCTAATCACAATTAGGATGATGTTGATAACTCCAAACCAGACTTCAAATGCCTCCCACTGAGGACTTTTAATTTTGCCTCCATGAGGACTTCTTTTACAAATGCTTCCTTTGAGGACATTTTACAAACAGCTCATATATGAGCAGATTTATAAACTGAAAAGCTCTTAAGGAAATATACAAATTTTCTTTACAAAGGAGCACTCCTACTTGAGCAGATTTACAACAGAAAATACTTTAGAAATATTACAAATTTCTTTTACAAATTGAGCTCTTTAAAGGGGCGAATAATCAACTTTTGTAAATCTTAAACGGTGCTAAAAAACTCACGTTTAGAGTGTATCAGCAAATTTCGAAACAGAGCACTAATTGTTTTCTTAAAAAAAAAAATTTCAAATTAAAGAGAACGAGAACAAAAACATAAGTAAAAAAAAAAAAACTTTACAGAACGTTGTTTTCATTTTTACTATGGTTTAAAAAATTCTAATATTTCATTCTTTTTCAAAGAGAAGAGAAAAATTATATTTATAACTCTTGATAAAAAATTTGCCCGTTATCAAAAAGTTTCTGACAACCCATACTTGTGTTTCATATACTTAACGTTTTAATAACGTTTAAAAGTCAAAAGCAGAAAAGAGCATTAAATGTGTTTGAAACATGCATTAAATGCATTCCAACAGCTCTTTTCTTTCTAAAGTCAATGGCAAACTTTCTGAAATAGAGGTTTGAGGTCGTGGCCTAAGCTTCAGCCCTTGACTTTATAAATTTTGCCAAAAACTCCAGCTCTTGACTTCATAGTTTTGCCTAAAACTTAGTCTTTTGTTTTTATCTGATGAATAGTGCCTCCACCTTTCTTCTACTAGGCTCGATAGCTTTGTCTTGACTTTTCTTCAACTTTTTGCTGTGTCAAAACTTAAACAACAGCAGAACAAATACAAAGCACATATATATAAATGTTTTAAGTATTTGAACAATTAAAGATATTTAAATAATTAATTGTGTAATAATTATTCTCATCAAAATCATTCATGAACATAAAGTTCAACATCCACCTAACCCAATCCCTAACTAGTATAAATATGGGTCAAGGTTTCCATTCATCACATCAAAAAACAATAAATTCCATCATAAACATTCAAAAAACACTTTTAAGCTTCTAATCAAGCTTCGAGCATCTAGGGTTTTGATTTCGAAAATTTTCTGATTACTCTTTATAGAGGTCAAATCGAAGCAAACAACGCAACAATTGAATCCAGTGGTGGAGAAAGCTTTAGTAAGTAGATTTCCCCCTTCATCTAAAGCCTCTCTCCATCACCGACGAACAGCTCTACCGATTGCCACCCATTATAAATCAAACCACCAACTTCCATCCAATTTCGAGCTAAACGACCATCGTTGGAACTTTTCCCATCCCCTAAAGTCCTATCTAACACGATCCTGACCACCCAAAACCACCAAATTGGCGGTTTCCAATTCTGTTGGGCACCTGCTTTTGGATCTGAAACCAACCTAAATTACAACTCGAAATCTGCACCAAATTCGAGATTTGACGTGCACTGATCTAGGTGAGTCTATTCCACTTTCTTTTTTATTTATTTTAGTGATTTAAATATAAAGAAAAAAACTCTTTTGTATTTCTTTTCATTTTTTTTGTTGTAAACAAAAAAAAAAAACCTCTTCTTCTTTTGAAAAAAAAAAGGAATATAGGATTAGTTTACTATACGTATAATAATAATAATAATAATAATAATGTGATTAAAAAAACTTTTAACAATAGAAAATCTTATCTTCTAAAAAAAAACCAACTTAATAGCTCATAAGGTCACAAATAAGATTTATTTCTGTAAAAATTAAAAATTTAAGGAATTTAAAGTGAAAAGAGTTCTAAAAAAAAAAAAAAACCAACTCTCTAAAGTTTTATTTAAAAAGAACTATGTGTTGTCTGATCCCTTTTAGCGGGTACGTAGGCACATTCAGGACAACATAAAAATTGAAAAAACATTTCTTTTATTTTTTGCAAATAATAATTGATTCATTTTTTATTGTAAATTTTAATGATAAATTATAAATATCATAGTTGGTACATTAGTAAAATTTTGAGCATAAAAAGGGATAAACTTCAAATTAAAAATTAAGGTGGTAACCATATGGTTTTGATAGGATAGCTCTTAAATCAAAAAATTTCTAGTTCATCAAATTTGGTTTTAAATCAAAATTTTCGCAAACTAGTAACTAAGTTAAGATCAACCAATCCATTGATCCTAACTTATAAATTTTTTTCAATTTCAATCAAGTGATAACTACGAAATGTTTTTAAAAATTAAAATTTTTTAATTTCTAGTCGATGGTTTATATTAAATGGGTTAGGGTTTGGTACAAATCGAATTAAAAGAAATAAAATTAAAGATGAAAAATCCAGGCTTGATAGATATTCACATAAATATTTGGGAAGAAACAGGGGCAGACAGGGTGTCCTCATCCCATTTTAATTGATGTCAAGTGGAGAAAGCAATTAATTAATTAGTTAAGTGGGTATCAAGTTCTTTTTTTAAACAAAGGGATTGAATAAAATATGTGTTATGCACCATGCATTGTTTTATTAATTATTATAGCAATTTTAGTTTTATTAATTAAATTATATATTAATTTATATGGAATCTACGTTTGTTTTTGAGACTATTAAAAAAAAAATCCAATGAGGGTCACAAGTTCCTTGTTCTATGCACATGTATATATATAGATGATCTAATGATACATGTCAATTGACATTAGGAACATATATTGTTTATCTTTTTTAGCAACGATTGACATAGTCCGAAAAATAATAATAATATAATATAATATAATAATAATAATAATAATAATAATAATAATAATAATAATAATAATAATAATTTGTTAAGTCTCCTAATTTGGTTTTGATGATAACAAAACATATATAAGTGTTTAATAACAAAGTTGTTAAGTGTCTAACTTTCAAGTGTAAAATATATCGGAAGATATATTTGGTGAAATCATAAAAGCTGGTAAAGCACAAACTAAAGCAGAAAGTAAACATGCTGCCTGTCAAGAAAATAGTAACACTCAGAAGGTAGCTTAGAGAGTAGACATGCAACACAGACAAAATCTATAAAATTACGAGCGGCATGTTATAGAACAAATTTTCTTCAATTTTTTCATCAATTTGAAGACCTAATACCAAAGTTGGATGTATTTGGGTAGTACATTCAAATATGTTCCATTAAGTTGGTTCAAATATCCAGGAAATTCGACTTTACATTGGATTAAAAAGAATTAAAATTTTTTGATAGCAAGCTTAAGTTAACATGGTCAAGTTCGAATTCGTTTTAGGAGATGTTCAAAGAAGATACTTATTTATGAGATGCCCAGATGTGATTTCACATCAGATCAAGATACAATCCTATTATTGAGGGATATTGATGAATATTTGAATTGAAGCTTATCAAAAGTTGTTTTACATCAAGATCTGGTTTACATCGATTCAAACTTAAGTCTCGAGCCTCATCTAACAAGATAATGATAAAACAATCAGTTTCCCTTATCTACATCAAGTGCGTAAAATCTGGAATGAAAATTATCAACAAAGCTTTATCATTTTATCCATTAGAAAATCAGTAGGCGTCATCCAAATCTAAAAAGTAGAATATCAGGAGCTTATCTTATCTATTTCTTTTGAAACACTAATCGTTGAAGAAAAATAATATAAATACAGCAGCTGGAGTCTAAGAAAAAAAAACTGACGTGAAAAAGAAAAAAGCCACTTACTGCTATTCATTTTGAGAACATTCTTGTCCAAAATTCTGTTACCTCAAATTTTCCTTTTTGCATGAATTTGAGAGAATATTTTAATTGTTTCCTCATTTTGCTTTTAACTAGTTTTGTGAAAGTTAGATTACAAGTAGACTCGGAGTTCAGAGATAGCTAGTTTTAGTATGAAGTCTGACAGAGTGAATTGAGAAACTATTTGTAATCATTTTTCTTTGGATATAGTGGAACATACCCGTGTAGAATACTGGGTTCCTGGCTTGGTGCTGGAAGAGGATTGATACTCAAGACAGAATCTCTATAAATCACTGTACAAACTTCTCTTACCCTTCTTTTTTATTTTTGTGCAAATCTTAATTATCTATTGTGACCGCAAAGTAAATTCATGCCATACCTTTTTATAACTAATAGGGGCAATGTTTAAATTTTTGAAAAGCAAAGTTAAAGTTTTTTAGTTAAGAAACCAATTCACATCTACATAATTGTTGTTATTGTTATTATTATAAACAAGTTATTCCTTATAATTGTTTACAAGTTCCAGACTATGGAATTAACTAAATGGGTTATTATTATTATTATAATAAACAAGTTATTCCTTATAATTGTTTACAAGTTCCAGACTATGGAATTGATTAAATGGGTAATGATTGGGCAAAGTAATAGTAATAATAATAATAATAACAATAATAACAATAATAATTATTATTATTATTGTAAGCAATTTATTCCTTATAATTGTTTAGAAGTTCTAGACTATGGAGGACTAAATGGGTAATGATTTAGTTGGTAAATGTAGTATTTTGTGTGATACTAGACATAGTAAATCTTATAAAGGGTGTTTGATGAATTGATGCTGTGTTATGGACCTTATAATTGATAAATACAAGTGCTAATTTAACCATTTTTAATTTTATTAAATATTTAAGCAATGAGGAGGTTAGTAAAATAAAATTATAAGTGTTATTTATATTAGCTCAAAATGGGATATTCAAAGGTTATTCGTTGAAAGAGGAATTTAGAAATAGGTAACATGAATGTTGGACTTGACCTTTAAATAGGTAAACAATTAGGTTGAATTCATTAGTATACATAAATTTAAAAATGGGTTTAACTAAATAATATAGGCTTAGTTAGAAAAACTTTAGTTTCATTAACTTATTTCTAGCTAATTTTGGCCGATTCAAAAATCAAATGGGCCTATCCTACTATTATAGACTTCCTTAGAAATTTTAGGGATTCAAATAAAAAAAAATCACCCAATCATACTTTATGGATTTAAATTCCATAACATAGGCTCAACATCTTTATCTATATCAATTGGGTCTCTTTCTAAAATATTTAAGTTCATCATTTATTTCTAAGTATATTTCTTGGGCCTACAAGCTTTAAAATACACTTAGTGGGCCTAAATAGGAATTTAGAAGGTCCAATAACTTTAATTAAACCTAAATTAATTTCAGTTGGGCTTTTACTCAACTCTTAGATCCAATACCCAATTTCACTTAATAGAGCCTAAGCAAATATTCAAACCCAATTCTGCCTAAATTATAATTCAAATTCTCAAATGGGCTCAATTACAAATTCCTTAAAGCCCATTACCCTAAATATCAAAATACTTAGTTAAATTTAATATTAGGCTATTAAAGGACCCCTTACATGCCAAATACCACTAAATAAGAAATTCAATTCCTTAATACTTATGGGCTGAATCCAAACTATTTGAGCCCAATACCCTAAATGGAAACCAACCTTAAGTATAAATTAAGGCTTTTTATGTACCGACACGTATAAGATCTTATTACCTTTAAGGAATAACAAAATATAATTGAATAGTCAATAGAAATTTGATAGTTAATTTCATACTCAATACTCATATGAAACTCTTTTACTGATAGTATTGCTTCAGACATACTATCTAGTCTACCTTTCGATACTTGCTGGACTACCTACTTGATATCAAGTATGTAGTGACATGCATGTTGGTTGTTAGGATATGCATCATCAATGAACTAATATTTAAAGATAGCTAATGATTGAGTGTTGCTGTGCTTGGTTGTTCTTAAAACTAGGCCGAGGAGCGATAACCTTGTTAAGTGATGCTAGTACGGTAGTTAGACACTTAGGCCATTAAGGATGGCTTGGTGGGTAGCCGGTGGGGGAATGATAGTGGGATAGCATTTACTTACGTTTAGAAAGAAGTTGCATTTGTTTAGTTTATGGTTATGGGCTTCATTAAACCAAGCAATGTAATGGACTGAAATAAGTAGAATCATATAATGGTTTTAACCTCTAGACGAAGCTATTATCAGCTAGATATATGAGATATATATATATATATATTCGGTCTATCAATGTCAACCTTCTAAGCAGTTGCTACTATTTAGGGGCCCAAGTTTCCAGCTTATTGCCGGAATGTAAGTGCTCCATTGTTGACTTGCTACACCTAAATTAAAGAGATATAAATTGTTGTTTGTTGCATTGCATTTGGAATACGGGCACATGATCCATCTTGTATGTGCTTAAGTTGCTGTGTACTGTGCTTTGGCTTACTCTTATTGTTTTTCAAGTACAAATGGTTTTGATAGTGAATACTATGATGATTTGGGGTATGGGTCCAACTTGAAGGAGTTTTATATGAGCTTAGCAATTAGGATCAGGGCATATATTATATTTAGAATCTAGTTTATTACAGACTTTTGTTATATTTTGGGCCTTGCTATGAGCCCTGGATTTGTATCGAGTTTTTAACTCTTTTTGGACTTTTAAAATTATTGGCTCCATGGATTATTTTGGAGACTTTTGAGATCTATACTATCAATTGCTAGCTTTTATGATGTTTTACTCTGGAGAGTAACCTTTTTATGAAAATTCTTGTAAAACTCTATTATTTTCATTGCATTACAATTTATATATTTTCAAAACTTAATTGAACAATTTCAAAACCTAAAATTTGTTAGCAAACTATTGCAATGAATATATAAGTTAGGGTAAGCCTTACATATAATACTTAGGTGTCATACATGGCAAGACTAAGTACATCTTGACTCTATTTGGTGTGTGACACCTAAATTGTGTCTTGATGGTTTCGTGTACATGAAAGAGGAGAAGAACTTTTGGCCAATCGAACGTCGAAGCTTCCATCCAAACACGAATGTGATACGTAGCTTGAGCTCACTTGGAAGTCATGGCAAGGTGGAAATCAAAACATCTTCATTTCTCATGATAAATCTTATTGTGGCTATTCATGTTTTGGAATAAGTTAGTATTTGCATTGGATTTTCGGATGTAGTAGTGGCTCATGATTCATGTTTATGTTGGATTTTGATTCGTTTTTCTACTCTAGAAATAAAGCATGAAGCTAAGAAGATAATCCTATATGGGGAGGAAGGAACCTGGACTCCCGATGCAATTCAAGAACCGAGGATAAGAAGTTAATCCTATATTTTAAAGTTATTAAACCATGTGACACCGGAGGCTGATTTGTGGTGAAGTAAAAAAGATGTGAAAGAAGCAATGTAAATGATAGAATAGAACCAAGAATTTGTTAATAAAATGGTATTAAAGTTTTGGGAAATAAGCTTTGTAGTGCAGTAAAAGAGAGGACATCGTAAAATGATGAGGTTGGTAAGTAAAAAAAGTGAAAATCACCACCGTTGCCCAATTTGATAGCATATCTTCTATGGATTTATTTAATATCTTCCATGAAATTAGTCCTACATGGAGAATTATTTGAGAAATAGATTTGTATATAAGATAAAATCTGAGCAAGCTAATTGAAGAAGAAAAGGCTATTAAGAAACTATGGGCTAACATTAGGGTAGGCTTCAACTTGAATTTAAGTTTAAAATGCTTTGAAAAAAATAAAATAATATTAATTATACTTAAGAAATAAATTATAATGAAAATATAAATAAAAATTAATAAAGTTGCCATGCCAAAAAAATTATAAATAAAAAATGATAAGATACCACGTTAGATGATATATGTCACGACGTGGTCGGTTTATTTCCACGTCAACAATGGAGTTAACACTATCATGCAAGGTACCAAAAATAGCGTTGCAAAGTTCAAATTAATTACTAAAATTGAACTTTTAAAAGTTTAGGTACCAAATTTGGTTTTTCATAAAAGTTTAGGTACTAAATTTGAAATTTACCCTAATATATAATCAAATTTAAAATAAAGTAATTGAATAAAAAATAAATTCAAACTAGAAAACCTCAAAATCTCCATCACTACGAACACAATAACAAATCAACTTTAAAAGTCCATATTAGAGTCCATCAAATAATCTCATTGCAAATGGTTAGAGCTACTCACTTCATCTATAGTAATAGTTTTGGAACATTGAAACACAAATAAATTTCTAAGGGTAGGATTTTGAAAAATGAGAAGTGTAAAGAATTTTAAGGAACACCAGTTCTATGTTTCTAAAATTGTTATGATGATAAAGTGAAGTTTGAGATATCTAATAAATTTTTTGGTATTTATTTTACTATTATGAAATAAAATAATAATAGCCTAAATAATATCACGTATTCTAATAACGGTAGGTTTTTATATAGTGATGAAAGCCCTATGGGGTTAACTTAATAATTTCATATGAAGTAAATGAATATTTATTATCCTTTTTTAGCATGTAATCTCTTAATAAATCCATTACGTTAAAATTGAAAATAATTATAAAATGGATAAACTAGTAAAGTATATATATGACTAGAGACATATCATTTGGACTATAGATAATATGACCTAAATATGATGTTAAGGACTCTAATATAAATGTGCAATGAGAATCTATTCTTCAAAGGTAAGGATGAAAACCTATATAAATATAACCTATTAAGGATTGATTACCTTAAACCCCCAAAATTCATTCTAATTAATATTGGGTTTATTTGTTTCATATGTTTTATTGTTTTGGCATCTTATTTTTATCATTTTTAAAATGATGTTTGTTAAGAAATAGAGACAGATAAAAAAAGATATTTTTACATATAAATAAATGGATATAGAAAGATACAGATACTTTTACACCCTCATAGAGTACTCTACTTGTAACAATGCAACATGTAACCAACTAACTTCCAAAAGGTACATGATCATTGTACAACTAACATGCCCTGAGGCGTGGACAAATATGACAGATGAAGGTTATTTAGTACAAAAAAGACATTATACATATATATATATATAGTCGCATATAAGAACAACTTTACGAAAGCCTAAAATCACCACAAAATAATTACAAATTTATCTTCAAGGACTTAATTCATACACTTACAACAAAAGAACTTCAAAAGATTATATGACAATAGCTCATACCATTACAAATATTAATCTCCAAATCTCCATTACAAATAATAAAACTCTCTTTCAATTCCATGATCAAATAACCATACTTTCTATGCTAACTCTAACACTTGGTCTTGGTCTTAGTCTTCCTTTTTATAGTCCTTAAAACAACAGTCTAATGGAGTGTAGGTAAATAAGCTTAGTGATAATAGAATCTTAACACCTTGCAAACAAATTCACACAAAGTCTGATTAACATTCATGTGCAATGCAATAATCAATCATATGCACAACATAGTTTGGATGACCTGAACACGAACTTGTGAAGATTTATGCCCTCTTTAGGGGTTAAAGGAGCAAACTAGTATTTCACGACTAAGAGAGCCAAAGAGCTAAGGAAGCAGTGATTATTTTCAAACTCATTTATTAATTATAGATACGTGTATACAATATATTCTCAACTTCACTTACATCTCAAAACTTCCACTAAGTATCATCATTTCAAGCTAACTCTCACAGGTGACGTCCTTCAAGCCTACTTAGTTCCTATATGGTTGGTAAGCAAATGATAACCTTTACCAGATTAACTGGATATAATTAAGCATTACCATAGAGTGAAAACAATAATGCGTGATGTGAATATCATGTATATGCAAATGTATAATGTAGTGCAATGTATGTCTAATTCATTGATGGATCAAGTAAGGTTTAAATCAAATTACTTGGCGACCAATCAATTTCCAGATAGTCAACTTCATACATTCACTGATCAATATCAACCAATTAGTTATCACTTTTAGCATTACGATAGTCATTCAGCCAAATAATTATGCAACATGCATTATTCCTAAACCCCATATATGTAATCAATTTTGGTTATATTTGAACTTATATGCTACAATATTACAATCATAAACAAGTGAAAAGATTCATTTACTCACATGTGCATTTTGCTTTAGTCGTTGTAATAATCAATTGGAAAATATGAGTCTTGATTTAGGGTTTCTTTAAGATAGAAAAGCTTGTATCATTAAGAATTTAACATGAAAAAAAGGAATAAACAAGGTTTTAGGTCCATACGGGGCGTATGAAGGATGATATAAGATTAGAGGCTCATATGCCCCTCGCCACGCCCCGTATCAAGGGGCATATCAACTAAGGTTAGAAACAAAGGCTACCATACTCCTTGCCACGCCTCATATCAGGGAGCGTATCCAACCGATATGGATATAGGGGTTACCACGCCCTATATCGAGGGGTGTATCTACCCAAATGCACATAAAATGTGTCACGCCCTCTATGACACCCCATATCAAGAGCCTAGAAAAACATAATTCAAAACTCTAAAATTTTACAGATCTTAACCAACTACAAAGATCTTGTTTCCAACCAAAACTTATTAACATCAACATACAAGGTTCATATTCATTTCTTTCATCTTCATATTACCCTATACTTAGCCATCCTTAACATCAACTCCAACAAGCCAACCATTGCCTATAATATCCTTGATTTAGGACTTAAACTACAAACTTCATAACTCAACTTCACCCATCTAACATCAATACTCTTAACAACCTTACATTCAATATTAACTAACAAGAACATTAAATTGCGCTTACTTATCTTATAAATTAACAAGATAAAAGTATATAGTAACTTGAATCTTGACTTGTTGATGGAAAATTAACTTGATATTTTGGATAATTTTGGATTAGAAAATGATGAAGGAAAATGTGGTGTGTGTGTGTGTGTGTGTGTGTGTGTGTGTGTGTGTGTAAGGAGGGGTGCCTGCTAAAAGGAAGAGGAGGTAGTGATTTTGTTAAATAATTTGATAATTATCTCTCATACTTAGATAAAGTAGCATGTAAGGCATATTAAGAGCTATTGTGTGTGTGCATGTGCATAGTAAATAAGGTAGTGAATGGGCTCTTAAAGCCTAATGCATCAAAGATTGACAATTTGAAATTAATGCAAGGCTTGATCAAGTTAATTTTTGTGAAAATCTATAATGAAATTCCTTATAGTTTAGAGTTTATATTTTAGAAATCCAAGTTTCTAAGATAGTTTGAAAGCAAAACATTTGATAGACAGCTTAAAACAACCCAATTGAAATTTTTGGGCTTCTAAAAGACTTAGCTCCTTTTATACATGTTATCATATATGAACTTACTACCTATACCATTTATTCCACTTTAATACTAGATTTATAATTTTCATTTTTAAATGCTAACTTAACTTATGTAAAAACTTAGGGATTGCTGATACAGATAATATACAGATAAAAATCAGACAATCCAAATCCACCTTAGACAACTTAATTACATAAAATGATGACCTAGATAACTAGACACTTAACTAACCCAATAGAAGTTAATGTTTCAAAACTTAGTTAAGTCCTATTAAAGAGATTTAATACCCTAAGAATTCTATTCAAACAACCTTTAAACTAAAAATGACAATTAGGAAAAATGAATAATGAAAATGAGGTAAATAAAAATCGATATCATACAATGGATTTAAAAACAAATATTTGGAATGATATTATACCTTTGGAGACAATTTAAAACAATTTGAGATCAGGTTTGCAGTAATTATGTGATATGGTAACCCTAGGTATATTAAACCTAGAACCCCTAAATCGTTGATTGGAATTGGAACTCGAGGATCGTCTTGAGACAAGTAGTCGTAGATGGAACTAAACCTCAATCAAACCTGTTGATTGCAACCTAATTATCAATGAATGGAATGGAACTAGACCTCGAACAAACCTTTGTATTGCAACCTAGTTATCACGTCGACCTCCTGAGTGTTTAGATCAAGAAAATCAAATGAAAATTCGTTCACAAGGAACAAGATGGAGTTTTTCTCTCAAAGAGAATGAATAACATTCATATATTTCGTCTTATGCCTGATACATAACCATAATCGGGTTTTAATAGCCAAAGAAAAGAAAACAAAACGTTAAAAATACATTAAAACACGTCCATAAAAGATAGCTGGCGGCCAACAAAGGATGGCCGGCGGCCATGAGTGTTCTGGACTCAAAAACAACAAAATTCGCAATGAGCGGATATAATGGCTGGCGGCCATTAATCCTGCAGGGCACTTCTTGGCTCCTTCTTTGCTCTATTTCACTTGCTTTCCATTTAGATCCCCTCTGGAGCTTATTTTTGATGGTTTAAGCACTTTTGACTCATTCTTATTGGTGGATAAAATGCAATTCCTTCTCTTGCAACTCCATAACAAGTCCTGCAATGCCTCCCTCATTCGTTTAGTCTTAGCTCTGGTCATGGGACCTCCAATATCTTGCAATGGATCGTTGGATTTGAACTTTGGACCCATTGATGCTTGATGATCCTCATCATTATGTGTTGTTTGCTAGGCTTAAAATTAAAATTGAACTAATACTTAAGTTTGACCTAAATTTGTGGTTACTTGTTTTAGTGAGTGGCAACCTTAGACTAGGTTGTGAACATGATTGTAACTTTAGGAGGATATGATAGGTGCTTAGGACCTTATATAATATATGGTAAGGCGCGATGAGTAATTGATAGGGAAACTTCAACGTTGCTTCAGTCAAATGGAGCTAGGATGAAGTTGAAATAAATTTATGCAAGTTATATGGAACTTTGTATAAAAGCATCATAATAGACTTTTACTCCCCTGTGGCTAGTTGTAATGAGTGAACTAGATGAGTCTACTTTTATTTATTTATTTTTAAGCAAGTATTGAAGGCTTATAACGTTTGATGCATGATTTGGACTTTGCTTTGATATTTTATTTAGTAAAAGTCATCAGTATTAATGGGTATGTTGGTAATTCTAAGATACTGGAAATACCTTAATTGTCTTGCTTCTATCTAAATAACTATAGCTGTGTATGCTACATTATTTTAGAGTGTATGGCATGCAAGAATGTATTTGATTACTATCTTGATGGTTTAGCTGCTCTTTTTTAAATATTTGTGGATACTAACTGAGTGCAAAGTTGGCAAGCTAGTTTTTTTAGACGAATTCATAGTATAGTTTACGCAAAATTTTTTAAAAGTTCACTACAATAAAATTGACTTTTAGAGACATAAATTACGTAATGAAAAATTGGTAAAATAAGTTATATTTCTACAGATAGAATTAGCAACAATGCTTTTTGTGATAGAAATTTATGTTCAAAGATGCAAATTTTATCTTAAATTATAGTTTTCTAGAAGTGATTCTACCTAAAATACTCTTTTAAATTATATGGATGATTGTATCTAAACTCATGTGCTTTTAATTATACTTGTTGAAAGGGTCTCTAAGAGCTAAATTTTTTTATTTCTAGCCGTGAGCTTATCTTACTTGTTATGCCTTAAGTTTGGCCTTGTCATAAATAAATATATTTATGAAAATTTCAACTTGTCATAGGTTTACAAGTTTCGTAATTAACCAAATTAGGGAAATATAGACGGTACTCTACCAAAATTATTATATGATAATATGGATTTCATGAATAAAATTGAATTGGAAACCTATTTAATTGATGTATGCCTTGCACATATAGCTTAAGTGATATATGTAGTTAAATTCGTACATTTTATGCACTTGTAATGTGAAAAATTATTTTATAAATACACCCTTCTATAAGTCCATTAAAATAAATTTATATACTCATATCTATTTGGTATTGGAAATTTGAATGCATGACTTCAATATCCATGCACTTTAATTCCACTTTATTATCCTCCTTGAACCTCTTTCAATAAAATTTCAATGTTTTTATGAAAATAGTTTCATGGTATAACTCCTTAGTCTAATATCTTTCTTCAAAATATATTTAACTAGTGGAAATATTGGGGTCAACCAAATGATTATTTAAAAAAATACAAAAATAAAAACCATATAAAACAAATTACAAAATATCAACACTATATCACATATTAGAAAATGCGATACACTATTTTATATGAATATTGTAAATCTCAATTGCGATATAGTAATGTAGACACATATTATTTCATGTGAGCATCGCATCTTGGAGATACACATATCTATTATAAGTGAATCCTATTTTATTTATGGCAAAAAAAAAAAAAAAAACTAAAGTATCATAGTTATTTTTTTTAAATATATTTTGTTGTACGATTACTTCTTCTTCTCTCCTCCACTAAGAAACCATCCTCAATGCTACTTCTATTTTTCTTTTCTCGTCGCTCTTTTCCCCTACTTCATTCGTGCCAAAATCTGTTCCTACTTTTTTTTTTCTTTTATTCATTTTGGCATATGCAGCACGGGTACATTATTTTCTAGTTATAGTTAAGCCAACATGCATTTGCAACATTCGATACTAATAAAATTTTTATCATCAAACCTCGGAGATGCAGTATTATGGTGGTATTTAAGTAATGTGAAAATGCCCAATTTGGTATTTAAATTTTGACGAAAAGGTTTTTTAGGTACTTAAACTTTAAAGAGTCCAATTTCATATTCAATTGAACTTTTCGTCATCTTAAACACTATCCTACTTAATACTCCCCCTTTATTGCCTCTTTAAGTAATGAACACGTGTTAGACAATGCTTTTTATCAAAGTTTAGGGCATTCCTCCTTAAGTAATTAATTTTGTCTAATTCATGTTTGTGTAATTTTTTTGAGTGCATCCATAACAAGAAATTTTCTTCAAATAGACGTCTTAATTTTCATATAGATATGTAGCTGCTAATTAACAAAACAGACATTTAGGCATTTAATTTGTATGTGATTTTTTTAAACATATAAGACACATGTGCCTGGACTTAAATAATAAAAAAAATTATAATTATACTAAAAACATAAAGAAAATGCCCATCTACTTGACTTGTATAAGTATATTTATTTATTCTCGATGAATAATATGTTATTATATAAAGTACTATATTTAAATAAATAATTTCTTTAATACTTATTTAATATCTTTTAAATATTCATATCGTGAAGAGTATTACATGTATAACGTATTTCAAAAAAAAATTCAACAAAACCAAATTATAGAAAAAAATTACGGGAATAGTGTTGCTGTATCACACCTAAGAGGTTCAATACATATTTTTTTTTTTTTAAAATTATATGTGTATCTCACGTCCAATGTGCAATACACTTTGAACCTATATCACTTGTTTGACATGCGATACAAGGTCGAATCGCACACCATTGTGCGATACATATGATCTTATAACTTTTATCACCTAGGTTGTTGTATTTCACTTTCAACTGCGATACAAGTAGAAATATTTGTATCTCCACTCTAAGATGCAATATAGTGACACTAATTTAGTTTTTTTGTACGATTTGTATTTATGTATTTTCTTTTGAAATAATGCTAGATAAATTTTCCACCCTTATATTGTGTATAGGAACTCCACTAATACAGTGATAAATATATAAAGATGCAATCTTATGCATATTGCAATAATGAAAATGATGTTATTTTTAATTTTTTATATTTTCGTCAAAGAATCCTATAACTTTTATCGTCTAGATTGTTGTATTTCACTTTGGACATGCAATACAAATAGAAATATTTGTATCTTCACTTCAAGATGCGATATAACGAGACTAACTTGTTATTTTTTTGTACAATTTGTATTTGTATATTTTTTTTTGAAACAACACTAAATACATGTTCTACCCTCATATCGTGTACAGGAACTCCACTAATAAATTAATAAAAATATAAAGGTGCAACCTTATGCCTATTTCGACTACCCAAATGATGTTATTTTTAAAATTTTTATATTTCCATCAGGGGATGGCTTCATCCATGGTGCTGATGTGGAATTTTTTTTTTTTTAAAAAAGAATCTTTAAAAGAGTATTTTATAGATTGAGAGTGCTGGCTGTGGGGTTCGAACCCACGCGCACTTATGTGCAGAAGATCTTAAGTCTTCCCCCTTAACCTCTCGGGCAAACCAGCTTGTCATAAGAAGTACATCCAATAAATATTATTTATCCAGCATTCACGTAGGAACCATCCAGAAACCGTTCTAGAAAAATCCAACACGAAAATGGCGAAAACCCCATTCCTTGGCTAAAAGTAAATAAAAAAAAAACATCCGTCATATTTTTTGCATTTTCGCTTATTCTGGAGACTTCGCAATTGGAATTTTCTCTTTCTTCTCCATTGAATCGCATCATCATACGTGACATAGCGTTAGGGCTAGAGCTATGGCGGAGCATTTGGCATCGATATTTGGTACGGAGAAGGACAGAGTGAACTGTCCGTTCTACTTCAAGATCGGCGCCTGCAGACATGGCGATCGATGCTCGCGTCTCCATACAAAGCCTTCCATCAGTCCAACTCTAATCCTCTCCAACATGTACCAGAGACCTGACATGATCACTCCTGGTGTCGATGCTAACGGCCAGCCGATCGATCCTCGCCATATTCAGCAGCATTTCGAGGTAAGTTAATAATAAATCGTAGCGGAATCTGCAAAAGGATATATATCAACCGCTCGATATTCGTTAAATTAATGTTAATGATGACATTATACATGTAGCTTTGAGTTGTTTTAAGGAGGTCGCTTAGGTTTTGTGTTTAATTGTGTATGATTTGCGGTTGTTGACGGTGGTATTCTGATTTGTTTGGAGTTCTTTGAGTCGTGAACGCGCGCGAGATACAACAGAACGTGGATTTTATCACGCTGATGCGTGTTTTTTCTTTTTTTTTTTTCAATGCGCAGGTTTAGGTGATTTACGATAAGATTTTTAGAAGTTCTATCAGCGTTTTGAGTTTTGTCGTGTGTGGTTCGTGGTTTAGGGAACGTTCATGGTGATATTTCTTTCTTCTAGGAATTAATGGAATCATGATTGTGTGCGTAGAATTCAAAGAACGTGGATTTTATTACATTTATTTGGTATGGTTGCTGATGATGAGTAAATTTAGGTGATTGAGGCGACTCTGATTATATGAGGAGTTTTTGAGTGTTTTCTTGTTGTGTGATTTGTGTCATAACGGTCAAAGTTGGATTGTGTTAAGGAGGAATGTGTGTGAGTTCAAATGCATCTCATAGTCTGCTGTGCTGCCGTTGACATGTGGTATGTGACAAAGTGTTCGTTTGATTGCTGGATAAGGTTTTGATCTGCTTTTAGGATTATTTAAAGGTTTTGCGTCTGAACCTGTTTATCTATGACATACAGTACAGGACACATAGGTGTGAATTTGTGATGTTGTCAATGTGTGGTTCCTTTGTTGTGGCCTAAGCTAATTTGGTGTGGAGATTATGATCAGTTTTTAGGAGTTTTGTAGGTCTTCGAGCCTAAATACAAACAACCCTGCATGGACTGGAATGCATGGGAGTTGAAATTATATTGATATGGATCATATTTCAGTGTGTACTCTGTTTAGTATGTTGAGGCGTTGGTTGATGCATTCTGGTTCAATTAAAACATTATTGATATTTAGTTTTGTGATTTAGTTATTTGATATCGATTGTCAAT
This sequence comes from Combretum micranthum, assembly GCA_024138025.1. NCBI lineage: Eukaryota > Viridiplantae > Streptophyta > Magnoliopsida > Myrtales > Combretaceae > Combretum > Combretum micranthum. Next base: position 267,703 of record JAMXBD010000459.1, read on the forward strand.
GACTTTCAGATTCCTATATTAGGTTTTGTATTGACATGGGCTGGAGAATTTTACTATTTTTATGTAGTTCTTTGCTGTGGAGTTAATTTTCTTTTGCTCATACCTCCAGTAGTTGGATCAGTTTTGATAACTCTGGCTGCTCATTCTATTTGTTGATTGGGTTATTTTCAAATGTACGGTTCTTTGTTTGTGTGGTTGTCAGATATTGACTGTTGTTGAGGCATTGCAATTGGTTTCTTGTTGATCTGGTGATTGGAGACATCTATCACATTTTATTTGGTCTTCTGGTCCATGGTTTAATTTCCTTACAATAATTGCTATTAATCTGACTTCTGACATATCTCTGGCCAATAATAATTGGAATGGATTTGCTTGAGGATTACCTGTTGATCCTTATTCATCTTATTTACATGAAAAGCTGGGAAAACTTATATAGCTTCTCCAATTGTAGGATTTTTATGAGGATCTATTTGAGGAGCTGAGCAAATATGGAGAAATTGAAAGCCTCAATGTATGTGACAACCTTGCTGATCATATGGTTGGCAATGTTTATGTTCAGTTTAGTGCGGAGGAACAGGCAGCTAAGGCACTTCGAAACCTCAGTGGCAGATATTATGCAGGTTAGCAGCTTGTGTGTCCAATGATGTAATCCTTTTGATTTTAGGTCATTAACAATTATGGCATTACAGTATTAAGATGATCCTATGGAATCCAGGTCGCCCTATCATCGTTGATTTTTCCCCAGTGACAGATTTCCGGGAAGCGACCTGTCGACAATATGAAGAGAACAACTGCAACCGAGGTGGATACTGCAATTTCATGCATTTGAAAAGGATCAGCAGGTATATTATAAAGACTTATTCATTGGCCATGATGTTGGTAAAATTTACTGATGAACTTTTGTTTATTGTTCACTTTCCTTCTTTTATTAGGGACTTGAAGCGTCACTTGTTTGGGAGATATATACGGACACGTGGCCGAAGCAGGAGCAGGAGTCCTTACAGGCATCGCAGTCATGAAGATCGCTCTTATGGAGGGAGAGGATATGGGAGAAGGTACGATGACTATGATTACCATGAAAGCAGGAGCAGAAGACATAGGACTGAGAGTCCCAGTCGTAGACGGGGAGAAGTAGAAGCCCTAGGGATAGAAGATACCGTAGCCCAGAGAGGGAAGGGAGTGAAGAGAGGCGTGCCAAGATTGAGCAATGGAACAGAGAAAGGGAAGAGCAGGAAAATGCTAAGAAGGTCAACTCTGGTAGCAATAATGAGAAGAATGAGGATCGTGCTAGTGGATATATGCAATCTGGAGATCGGTTCTCATACCAACAGCAGGATCAGAAGCAGGAACAGCCTCCATTACAGCAAGGAGTTTATGGATATTGATGCAATTGACAGTAAATGGTTTGTTTCTTCCTCTGACACTTGTATACACTTGGCTAATGCTAAGCATTTTCCACACTGCAGGTTGTGCAGGTTCCTCAAACTCATATTGTTTTTTTCCTTTCATTTAATGCCTCTGTGTTTTTGGCAAGGAAAAGAAAATATGTTTATGTGTTTATGACTTCATGGAAGCATTTGTCCCATGTCTTTTCTCTAGTATGTTGATAAATGAATATATATATATATATATATATATATTGTTAAATTATACTGGAATCTTATAACACGTCGAGTGGTTCATCTAAGGTCATAATGTTTAGGGTAGTGAGTCAATTGAGGTTACCATGACACGTATCACAACATGGCAAATCATCCGGGTTTTAATTAATGTCTTTTTGGGGAAAAGTATTTGTCAATAAAAACGTTTTTTTCATGAAAAAGTTTTCTTGAAAAGTAACATTTTTTTTAAATGTTTAGCTAATTTTATGAAAATAGTTTCTCTTTAGTTGTATAACTACAAAGTAATTCATATATTTTAACTATAAAATATAAAAAAATTCATATATTATAATAAGAAATAAAACTACTGAATGGAAAAATATTAAAATGTTAATAATGAATGTTTTTTATAGTAAATGATTAGTAGATGAACTTGTGAATCGATGGAAAATTAACTTACTTTTTTTAATATGCCATAAGCTAATTTTGTAAAAATAAGCTATAAATGAGTTTATATTTTCTAAGATAAAGAAAAATGTTTTCCATTAATTGTCCAATTTTTTCTTAATCAAACATGAAAAAAATGAAAAATCATTTTTCTTAAAAACATTTTCATTAAAAACAATGGGTCTAAATTTTTCTATTATTTGACACATGTCAATTGTGACTTTAATTGACCCATTTTAATTCGAAACATTTTTTTATCTCAAATGAACTTATTTTAAAATGCTATATTTACTTTATTTATTTATTTATTTTTTTTGTCAAGCAGCATTTTATATCCTTCTTCTTTTTCTTCTTCTTCTTTATTTTGTGTGTGCACGCGCGCGCACACCCACATGTAGTTTGCCAGAAACCTCTGCATTTTCTGCAGATTTCATACAAGTCCATTCGGAACACCGATCATAGGTCTCCTTTAACACCATTACACCTACTCTTCTCAACTTTTATATTGCAGTTCTTGGAACATTTTTTCCTACTTCACATCCTACTGTTTTTTTAATAGCAATTCAGATTTACCTCTCTCTTCTTAGATGATAAATTTTTGCATGGCTGTATGGTTGTAACTCACCCAGCTACTTACATACATGTACACGAATTTTGCTATCCTTTATGTCTGTAATGAACAATGGCGCAGTGTTATGCCGTATGCATGCAGCATCTTCTTTTGCCCTTGCTTTAAAGAATTGGTCTTTGAACATCATGTGGCACATGTGCACACGTTTTAGCTGAGATGTTTTCTGTTTTAGATTTTTCAGTCAGGGGTTCTGACTGCACAACCAGGCCAAGATTCAAACTACAACAGTTCTAATGGTTTCAGTTTCTATCAACTTCCTTTTTACATGTTTGTCTAGATTGAATTACTTGACGTGCTACAATTTCTGCAGTTGCAGGGAACTCTGGTCTAGGGGGACATAGCTGATCTTTCAATTTACAGTTTGCCTTGCTTTTGACTTGCAGCTTGATCTTCCGGCATTATTGCACTAAGTTTGGAGGACCTGTTGGTGATCTGGAATGAGGGGTTGGATAGTGTTAGGGTTTCTTATAAGCAAGTGTTTGTTTATGCCTTTTTTCAGGTCGTCCACTGCTGTAGATTGCCTTATCATCTTAGAATTCTCGATCTGAGATTCATGTGCCTGGTGTGATCTTTGACTAAGTTACTCTCTAGTCATGGGTTATTTCCTTTTTGGATTTTTATATTTATTTGGTGAATGCATGGATCTAGCAGTCCGAATTAAATTCTAATGAGGCTCTTATTATTCGTACTTCGATGTGGTGTTACTGATGGACGGTTAATGTCGCTAGTCTAAATCTTACGGTTTTTCCAGAGCTCGTACTGTGCCGACGATGTTTACCTAGTAGTTATGTTGGATTCAACGTGTATACCGTAGCACGTGACCTTAGTTGGAAGAGTTCATAGCAGATAATCTCCAGTAAGATGAGTTCTTTAAAATATAAACGTGACATTTTGACTGTTGTGCCTATATCAAACGGAGTCGTCGGAGTTGTAGAAAGTTAATCAATACGTGGGGTATTTGAACCGCGAACTAAAAGTCCCATGGAGCCAAGTCATTCGGTTCTTGATTTTCATTTTTCAAGGGCAAAACATCAAAACTATACAGGGGGACTAGCGCGTCATTCAGTATATTGATGATGCGGCTACGAGATTTATGTATGTTGATGTGTATGGTCGCAAAATATATTTACGTTGATCTGAGATTTATGTGAACACGAATGTAAATGTAATGATAAGAGACCGGCTTTATGAACAAGCTCGAATTGCTTGTTCACAAGTTTAGGTCATGCATAGATTGTAGAATCTGGATAGGAATATGAAAATCGTCTTTTGTCTAAACCAAATCAAAACAAAAATATTTGGTGTGGTCTGGTTTGGAATTGTTTAATGCAAGGAAGGTTGATTTAATTTTGAAATATCTTGACCGTGTCCCACCTTAAACTGTAGTCGGTGAATATATCAGAGAGATGGTATTTGGTGATTATAAAGATAATGAGTAATAAATAGGCATAAAGAGGATAAGACAGGATGAGGTGATGGAAACAATGGAGGGAAGAGAACATTGAGTATGAATATTACGTTTGGCGTTTTGATATTGTCAAGTTGTGCAACTTAAAGTGTTAATTTATTATTTGTCATCTTTTTGAGTTTATTGGTAAAATTTAGATAATTAATAGTGAAGATGGGTGATAATAAATTGATACTTAAATTTTAAGTTGTTAATTGTATAAATTCATAAAGTTTACTTTTAAATGTGATTTTTACCCAATCAGAGAGCAAAATTGATTTGATTATATAATAGGTCAAATTGGTTAGTAAGTTGATCGAGACTTTTTAGGTTAGTGATATGATTTAAAGATTAAAAATATATATCTTGAGATGACATAAAGAGGGATGATTTGAGGGATGCTAATTTATTCCCTTTTAGCACTATTTAGTATGCTCATGCATGGATACAGGTTTTAGGCTCGTGATGAATTGGTAGGTAAGTTTAGAAGTCAAAATACATGTGTTTTCATTTGCTCTAACATTTGGTTATATAGATAGGATGAAAAATGGATAACACACAAGAAAACTATCAACACTTAAAATAATGCATGGTTAGCATACCACACAAAATGTATACATTATTAGAAGTAATATCTTAGAAGAGTATAACTTGACTAAGAAAGTGTTGATAGTCTAATACAGAATAAGGGTCATATAGGCATCTATCACTCCAACTCATCACTTGACCACTTCCTTCAATACTTGGTAAGCTCCCCACACTCTATACCCTTTGGCATATGCTTCTTGGTTGGGCTTGGCACACACAATAGTGGAGTAGAGGGCTCGCCCCACTTCCACTACAACTATTGTCAATGTGATCCCACAACATGCACAACTACCATATCAACCACCTATAACTATAAATAGCCCTCTTCCTCCATGGGAATGGTAATGTCACACTTATTCCTCTATACACGCATAATTCACCTATTTGTTGCTATGATTGCTAACTTAAGTATTGGAGTATCCACGCCAGGCATGGGGTCGACATACCATTAATCGAGTTTTCGTTTTGCAAGGCCTAAACCATAGCGATCCAAGGTCAAACTCCTTATATCAAGCCTTTACTAGATTTGAACTAGTGACATTTAGTGTTATCTGTGGAAAACTTGCCTTCTAATAGAATTGTCCCAATCCCCATCCTTTTATATTGGTTTATTGTAGCTTAGAAACACAAATGTCAAACTTTGACTATGCTAACGTACCCACAAACAGGAAATAGCTTTAAGATGACGGGCCTGGAGATGATCTGAATTCAATCTTGAACTCACCTAGCTCGCAGGGACCACAAGAATACCATGCAAGCCTCAACACCCTCCTTATCTTCAATGACTCCCCTGGCTAAGGTTGCCTTACTTGGAGAATATGCTCCGTCAAGTAGTGGAGCAAGATGTTGAGATCATAAAGCACAATAAGGATGTCAAACAATGGATTAAGAGTTAGAGTTGGGACCTTAAATCTCTCAACCGCAACATAACAGTAAAGAAACACCATCATCGTAAGATCATTATCATTAGCTTCAAGAAACAGCCCATGCACTTGTTGCCCCTAGGGTCCCAAATAGAAGGATCCCATGAAGCAAGAAACCTTCATCACGTTAGTCATGTCAAAGACTTGTGTTAACAACCCTTCTCCTATCGCCTTCCTCATGTAGCAAGGCAAGTGTTTGAAGAACTAACCCTTCAGGATTTAGAAACGGAGATCAAAAGATTGTCAAAGATAAAACAAAGTAAGAATAGAATCCTAGCACCTAAGGTGACCCAATAGTTGATAAAGCCCCCTCTTCCGGCACAGTTAATAATAGAGGAGCCCTACAGGGCATGAAGTTGCTGATGTTTAAAATGTATGATAGAACGACCAACCTAGAAGAACACCTTAGGTGATATAGAGACCAAATGTTGATCTTTAGCTTCAATGATACCAACTTTTCCAAAGGGTTCCCTAGAACACTGGAGAAAGCCACTCACAGCTAGTTCCACAAGCTCCCCATTAGCTTGATCACATTGTTTGACAAGCTAGTGGTTGCATTAAAAACACCCTTCACCATTAGCAGACTGCCAAAGAAAGACACATTATCCCTCTTCTTGGTGAACCAAAAGAAAGATGAGTCACTTCGAGACTACGTCTCTTGATTCAGACAAGCCATCTGAGGTAAATAGCCTTGACCTCAACCTTGCTGTTCAAGTAACAATCCATGGAGTTCGAAAGAATGAAAGCCTGTTCTATTCTCTTGCCAAAACCAAGCTTAAGACCCTAGAGGAATTTTGAGAAAGAGCTAAAATTTAGTGTATATGGAATGCAGTTTAAAGCCCGTGACGCCATCAAGGCTTGGGTATTGGCTGACTTTGTTGCTAAGTATACAAGCCCCCCAGATGAACCACTGGGGAAAGGAAAACTAGAATGGACCCTCCATGAAGATGAGTCTTCAAATCAAGAGGGTTATAGATCTGGCTTGATACTACAAAGCCCATATAGTGTGAAGATTTGCTTTGCCCTTAAAATTGCTTTAACGCCAACAACAACGAAGCAGAGTACAAAGCACTCATCATCGAACTCAAACTTGCATCTAAAGTTGGAGTTGATAATTCAAAGATCTTCTTTGACTTCTAGTTAGTGGTCTAACAAGATAAAGGAGAGTATGAAATGAAAGGCGATGCCATGGTAAAGTACCTAGAAATTGTTCAGTCTTAAACCACAAGCTTCACCACTTAGAGCATCCATAAGAACCCTAAGTGGAGAAAGCAAAAGCTAACAGACTCTTTAGGCTTGCCATTGTTAGTCTCCTGAACCCCACCCAAAGATAAGTAAATATTCATAGAGCACCTCCTTTAGCACACCATTGACAAAGATCACCAAGAGGTCCTCAAAGTGGTGGCAGGATCAATACGACCCTGCCGGATGAACTTGTACGAGTATATGTAAGATGGTACTGTCCCGAAAATAGCTAGGAAGTCTATGTATAGAGAAGCTAAGTTTACTCTTATAAGCAACATCTTATATTGATGAGGTCATAGCATGCTTCTCCTTAGATGTCTACGACCTGATGAGGCCCTCTTTGTCCTAAAAGAACAGCAGACTCTCTACATGAAAGTACTATGCCTTGGCTACTACTGGCTAACGCGAAGCATGATGCTACCGAGCTGGCTAAGAAATACCTTCAATGTCAGAAATACACCTTAATGGCTCATGCCTTAAGCAACTACCTGCAAACATTGACCAATCCATGGCTGTTTGCCAAGTAGGGAATAGATATACTCGAGCCCTTCCTTAGAACCATTGGCCAAAGGAAATTCATCATAATAATAGTCGTTTACTTCACCAAGTGGGCAAAAGTGCAATCCATCCCCAACATCATTGAAAAAGTACATTGTCCTTTACGATTAACCATATCTTATGCAGTTTAGGGTACCGTGAGTAATGATCATTGACAATGATCGGTTCGAAAAATTCTACTAATACCATCACACTGAAATAAGTAAACTTTATCTCCTATCCACAACTGAATGACCAGGTCGAGGCAATCAATAGAATAATTGTTAAGTGAAGGGGATCAAGATAAGGTGATGGCATGCTGATGGCCACAACCTATATGAAAGATGCTACCATCAATATATGGCCCATATCCATGGCCATATTCACCTAGGAAGGATGAGAGTAAAGACCAAAGAAGACCAACACCTAGCCCATGACCAGTATCAAGGGTAGTACGAGCAGAAAATTTAAAGGAGGAGAAGTAAGAGAATGCCATACCCTAGCGCCTTGCCTATATGCTAGACGATGGAACATTCCGTATCTCAATAGAGAATACCACACCTTAGTGCATTGCCTATATGCTAGACACTAGAGTATTATGTGGCAGAAGTATAAGCCACATGCTTTAACCACTACCTATACAGAAGACCATATTAGCCTAGTTTACAAGTTGGAAGCTTGTCTAGAGGATTCCACCACTTGTGCCATGGCCCATGGCAAGGACTATATGGATCTATCACATGGATTTTTATTATTTTCTTTTTATCTTATTAGAGTAGATTATTATTTGACTATTTTTTTCCTTTTCCCTAATGTTGGCATATAAAAGGGACTTATTATTTTTGTTAGAGAACACTTATTAATCCTTGATAGTTCTTGATATCTTTGTAATTCATGAACTTAGTTTTGAATAAATTTGAGAGTTTTTTTTAATTTTCGTTGTTTTTATCAATCATGCGTCATATCAATTGATCATTACAACGAGCTCGATCTTTAATTGGTATGTAATATCCTAGGAAAGAATCGTTCATATCCTTTATTTTATTACGTTTAATCATTGAAAACCTATAAAATTCCATAAAATCACAAATAAAAATCCATTAATCCAGAGAAATCCGCAGTATAACTTGAATATAGATTTTCTACTATTCATTGAGAGCTTGAAAAAGATGGTTGACTATGATAATTTTGGGTGGACAAAATTTCTACCTAATATTTTATGGGTGATAGGACTATGCACATGACATCCACCAGAGAGATACCTAACCGCTTGGTGTTTGACATAGAGGAAGTATACCTTATTGAGTTGGAACTCCTAACTCTCAAAACCTAAGAGTTCCATATGAAAATATATGAGATCAGTTTATAGGTTAACCTTGACACCATTGACAAGATCCGTGACAAATCCACCCAAAGATTGATGGTATATCAGCTAAATTCTACCCGTTATTATGACAAAAAAGTCAAACATAAGGAGTTTCAGCTAGGTAAACTTGTGTGTTGAAAATTGATAGACAAGGGTATAAGAGAAGGCTAAGAAAACCTGGCTCCTACATAGGAAGAACCAATCCAAGTTACAAAAAATTTAGGCAATGACACCTATCGCTTAGAACGAAATGATCCCTAGAAGTTGGAATGCAAATAGTCTACAAAAAGTATTTTGCTTAGGATTATTTCATTATGTGATCAAGTTCTTTTCATGATCATTGCAACTTCAAAAACTTATGTAAATATGTTATTTGAATGCATGGTTATTGCTTTCTTCACACTAACTAACCTTTTCTTCAACAGTATGTTAAATTTATCCAAGTCCACAGTGGAAGTGCTCGATCAAATGAGTTATAATCTTAGAGACATCGATCGAGATGCTTATGCTTAGTGCTCGCGCTCTAAATCTATTCAAGTGCTAAGTGGAAGTATTTGATAGAACAACCCATAATCCTGGGGACCCTAACTAAGTTGCTTATGCTCAGTGATCATGTTCTAAATTTGTTCAAGCTCCAAGTAGTAGCGCCTGATCAAACGAGCGATAATCTTGGAGACCCCGATCGAGTTGCGTATGTTTATGCTTGCATCCTAAACTTAACCAAGTCTCAGGTGGGAGCACTCAATCAAATGAGCCATAATCCTAAGGAACCTAACCAAGTTGCTTAAACGTAGCACTAACATCCTAAATTTATCTAAGTGCCAAGTGGAAGTGCCTAACCGACTGAGCCATAATCTTGGGGACCCAATCGAGCTTTTTAAGGCTAGCATCCATGTCTTAAATTTATCAAAGTCCTAAGTGGAAGTGCAAGACCGAACAAGCCATGATCCTCGGGACCTCAACCAAGTAGCTTACACTCAGCGCTCGCATCTTAAATTAATCCAAATCCCAAGTGGAAGCATTCAATCAAACGAATCATAATCTTAGGGACCCCAAACGAGTTACTTACGCTCAATCCCATGTCATAAATTTATCAAAGTCCCAAGTGGACGTGCTCAACTGAATGAGTCATAGTCATGGGGACTTTAATTGAGTTTCTCACACTTAGCACTTGCATAATAAATTTGTTTAAGTCCCAAGTGGAAGCACTTGATCGAACAAGCCATTCCTAGGGACCTGACTGAGCCACTTATGTTTAGTGCTTGTTTTATAAATTTGTTTAAGACCTAAGTAGAAGTACTCAACTAAACAAGCCATAATCTTGGGGACCCTGACTGAGCTACTTACACTCAGCCTCTAGTAAAGGCTTTAATCTAGACTAAGCCAAATGAATTACGATCAATGGTATTAAAAAATCAATAACAAGTTAAAAATATTAAACTCAATCCTAGTTATGATCATATTCTAGGCAAATAAACTTGTTGATACTTATAGTATAGATATTGATCACGGGTATCGTTCTAGTAAGGACCAAGTGCTAATACTCGCTATTTTCTTGTTATTTAACCTACAAAATCAAGTAAATAGGATTAATATATAATAAGTACTATTTATGAATCACAAATCAGTAGTTTCCAAAGATTATCCAAATTGCAGCAGTATTCAGGCCTTAAATCCCCATTAAGTGTTATGTGATTTCACTAAAGATAATCTTAATATTATGACTAATATTCTTGAATGCAAGGAATTTCTAATATAATCCAATATCCTTCTTCATGATTATTGAATCATAATCCTCAGTTGATTAACTATAATTTTTTTGTAGTTAAAACCCCAAGGATCATGTTATTGTTATAAAATTCCTACAAAAAGGATTTCTCCTAAACTCAAAGAATTATGTCGCTCCAGATTTAGGATTACATGCAACTCTCTTTAATTGTGTAGATCTATTCGCACAAATAATTTCTTCAATTGATTGGAATGAAAATTAGATCAAGAATCAATTTCACACACTATCAATTCATGATAACAAATAAGCATAATATAATTGGATTCAAGAATTCAATAAATATATTAGAAATAATGAAGAGCAAATCGCACAAGCATCCTAAGGATCATCAAAACCTAAACTAAGATTTTACTCCTCTATAAGAAAAGCAACAAATCACATAAAGAATAAAAACAAAGCATATCCATTGTTACAATCTAAATATTAAAGCACAACCTTAACTTGCGACAATCTAAGTAATACAGTAATACCCTAAACTATTCTAACTTCAGTGTGTGTTGTTACTCTTGAAGTCTTCTTTGTCATACTCGAGTCTTAAAAAGGAAAGTTTCTTGTAAAATTGGAGGTATAGTTCTTAAAATTAGGAAAGTACTCTTCTTCTTGATGGGCAAGTAATTGTTCTAAAATAGGAAAGTAATCCTTCAAACAAGGCAAGTGATGAATCGTCATTAATGTTGAAGTTGATGTCTTCAAGTCTTCTGAAAATATCCCAATTTTGCCTTTTTTTCCTTCAAGTAAAAACTCGTATTTTCCTAAAATAATGCATTTTTCAAAAATAAAAATACTATCAAAATTACGCTAGAATGACATGGTAGTGTCATTTGCTTGTGTAATTTTCTAATCTTAAAAATTACTTTTTAAGAATTACACTAGATAGACATTGTAGTATCTTTTCTCGCATAAAATTATGTTCCTTGTTTTCTCCAATTTTGAGAATTACACGAGAGCGAAGTGGTGGTGTCTAATCTCTTGTAATATTTAGTTCACATTTTTCGCCCAATTTTCTTCCATTCTTCACGAAACTTGATAAAATCCTTCCTTTTCTCATAATTATCAAAATTTAAGTGCTATTTTCATAATATTTTTCATTAAAATAGCTACTAAAGCATATTTTAGAACTTATAAATTTGGTCTATTACCAAAAAAATAGAAAAATTACTCACCTTATTTTGTTTTACAGCATTGCCAAGTGTAGAAGATCCATTAAAGACTAACAAAGAAAACAAGGATTGAGATGAAGGATGATTTATAGATCCCAAAAACCCTCAGGAAAAGAGACAATGATGAAGAAACATATCGTCACTAATCCCTAGTCATTGGATACATGACTACTTTAATCGAATGGTCATGAATCAATGGCATAGAATGACTCTACCTATCAGAGTATGGTCATGACAGCCATTACCTCCTCCCGATACGACACGTGGGCATCTGTAGTTGCTCCTACCAGAATTTGAAAAGCCATAACTTCTCCAACATGACTTAATACAACATGATACTCAACCACCAATTTAACTTGTTGGTACCATACGACACGTAGATCCACTGCATGCCCAAGCACACAAGAAGGCTCTTCTCGTCAGCCACTTAGCCAAAAATTTACTTGAGGCCTAAACTTGCCTCGATAGTCTCTCCACTTGACTTACTCCCCTTACTAGTCTTAAGATAAAGGGAGTAGGGGAGGGAGAAATGTTAATGGTCTAATATGGAATAAAGGCTACCTGAATTGAGTTTAGCCCATAAATGAACCGAACTGTCCACTTGAGCTAAGGCTCTGATCACATTAGCAGCAGCATAAGGACTCATCTAGGCATCCATCACTCGAGCTCGATACCTAACCATTCCCTCTAGTACTTGGTCGACCCTTACACTCTTCGCCTCTCGACACATGCTTCTTAGTTGAGCTCGACACACATAATAGAAGTAGTGGGTTTACCCACATCTACTATAGTTGTTATCAATCACACACTACCCCATGATCCCATTACATGCACAACTGTCGGATTAACCACCTATAAATAGCCCTCTTCCCTCCATAGGAATGGAAATGTTGCACTTATTCCTTCACTCACACATAATTCACTAGTCTATTTCTATGATTGTAGCTTAAGTATCAGAGTGGTTGCACCATTTCCATGCTGGTGTGCCACTAATTGAGATTTTGTTTTGAAGGCCCTTCACCATAGCGATCCAAATCCCAAACTCTTCATGGGTCTGTTTGGATTATTTGATTTTTATCTATATTTCATTTCTATTTGATATGCATTTGTATCTTATCTATATCTGATTTATTTATGAATAAAAATGGCTACTTTTCATTTGTTTTTTGACAATTATCTATTTGAAAACAACAAAAATAAAATGCCAAAATGACTAGTAAAAGATAGAAACAAATAGACCCTATATTCAACATCTATAGGATTCCAATTAACGATAGAAGGTAGTTTTACTAGGTTCCTGTTGAAGAAGATATAAGAGGAGAATAATTTCTATAAACAGTTTTTCTATATTCAATATCTTGTTTGCACATACATATATATATATATATATATACTGTTGGAGTATCTTTCCTACCACTATATTAATTATATTGTTTGACTCTACAGTAATTACATTATTTGACTATATTAATTACATTATTTGATTATATTAGTCACATTGTTTGACTAGTCTTATCATGCTCCCGCAAGATGAACTGTAAACCTCGGGAATTTTTTACATTAGTACACGATTCTAAAATAAAATGTATGAACTAATTAATAGATTTAGATTCTAATAAAAAACCCAAGAATAGATCAATACCTGGAAATTGGTTAGATAAAGGATTTAGAAATCGAATAAAGAATTTCTTTGGTTAGATAAAGGATTTAGAAATTGAATAAAGAATTTCTTTAACTCTATTTGATACCAAAAACGAGATTTCGTATCTTGAGTAAATAATTCAAGATATGATTAAAAGAAAATCTAAATCTAAATCTCAAACCCGAAACTTGTTTTAAAAATAGATTTAAATGGAAAAATATAAATATAGAAATTAAATGATTGTTTTTTAACTTAACAATAATTCGAGATTAGAACAATGTGTAGTAATGAGCCTGTACTTAGATTTAAACCCTAAATTTAAGATTCCTAGATAGTATTAAATGCTATTAATAAGATTTCATGACGGGTACCAAAACTATATATATATATAATATATATATATAGTTTAGTCTCTATATCAAGTGCGATATTAAGTAATTAATTAACTACGCTTATAGACAGAAAACGATAATCTAAAGATAAACCGTTAGGATTATAAATACACAACGAAAACATAAACTGTTGTATAACTCAAGATCTAAATTTCAAATAATTAATCGAATTATGCTATGGTTCTAATTCGAGTTTTCTTAAGCTATTGAAGCCTAAAATAAAAATTGACCTAATGAGTTCAAGAAACTTTAATCGCGGGAGATAAAATTATATGAATAATTAATCACGTATATATAAAACTTAAATTTGTATTGTTTGATAATCTAAATATTTTGTATAACCCTATAAATATATTTTTGCGTAAAAACTCTCAAATATTACCTAATTTGAACCCGTATAACTTGTTAAACTATCCTAAAATTAAATTAAATTAATTAACTAATATATATATATATATGCATTCGGTGGAGAAGAATTCGGCTAAGTGCATGGAAAGAAGAGGAGCCGGAATTGATTAATAATTCACCCAAAATTGTCAACAAAAGCAACCCAATGACCAATTAAATAAAGCCAACCCAACATAGCATTAATTAGCATGAAAATAACATACCAAATGCAGCCAAATGTAGAGCAAAATCGAAGGAAATTCGCGGGAAAGAACGCAGCCGCAAGTTCTCTTGTCATTCTTCTATATATATATGTTTAATACTCATTATGAAGAAACAAACAACCCTCATTAATTCCCAAACTTCCCAGAACGAAACTACTCCCACATAGCCACCAAAACGAACTAAAAACAGAAAACAAACAGATCAAATCATCTAAATACGAAACAAAAGGAAAACGATACGAAAAACCCTTGGAAACGAGTTCAAAGGTAAGTTGATGTAATTCAAATAATTTTCTTTCAAATCTAAGCATTAGAACTGACTTTTGATAATCATAGGAACATAATCAACATAAATACAAGCTTCGATTTCCATCGGATCGGCCCAACCGAGGTAAAAATTCGAAACCCTAGCTATACTTTAGTAAATATGTTTGAAGAAGTGTTAAGAGTTGTTTTATGTCCATATATAAGGTATAGAAACACTTAGGAACGGTTTAGTAATGTTTTTAGCGTGGAAAATTTAACAAATATGAATCGGATCATCGAAGAAGATGATGAACAGTGCCAACACTGTCTATAAGCCAGCAATGTAGTCGTTCAAAGCCGGTGGCTTGTAAGGATAGGCAAGCGGCGTAGAGACGGCTTGCACTGAACAGAAGCTACGTAAAATTATTTTCACGTAAAAACAAAGGAAAGCCGGATACCTGGGAATTCTACGCCGGCGGCATAGGATCGGCGTACGTTGAAAGCCGACAGCTTTCAAAGCCGGTGTAACCGATAAGAAATAATTTACAAAACCAAATCAACACCGGCACCTGGGTTTCAAAGCCGGCAGCTTTGAGCTGGCGTACACTTATAAATCTTTTACGAAAGCTTGTTTTGAAATAAATAGAATTTATATATATATATATATATATCATAAGCCTACTGAATATTATATATATATATATATAATTTATTAAATAGATAAGTAAATACAAATACTTAGAATATTTTGATTAATAATTCTTAAAGCCCTAGAATTAAAGAAAATATTAAGTGTTAATAAAAGTTATAACTAGTCAAATATTTGTTTTAAATAGATAAAATAGGTAAGAATGGAAATTGAAATAAGCTAAATTTTTGAGTTATGAGACTTCTAAAAATAACAAGATAATTATATGACATAAATTAGGAGAAACACGACAACACTAAGTAATCATAAATAAATATAATTTTCTATATTAGGTTCAGTATAGAATAACATAAAATTTGTATTAGTCACTACCAAAACTTGATAAATATCAAGTTTGGGACACTAGCCACATATAGGAATTTAGTTATGCAATTTATAGTATATTGATGAATACTTTATTCATCTTAATAGGTGACTTCGATAATCTAGAAGATCTTCCAGCTGATTATTACGATTGAGTCAGTATGAGCAGATGAGTAATTCAGTCATATTGTACTGTTTGTGCTTATAAGTAGTTGCATATATAATGCAAAGATAATCAAACGAATGTTTTGTTGAAAGTATGTTGTGATCTGGTTGTATGATTGTAATATATCCTTACAAAAGTGATAATGCAATGATTTGATGTTATGAAGTAGTACGATGATGATTGTGTGTAATGTATGATCACCATGAAATTGAATAAGAACTATTGACTTAATGAAATAATTTGATCATGCATTGCATGAACTGCATTATTGCTATATAAAGGAATGACAGCCTGCTACGTATTAATATTTCGGTTCTCTGTTAATGCTTGGTTGTTCTAATGTGTTAGTTCTTCCAAGGTTTTCTTTGTTCCGTTGGTTATACGGGAACTAAGTGGCACCGAAGAACGCCGCTCATAGTATCACTTTGAAATGATTAATACTTAGGGAGTTTCTAAGGTGGATACAGGAAATGGTCAGTTTAATCGATTATATTAAAAGTGATAACCCTAAAACGAGAAATCATTGATTTTCCTGTAAACTTAGTCTCTCCTGGGCAGGTGGGTCATGGAGTAATGGATCTTCAACGCTTAAAAAGAGGGCGTAAATCTTTTTCCTGTTTGGATTCTAGATCATCCAAGATTGTATCTGTGCATATGGTTGAGTGCTTGCATTGCATATGATTTGCTAATAACTTGTGTGATGTATGATATGTCTGGTTATTCACTGAGCTATCGTTTCGCTCATACTCCAACAGTCTTTCCAGGTTTACCCTATGACCCTGGTTAGTCACTTCCAAGAGTATGGCTCCGGTAAGAGCTTAGGAGCTGGAAGTCTATGGTTATATTTGGGAATAATGATTATGTTTTCTTAGAATAGATTAGTTAGTACTAATGTATCAGTTGTGAACTTCAAGAAGTCTACATGGATTGTAATAGTTCTGTAATGTTTATTCACTAATTTATTTCTTACATGTATTTATCATTTCTTATCAAGCAACTAAAAGATCCTGTTATTTTGAAAACCTGTCATTCTCTGAAGGTAATCTAGTGAGTATTCAAGTGAGACTTGTCTACTGCTACTAGGGTACCCTCGGGGCGTGACATGAACGGCGGTGGAGTGAGTCCAATCTTGGTCTTGAGTGAATGGAACTAAGAGCGAGTAAGAAGCTTCGTAGGTGCATCAACGAGTTGATCTGAGGACGAGCTGTGGGAGACATGAAGTGAGTCATTTTGAACTTGTTCTTGTATAAAATGATAGTCAAAGGCAACATGTTCATGCACGAGTGGAAGATTGGATTGGAGTAGAGGTTCGTGGCACCAACATTATCACAATAGATCACTGGTTGATAAAGAAGAGTGACACCAAGTTCGGTTAGGAGGGAGTAGACCCAACGTAGTTCGGCAGTCGTAGCAGCAACGGAACAATAGTCAGCTTTGGTAAAGGAACGAGCAACCGTCCACTGTTTCTTAGAGCTCAAAGTGATGGGATTGTGACCATGATAAATGATGTTAACACTGGTGGAGGTGTAATCATCCTTGTTACCAGCTTATTCAGCATCAGAAAAGGCATGAAAATTAGGAGGAGAAATGTGACATCTAAGGTGCGATAGAGATATCGAAGAAGCTGTTTAATTGCATTTCGGTAATTAGTGGTTGGGTGATGCATAAATTGAGAAAGTTTATTTACTGTGTAAGCAATATTTGGATGAGTGAGAGAGAGATATTGGAGACTCTTAACAACAGTTAAATACTCTGTAGGATTGGTTAAGGATGTGCTTGCACTTAAGGTGAGTGGTGGATGGATAGCTAGAGGCGTTGAGACAGGTTTAGCTTCAGTCATATGAGTTTTGTGAAGAAGATCAGAAATATACTTCCTTTGACTTAGAAATATACCATTAGTGTGAGGAATGACTTCAACACTAAGAAAATAGTTCAAGGTACCCAGATCCTTAATAGGGAACCGATGAGAAAGTTGTTGGATAAACTTGTGTACAGGTTGGTTGTTATTCCCAATGATAATGATGTTGTCAACATAGACTAAGAGGTAGATAAGAATGCCATGATTGTTGAAGATGGACAAAGAAGTGTCAGCCATTGAATTAGTGAAGCCATAATCAAGAAGGAATTGGCCTAGTTCATGGTACCAAGCACGAGGCGCCTATTTGAGACCATAGATGGCTTTGTGGAGTTTGCACACATGATGAGGATGATCATGATCAACGAAACCTAGTGGTTGAGATATAAATACATCTTCTGTAAGAGTACCCTAAAGAAAAGCATTATTGACATCAAGTTGTCGTAGGTGCCAACCATTACTAGCTGCAAGACTAAGAACCAGGCGAATAGTTGTGGGTTTGATGACAGGATCGAATGTTTCAATATAGTTAACTCTAGGCAGTTGATGAAAGCCTTTGGCAACTAAGTGTGTTTTGTACCTATCAATAGAACCATTAGGCAAGTATTTAGTACGAAAAATGCACCTACACCCTACTAAGTTTTGGGTAGGATGAGAAGCAATAAGTTCCCATGTGCCATTACGAATGAGAGCATCAAATTCCTCGAACATTGCTTTGCACCACTTGGGATCCTTCATGGCTTGACTGATGGTGGTGGGTTCAAGTATACATTGATGAAGTTTAGCATTGAGATTAAGCTTTTACATTGGTTTATGGATATTGTGTTTGGATCGAGTCATGATAATTCTGGGTGATGAAGGCGGGAAATTGTGTATGTTTGAAGAAGGATTAAGTTCAGTAGATGAGGGAGGATTGAGGCCAGATTGTGGAGGAACAGTTGCAGACGAAGGGGAAAACTGAACGACCGTATTGGGTTGCAAAGCTATAAGGGTAGGTGGGGTAGATGTGGTAGAGGTAGAATGGGAAGCTATAAGCCCCGAAAATTTCAATAAATAATTTCAAGATGAACTTCGAAAATAAACTTTAAAAATCACTTCAAATTAAAACCGAACTTCGACTAGTCCTAAGTCACGAATGAATTTAGAAATTTCTTAATCTTGAGGAAAATAAGAATCTTTAAAAACAAAATAAGAACTCAACATACTTCAAATCCAAAACCGAAATATGACAAATTTCATACTTAACTCTGAATTGTAAAATTAGGTAATATAGAACCCAAAAACAAATTATTAAAAAGTAAATAACGATGAAACTTTCGAAAATAAAACTCAATTCAAGAATTTCGAGAATGTTAACAGATATTAAATACTTACAAAAATAAAATTTAGAATAAATTTCTCAAATTAAATATGTTGTATAAACATAAAATATCAGTTTCCAAATTGGCAAAGATTTAAACCAGAGAATCACCAAAACCCTAAGTGAAATACAGTAGTTTAAGTTCGGCAATCTAGCACCCTTAACCCTAGAGGCCGAGGTGTAGTTTAAGTATGTAGAATAGCTCGTAGTAATATGAGTTCGCTTAAAAATATCAGATTGGTAAATTTTTGACTTATTTCGAACACGTTGGATACAGACTTCGAAAAGCGTGTGCCAAGGCTCGAGATATAAAAAATATACCATTAGTACCGTTAGACTCGTATTTTCATAAGATTTCAAAAATATAAGTTTTATAATTTTTCGATAACTAAAAATCTGATTTCGTGATTATATTTATATTTCATTACTACTAATAATTAGTCTTTTGCACTATTCACTTCTATTTTATTACACAATTTTATTATTCTTATAAAACCTTATTTTTAGATAAATATTTTATATATTATAGAAAATTTTGTTTTTCTAAAATTTAGTTAGTTTCGGCTTTTACGGGATCAGATTCTGTTTAAGACCCAGCACTAAAAATAAAATAAATTAATTTAATAATTGAAAAATATTGTTACTTTCATAATTTTTTTTTTGAGTTTTTCAGGGTTATAAAATATCATTTATAGCTCATATTCATATTTTGATCATACCGGTAACATAATTGTTGAAATAAAAATAATTCAAATAATTTTTAATTTTATTTATGAAAATTCTGCACTCATTTAAAAATATTTTTCTAATTTTATTTTTTATTTTTCTTAATAAAAAGTGCTTTTTCCATCCCATACTTCAAGTACACCTTTCACATATCACTTCTTTTTTCACTTCAATCTTTCTACCCTTTATCCCACACTTCATGGTAGATTTTTCTCTTCTTTTTGCTGCCTTTTTCCTTTAATTTACTTCCAATTTGACTAAAATAAATCTATTCCAATCCTTTTAAAAAGCAACACATACACATTAATTACACATTTCAATTTCAAGTCAAAATCCAACCAAATTCCCTCCCTCTCTCCCTCTTGCTTTCACATGCAACCCCCTCCCCAAATCTGCCTTGTTTTATTTTATTTTTTTCTTCTTTCTTTTAATTAATGCACTCTTCTCTCTCTCTCTCTCTCTCTTTTCATTTACACCTTTTACCCTTTTCCATTCCTTATACTTTTCTCTCTAATTTTTCCTCTCTTTCTCTCTTTTTTTCTCTTGTTCTTACAAGTAAACCTTGCTGGCCCCATTCCTTCTTAGAGCTCCCACACATATTTCTTGAAGATTCTTGGATAAAACTCTTGTCCAAAGCTTCCATAGGTGATATAGGTAAAGTCTAGTGAGAGTTTCATACATCAAATGACTTTCCATAAGCTTAAAAGCTAAGGATGATGATGCCAAAATCAAACACTCCTCTTATCCATGAGTGCTCTCTTGTATTATTACTATTTCCTTGTTTAAAGTAGTTATATTTTGTAGATCTAATTTTTTGTAATTTGATTTTCGTTTATGCCTTAGATCTTGTTATTGCTTATGATTTATGCATATATTTACCATTCACATAACTATCTTAGTGTTCATGCATTTATAACTAGTACAGTAAACTAGATCTAGTTGTTTTAAGTTCATACATGCATTAGACTTTTGTTTTATGCCCTTAGATAACTTGTAGTAGCATGATGCTAGTAGGAAAGTTTTAGAAAGCTTAGATCTATTTATTTTCAACAAAAATCATTTTTGAAAATTCGGATAAAAAATGAACCATATTTAAAAAAGTTATTTTTCAACTTCAAAATATGTATTTTTCATTGAAAATGAAGGGCTTATGGAATAGATAACATGAATGAATGATTTTGATGAGTAAAGTTTAGATCTATGAGTTTATAGTTTACTACCATGGATTTCTTTTACATTTATGTTTATATTAAGTGTAGATCTTGGTTTTGAACTCAAGCAAAAATGGTGAAATTCGTATTTAGGCAAGACCCCTATTTAAAAACCACTTTCTAAGTGTCAAAATAAAATTTTTACTTGAGATAATGAAGGCTTAATGTATATATATCATCAATACTTCATTTTATATGGTTCAAAGATGATTTTCAAAGATTAATTTTCAAAACAAAATTCTATTTTCGGATTTTGGCCAAGACATAGTTTAAAAACATGTTTTTCAACTCAAAAATGAAGTTTTTGTTCATGATATGGAAGGCTCTTAAGATAGATATGCAAGGGATGAATTTTCATAAGTTTAGATAGATTTTATCAAAAGATATGTCCAAAAATAAATTTTACAAATTCGGATCTCAATCAAACCAATTTTGAAAACCCATTTTGCAACTTCAAAACAAAATTTTTATTAAAGAATGGAAGCCTTAAGGGGTAGATTTGATTATGAAATGGTTTTTGAAAGACTAAATGAGTTTTACAAAGAAAAAAACTCAAATGAATTTTTCAAAATTCGGATTTGAAAATAGCCACCATTTAAACACCTATTTCCAAATGCTAAAATGATAATTTTTATAGGAAAATGGAAGTCCTAGGGAATATATGTAACAAAGACCAAGTTTTGACAAGGATAAGAGAAGTTTATCAAAATATAATCTTAGAACAACAAATAGTTTCAAAGAATAGGTTAAACAATGTTTTCATTCTTTAAAATTTTGTAAAATTCGTACTTAGGCAAACCACCTATGTAAATACCTATTTTCTAACCCAAAATGAAGGTTTTTGTTGAAATAATGAAGGTGATTGTTATATAGGTCATCAAGGTTGAGTTTTGATAAAAGCAAGTATGATTATGCAAGAAGAAAAACTGTTTTTCTTAAGTCTAGTAAAATTCAAAGTTTTGCAAAGTAAAGGTTTCAAAAAGAATTCTTGGTACTATATGTATACATATAGGTAGATCATCTCATAACCTTCATAACAATAGCTTGTAGGTAATACATATATGCAGGATGCATTGTAGCAATGAAGTAGGAAAATTTGAGTTATTGTCATTTTTAAGAAATTCATAATAATGGAGTAATGTCATGAAAACCCATATTTTTTAAACTCAAATTAGAAGTTTTATCAAAGAAATGAAGTCTTTAGTGGCTAGGCATGGTTGAGCTTTAATTTTCTAAGTATTAAATGATTTTTACTTAAAGGAATCACCACAAAAACAATTTTTACAAAATTCGGATTTTGGAATCGACCCTACTTGAAAACATGTCTACAAAGTGTAAAATGGAAATTTTTATGTAGAAATGAAGGTCATAAGTAATAGATATAATGAAGACCCAATTTTAAGAAGGATAATTATATTTTCTTAAGAAATAAATCCAAAACAAATGGAAATGATCAAAGTTAGGAAACTAGTTTTCTTAAAAGTAAATAACCATGAGTCTTACAATAAAAAGTTTCTAAAGTTCCTTTTTGAAAATATTGTCAAAAAGTATGCATACATCAAGCTCATAACATGCCATTCATGATAGAAATCATCAATATTGCTTGTATAGTTGATCTATATAACAGGAACATTTCAAACATTTACAAAACTATTTTTCGGAATTGGAATTTGCTACTGATCAGAATATTTCGTTACCCAAACATTTTAAAAACTTGAAAATAATTTAAAAATAGATAGATCTTTCAAGTAGATAGAAATCGATATATAATTTGCTAAATTCCGAGTTAAAACGACTAAGATATGGCCGTTTTAAGTTGGAATTCCCGCTTAGGATGAGAATTACGAATTTGATAGTTTGTATGAGATAGTTTGGACTAGTTAAGTGATGAAATACTTATTAGGGTATTTCTTCCTTTTTAGGTGACCCCAAAATCGACGATTCCTTACTACCGGATTACTTTTACTAAGAGACGGTGATCCAATGGTCGTGTGAGTATTACTTCCAATTTCATTTATTGTATGTGATTGTAATAATAGTTGCACTAGATATTTGGTAAAGATAAAACGGATACGCATGATGGGGATGAATGAGAACTATGTATACTTATTATTGATGTGAGGAATGTAATATAAGAATATCGAAGCTGAGTGATTAACTATTGCTATAGATGAATTAGAATTGACTGTCTGCGATTATTGATTGATCACTTAAAAGAATTGGTATAATTGATTATTTGGAATTGAAGATGAAATTGAACTCATTCATATCACGATGGGGATGGAGCATTAGCATTTTTTGTTTAATCGTTGTCTTTAAACGAATTTATAGTTCAAAGTTGCCCATAAGCTGAAATGGCCTCGATTCATACCACAGTATTCGTTAATCTGCTAACCCGGGATGGAGGGCGCAAGTCCATCCACATATGATTTCTGGTTAGTCATATGTTTGTTGAATCTATATGTTTGATGCATATCACTTGCCTGACTAATCACTTGTCTATATGATGTGATATAAATATAATTTTGGAAGTTCTTACTCACTAGCTAGTGTAGCTTATATCCCAATAGATGTTTGATTAAACAGGTTATCTCAAGAATGCTTAGTGGGGACCGTGATGGGTGGAGCTGAGAATGACTTCGGGATTCTTGCAAGGAATAAGAATGCTTAAAGTTATTAGCTAGGTTTTTATGATTTGTCTTGTAATAGTTTGTGTAGTGAAATTTGTGGATGAATTATAATCAAAGTATAGTGAATTGTATTTCCTTTACATTGTTACTCGAGTTGTATCAATATAAAATGTATCACGTCGATGTGTTTCTTCCATGTGTTAGATGCCTTGTACATAGTATGGAAGCCTTCGCGTGACTGAGGTGGTCATTCTTAGGCTTTGATATTGTGTACGGTGGACTGTCATGTTTAGGGTACCCTTCGGGGCGTGACAATAGCAAGGGGAAGAGTGATAGAACACCATTTGGACACAGTAGAAGAGGAGGCACGAGGAAGAGAAATGGCAAAAGGGAAAATAAATTCAAAAAATCGAACATGACGAGATGTATACAAATGACTTATAGAGATGTGAAGAAAAGATATGCACTTTGAGCGGAGGAGTAACCAACAAAAACACATGAGAAGAACGGGATTCAAGTTTGTGAGTGGTGTAAGGATGAGACAACGGATAACAAAACAACCAAAACTACAAAGTTTATCATAGTTTGGAACAGTACCAAAGAGTTTGAAAAATGAAGACACATTTTGAAGGGTGGGAGTAAGGAGATGATTTATAAGATAGATTGCAGTAGTGAAAGCAAAGGACCAATACGTGAGAGGCATAGATGCATGAGATAATAGAGAGGGGCCCATTTCAACAATGTGTCGATGACGACACTCGGAGTACCCACTACGTTTCAGTGTATGAGGTAGAGAAGTAAGATGAGAAATAACATTGACTATTAAGAAGGATGATAAAGCTTGATACTCTCCTCCATTGTCAGAATAGAGTGTTTTAATTGAACAATTAAAGAAATTTTCAACAAGAGCCTTGTATCGAATGAAAACATCTTTGACATTAGATTTTACTTAAGAGGATATAACCAGATGTATTTTGTAAAGTGATCAACAAATATTATGTAATATTTAAAATTATCAATGGATTGAACCACTGACATCCAAACATCAGTAAAAAACAACCTTAATAGGTGAAGAGGTAAGAGTGAAGAAGAAGAAAAAGGAAATTTATGGCTTTTATTGTGGTAACAAGAATTAAATTGAACTCAAGATTCGAAGAACCAGAAACATCTAAATTGGTTAAAGATAAAATATGCTTAAAAGTTAACACAGATGGATGACCAAGCATGTGATGTCATACAGGCAAAGTAGTTTTGATATTGGAGAAAGCAAGCAACGGTGAGGAAGACGTTGGCCATTCATAAATACTACCTTACTTTGACCCTTTAGAAGTATTGCCCCTGTGACAGGTCTTTACATGAAAAGAAGATGACAAGAATTCAAGAGAGGTATTATTGGTCTTGCAAATTTGAGAAATGAAGATCAATTATGTTCATAGTGGAGAACACATAGAACATTAGAAAGTGTAAAAGAGTGACAGGGAGCGTTGAGAGATGTTGAACCAGTATGTGTAATAGGAAGTCCAGAACCATCACAAATCATAATCCATCTGTTCCATCATATCTATTGTGAAGAGCAAGATTGTTGAGATCAGCAGTGACATGGTGTGATGCACCGCTATCAAGCAACCATGGATGACCAGAGGAGGTAAGTTAGCGATAAGAGCTTGTGCTTGCCAAGGAGGTATAACGCAAGATTGCGCTGGTGCGATAGGTTGAGGTGGTGGTTGTGCATGAGGATATTGTTGGCGAAACAGTAGGCATTGTGAAACAACATGTCCCTATGCACGACACTACTGGCATTTACCAAGAAACAGTTGGGCTAAGCGGTGTACCTTAGTGTTAGCAGGTCTGATGGAATGTGTTGCAGCAGGGGTAAATTGTTGAGATGAACCATTGATAGATCGAAGAGGATGGTTGTGGGCAGACTACTGATTTGAGTGCATGTTGAAGAGATGTGCAGATGCTATAGAATAGAGGAGCTTGAAAATTTTAAGAGCCAGCTCTTTGTTAATGAGTATATAGTTCATCAAAGGATGACAATGTCATGACTATTTACTGCATCTATTACAGATTTATAATTTTTGTCAAGTCCTTCCAAAACTTTTTCAATCAAATCTTCTTGATCTAGAGGTTTACTAAGGGCAGCAAGCTCATCTGCACGAGTTTTGATAGCTTGCATGTAATCTGTGATAGAAAGAGAGCCTTTAGTGATGTTTTTAGATTATCCTTGAATTGCTTGATGTGTCTTGAGAGATCGAGCGTAACTGTTGGTGAGAGTTTCCCTTGCCTCTTGAGATGTGTTTTGATTAAGTGATAAATGGCACAATATTTGGTAAAAAGTACCTATAAGAGCTCCAAATAGAAGTTTGTCCTATCTTAGCCATGTTTGATAAGCTGGATTAGGAGTGATTGTGTTATTAAATGTGATTGTAAACCCCCAACGTTTTATGATCGATTAAGATTAAACTATAATCGAAAGATCAACTGGAACCCTAAAGTTAATAAAAACCTAGCCAGACGCAACAGTTTAAGTCCGGCAATCCCGTGTTCGCAACCCTAAGTGAGTAAATAAGAAATTAGTATGTAGAATAGTTCATAATGACATAAGAAAGCTTTAAAATATCATATTAGTAAAATCGCAATCCGTTTTGGACCCGAATGGATACAGTTCTTGAAAAATGTGTCATAAGACTCGAAATAGTAAAAATATTCTGAATATACCGTTAGACTCGTAAAAATATAATATTTTTAAAATACCAGTTTTATAATTTTTTAGTAAGTAAAAAATTAGATATCGTATTTATACGTGTATTTTCCTACTACCGGTACTTTATTAGTCATATTTACTTTACATTATTCTATTCATTATTATTGTATATTATTCGTTTATCTCTACTTTTTCTAACATATACTCTTACACTCTATACACCTATTATCTTTATTTTTTACATTTCCCATAACTTTATATCACATCTATTTTACTTATTATTATATTTAATTAATAAAAATACAAAAAAAAAAAACTGTCTCCCCTCTCTCTCATGAAGGCGGCGCACCCCCACCCACCATCCCTCCCCCCCTCATCTTTGTCTCTCTCAAATTTTTCTTTATTTAAATCACTCAAAATTTACTCCTTTTTTTCCTATAAATACCCCCCCCTTCTTTTACTTCATTCACACATTTACTACCCACAAATTCACTATCAAAACTCTTCAATTTATCATCTCAAAACTCTCTCCACATATACTCTCAAAACTCTCCCAAAATACTCTCAACCCCCTTCCACATACACAAAAATCCATTCACACATATTACTCCAAAATCCTCTTTATGTAAAATTTTCTTTATATGCTTCTTCCCACCATGTCATGTAACTTTACATGACTATGGTGTGAGTTTTCTAAAACTTAATATTGTGGAAGCTACATTATGTTTATGTATTGTTCTTTACATGACCATGGTATGAGTTTTCTAAAACTTAGTATTATGGAAGCTACATTATATTTATGTATTATTCTTATCCATGAATATCTATTCATATATTTATGTTGTTATTTTTACTTTGCTCATATTATTGTTATTATTATATCTAACTAAGTATAATTATGTATCTACATAAATATATTCTTTAGAGCATATAAGCTCACTTACAATTTATTTACTTTCATGCAAAGCAATTTATTTATTTTCTTTCTTTGTAATTTATTTATTTCATGTTGTTTTAAGACTAGTCTCTAGCCTTAGACTTGTCCTCATCAAATCAAAAAAATTCTCTCTCTTTTATTTTCTTTTCTATTTGGGACTAATCTATTTCTTAATCCCGGGAGCCTTGAAGAAGCTAAGACTCCCAATACTTGACTTTATATTATTTATTATGTTACATTTGCTTGTTATTATTGTCATGATCATGCACACAAAGATTGTTGTCTAAACCTTAAAGCTTCAATTATACTTTTTGCAAAAAGGAGATTTTATCACCTAAGAATGGTTCTCTATGAAATTTAGAATTTATGATTTAATAAAAGTAAATCTATTCTTTTCAAAACTTTAGGAAGAACTCACTATAATTTTGAAGCTACCTTTGTCTTGAAAAGCTTTTTAATCATTTATATATTACATTGTTTTCCAAAAGAAGATGACTTTTGATACTAAAATGTTTTCCATAAAAACATAATATAAAGGAAACCCCATAAAAAGGGAATGAGAGTTTTCAAACCAAGATTTTTCAAGTAATGATCAAAGAAAAATTGTATAGAAAACTAATAGGAAAAGTGACACTAATATTGAAATTTCTAAAAAGAAAATAGAGAAATTAATTTTATTAAAAAGTCATTAAGGAAAATAGTAAGATAAACATGAAATAATTCTTTGAAAACGAAAGAATCATATTCATTTTAAAGGATTTACAAAATGGATTTCTTGTAAATTATGGTTTTCTAAACTTCTAACTAACATTGTTTTACTAAAGAATTTTGGTTGGACAACAAACACTTGAGCATGAATGAAATATAAGCTATATATATCTATAAAAAAGAATTTATTAACTATATAGATAACTAAGTATTTATCAAAGCAATTTTTGGATGATTTAATGTTTGAAACAAATGCTTTTGGGATGGGAAAATTCGTGGTGAATCTGATCGCCATTGTTTCGGAGCCTAAATGACCTAGTTTGATGAAAATAGTTGTAGAAATGGATAGATTTTTTCGAATAGGTAGAAATTGGTATATTATATGCGTAATTCTGAGTTAAAATGACCAAGTTATGGCCATTGTAAATTGGAATTATCTTCTATTCGAACTTTGACGTTCTTATGACATAGTTTTATCAAGTTTCAAGAAAGTTATCAATATACTCATTTCAAGTATTTTTCTTGACTAGGTGATCCCGATGAAGAATACTCGTATCTCGAGGATTATTTCGACTAAATGGATTGTTTCATTGACTCATCCATTTAGAAGAAGTATCGCCATAGCAACGTGAGTTTATTTCCTTAAATACGTTACTTGATTGTGCTTGTAGTTTAGTTGCACTAGAATTAAGGAAAGACAAATTGATATGTATGTAAAAATTGTTGAAAGAATTCTAAGAATGTCGAGATAGAATTGATTGTAAATAATCGTTTGTTTTAGTATAGAACTTGATATGTATGAGATTCTTTGATCACCTTAAAATTGATAATAATGATGCTATGATATCTTAAATAAATTAATTTATGCATACCACGAAGTGAGTCACATTGCATGGGCTATTATCATTGGGTGAAAAGGATAGTAGCACGGTCAAAAGCGATACTTGGCAGCTATGATCGAAAGCAATTGCTTGGCGACATGGAATTAAACCAATGCCTGGCGATAAACCGGAAGCATGGCTCAACCCGAGTAGACTTAATATGCTGGCGGTAATGATCGAAAGCATAACTTAACTAAAACTACTCGTTTTGAGATTACTTGTCACCAAAACCCGAATGAAGGGCGTAAATCTATTCAACATATAGTTTCCGAAAAACTATATATCTTGCTTGCTCACGTGTATGTTGCATTTCATTTGAATGTTTAAATAACTTGTTTGGATTTTACTACACAAGAATTTGCTTATGGAAATAATTCTCACTAAGCTTATTAGCTTATACCCCTATAGATATCTTTTGCAGTTTAACTATTTGTGGTTAAGGCCACGCGAACCCTGCAGCCCGTTATTTTCCCCTTTTGGTTAAGGAATTTTTAGATGTAGTTTAGCATTAGTTTAGATCTAGACTTCATAAAAAATTCTTGTAATATATTATAATTATTTTGGCGGGGAATGCCCCTAAAACTTGTAAGACAATTATTATAAAATGAATGTTATTATGAATTTCCTTTTCTTAATTTGTTATGTATCTTCTTAAACTTCATAATTCAAAGTATGTCCTCTAAATTTGTGAGAGCACGCCTTATACTTAATACCGAAGCTTTGGGATTAAGCTTTAATATTAAGTGTAGCGGACTGTTATGTTTAGGTACTCTTTGGGGCGTAACAATAATAGTGGCTGAAGGAGAAGGATGAGAACCATCAATGCTTCTATAGGTCATAGCCGATTAGAATCGCTTCCATTTAGTTTTCAAGGGAGATAGTTTGTAGAGGTGAGTTTGATTGAGTTTTGAATTGTGATCATAGTTAATGGATTTGAAGGTTCTTGAGTGTTTTGAATAATAATGGAAAGTCCTCGTTTGCCATGGAAAGGAAAGAAAAAGGTTGGCAGGGATTAAAAACCTATGATGGAAATTTTTACATAGCACGGTCAAGGCTCTAATATCATGAAGAAGATATAAGCGGAGAATAATTTCTAGAAAAGGTTTTTCTATATTCAATATTTGTTTGTACATACATAAAGATATAAATATACTGTTGGAATATCTCTCCTACCACTGTATTAACTACATTGTTTGATTCTATATTAATTATATTATTTGACTATATTAATTACATTATTTGACTAGTCTTATCATTGCAACGCAGCAACAAACATTACTAGTATTCCTAAATTTTGTGAATTGTCCTAGCTCATGTTAGGTTGGACTTTTCCACATTCAAAGCATGTGTTATATTTTAAATTTATGTGTTGGAGAGGGTATGAAATGCTAGATATTAAATACCCACTGATCAAATAAGTAACCAAATATATGATTATTACATTTAGTAATTAAGGCATGTCATGCCTTGCAAATTTAAGAAAGATGTGTAGTATAGGTGGAATTCATCCTATGAACTTTTGTAGGATATGATTGATTATAAGGATACATTGTGTAATCTTCTGTTTGTACACATGTTTAGAATATACTGTCACATTATAATGAGTCGAACTTATGTGAAAAGCAACTACAAGAACATATAATTTTTTATGATTACATGACTAGCCTATTTATTTATGTTCAAAGCAAGTGATATTGTTGATATGTTAAACAAATGTATACTTGTGTTATTGATATGCAAGCAAAGTGGTTAAACTATTACAAGATAATTCTAACGTTCTATAACATTGCTTTGATATTGGATTCACAGAATGAAATTGATGGGCTTAGTGATTATTTACAATTCTACTACTCTTATTTAGATTGGTTTACAAACAATCAAGACACATCGTGTATAAATCTGTCCCAAGTTGTTCATGATGCAACTAAGATATTTAATGAGCTATATTCTCAATTTCGCTATTCATATGGCAGTCAAGTTCCTTTAAGCCCCATCTCCTACCTCCTTCTCACAATTGGGCATCATCAACACGACACTTGAAAATAACAAAATATGATGTGAATAAGCTCACTTGTAGTCAATATAAGAAAATGTCTTGCCACTTAAAAATAACCCTTTTTCTTAATGAATGAAAAAACTTGATTGGCCACTTTAAAGCAATTTAGAGTTTTTCCAAGAAAACCGATTGAGCCTGGATCTTTAATGCATTTTCAAAATTAAATTATTTGGTTAAAAACATAAATCTCACTTGATTTTCATTATCAATTTTACCTGCAACTAATTTTTTTTAACCTGGACTACAATGATATGATTCTTACCAGTAGATTCATAGGCACATTTGGGATGACATGAGAAATTGTAAAAAAAAAAAAAAAAAGAAAATTCTTCCCAAAAAGAAAAAAAAATTATTGTATATATATTATATACAAGGTCATAATTGTTTACTTTCAAATAGTACAATAAATGTTTGGACAAGTTTATGCATATTGTATCGGTTTTTTCTCCCTTATATCTTGGGCATCTTTTATTTTAATGTTCGATATGTCAGGCTGGAAAAATGTAGACGGTTTACTGACTGGATTTTTTTTCAAATAAAAGAAATGATAGAAAAGATAGAAAAAGATTGAATAGCACCGTTTATACAAAAAGATTTAGGTGGGTATTATATGCCATATAATACACCTTGTGAGTGCCAATAATTTTTTAATATGTGTCCCTATGAATGGTAATTACTTTAAAAACTAATTACTACCACATTCATGTATTAAAATATAATTAATAGTTACACTATTTACTTCCTATGCCATATTGAATATTTTTCCTAGTTCATGGGCCTAAGAACCACTCCATGAACTCTCTGGGTCCAGGACTTGGCACCAAGCCACAAGACATGGTATTACTAACAATGACAAGTCATCATTTTAAGACTAAACACTAGACCGATGAGGCACGTGGAAGCCATGTTTTTTACTTCACCCAACGTTATCCTCAATTATCCATGCCATGCTTTATTCAGTCAAAACTCTTAAGGCCAGTTCACTTAGAAGAATAGAATAGAGAGGGAATAGAAACATTTTATTTTGAGAATGGTATTACTAATAATAAACTGAAAATTAAGTCTTACCTTGTAAACTTAATCTAGTATCTTATTACTAGAAATACATATTTCAACGTGTATTTTAATTTATTAATTGTAGTGTTAAACTAAGAATAAAATTAAAATTATCATTATACCCTTATTTGGATTAAAAAAAAACTAAAAAGTTATATCAATACACTCATATACCCATACCCATGCTTACACACATATGCTATTCATAATAAATACATTATGTAAATATATAAACATATAATTCATATATGATATATAAAATATATACACATATACAAGTATATATAGGTTTTGCGTTAGTCCATATGTTATACATTCACATATATAACATATAACTTATAAAATGTAATATATGTGTATTATAATTTATATATACAACTTATATATTTTATCAATGCCTTATTTATTTGCCAATTATACAATATTTATAATCTCTAGATTATTAACTTGTATATTTTTTGACATTTATATACATGTGTGTATATATATGTGAATTATGGCTTAAATATATATATAACTTATAATTTGTAAATTATAGTACATATATAACTTATATACATAAAACATAACTTATAAAATATAACTTATAACTTATATATGCAATTACATATTTTGTCAATATCCTATTAGCATTTATATTAAAATCTCTAGATTATATATTTAACTTTATATATTATATATATATATTTATAACTTATATATATGACCAATATATCATGTAACTTATATATTTATATTATATATATAACCTATCACTTAAGTTATAACGCATATATATAAACTATTACTCATAAGTCATACTTATGAAGTATAGCTTATATATATAACATGTAACTTATATAACATAAAACGCATTACATATCTATCCTCAATAACATATAAGAACATATACAAGTATTTTATATCAATATAACATATAATATATTCCCTAATTTAACATATTACTATTACATGTAAAATTTATATTTTCAATACGATATATGATATGTTTATTTTTGCTATATGATGCTACATATGATATAAATATACAAATACATCTTACATTACTGTAATAGCTAAATTATATATCATATTCAAAATATAAGACATATGAACATATGATACACACACACACACACAATTTCATGTATAAAGATTATATGCATTATTACAAGATATAAATTATAATATTTCCTAAATAACATATAAGAACATATACCAATTTTGAATATCACTATAATGTATAATATATATCCTAATTTGATATGTTACAATAACATATAAAATATATATTCGATATAACGTATAAGATATATGATATGTTTTTTTTTTTCTTTTATGTTATATGATAAAATATAGGATCTACATCTAAAAACATATCCTATATAACATATAAAATGCATATCATATATGACATATAAACATATGGTATGTTATTTTATGTTTTGAAAATAATATACAATCACGTAAACAGATATATCATATATAACATATAATATATATATATATACACTATTGAAATTTCATGTATAAAAATTTCACATATTACTACACCATATAAATTATATATATGTATATATATATCTCAAATAACATGTAAGAACATATACACATTTACAAATTTGATATATTTCTATAACATATACAATATAACTCAATTTGATATATTGTTATATCATATAAAGGATAAATATATCCTGCAAA
Organism: Combretum micranthum; assembly: GCA_024138025.1. Taxonomy (NCBI): domain Eukaryota; kingdom Viridiplantae; phylum Streptophyta; class Magnoliopsida; order Myrtales; family Combretaceae; genus Combretum; species Combretum micranthum. Next base: position 301,316 of record JAMXBD010000459.1, read on the forward strand.
ATATATAAACTATATATATTCTATACAAATTTTATGTATAAAAATTTTTATATTACTAAAATGTATAAAAATATATATATCATATATAACATATAAGAACAATTAGAAAATTTTATATGTCACTGTAACATACATATTATTTATTTATGTATAAGATATAGTTTTAAAGACATACCCTATGCATAAATAAAGTATTGTGTGTTATACTATAAATATTTAAATATTCAAGTTATATTGAAGATTATTATTTTATAGATTATGATGTTCATACCAATGAGATATGGCCTAGGTTTGAAGTTGAAGTTTGAAGACGCAAGTGAGATGTGTTGTGGAGGAGAAGGAAAGAAGTAAATATTGAGAGGAATAAAAAAATATTTTTTATTAAAAAGGAGGAAAAGAATGAGGTTGTGTAGTAGGTTGATTTATTTTTTAAATCAAAGGTTGTTATTAATTATGAAAGAATATATGAATGACATAGATTATAATAGGAATGATCCCATCAAATAAGTTGACGAGACTCTTGAAGCCCTATATATGGAAAAAGTTTAAGTATTGAATGTGACATTAACACCCTTTTTATTCTCTAAATATGAATATCTTAATCTTAAAGTATATATTTTTACACATATATTCCGGATAGGTCTATGATATATATATATATACACATATATGTTGGTCCCAAAAAGTAACTGGGTGGGTGGGGGTGGTGTGAATTGGTTTTCTTAAAACAAAAACTTAAATTTTCCTTTTGTAAAAGTTTAATCATAACCCAATTAGTTATAATAAAGTATGGCTTTAAGTTTACTTTGCAATCATTACTTAAATGAATGAACACAAAAATAAAATAAGAGTAAGGGAAGAAGAGATTGCGCAATGATTTATAAAAGCTCCACCTTGAGCATCAGTCCTCTCTTCCAGCACCAAGCCAGGGGCCCAGTATTCCATACCGATATGTTCCACTATATCCAAAGAAAAACGATTACAAATACTATCTCAATTCATTCTGTCAGACTTCATGCTAAAACTAACTATCTCTAAACTCAGTCTACTTATAATCTAACTTTCACAAAAATAATCAAAAGCAAAATGAGGAAAGAACAATTAAAGTATCCTCTCAAATTAGCGCAATAAAAAAAAAAAATTGAAGTAGTAGAATTTTGCACAAGAATGTTCTCAAAATGAATAGTAGTAAGTAACTTCTTTTTTTTTCACATCAGTAATTCTTTTCTTACACACTTGATGTAGATAAGAGAAACTTATCATTTTATCATTATCCTATTAGATGAGGCTCGAGATTTAAGTTTGAATCGATGTAAACTAGATCTTGATGTTAAATAACTTTTGACACGCTTCAATTCAAATCTTCATGAATATCCCTCAATAGTAGGATCGTATTTTGATATGATAAAATCACTTTCTAGGCATCTCATAAATAAGTATCTTCTTTGAACATGTCCTAAAATGAATCTGAACTTGAACATGTTAACTTGAAATTGCTGTAAAAAAATTTAATTCTTTTTAATCCAATATAAACTTGAATCCCCTAGATATTTGAACCAACTTAGTGGAACATATTTGAATGTACTACCCAAATACATTCAACTTTGGTGCTAGGTCTTCAAATCCATAAGGAATCAAAGAAAATTTGATCTGTAATATTCTGTTCGTAAATTTGCAGATTTTCTCGTGTAACGGTGTACTCTCTGAGTTACCTTCTGAGTTATCAGATTTTTTGAATCTCATTAGGTTTACTTTCTACTTTAGTCTTTGCTTTAGCAACTTTTATGATTTCATCATATTTATATTTTGACATATTTTACACTTGAAAGTTTTACACTTAACAACTTTGTTAGTAAATACATATACATGTTTTATTATCATCAAAACCAAAATAGGAGACTTAACAATATATATAGTGGATGTATCTCTTATGTATTTCATACCCCTTAGAATATATTTTATCCATAAAATAAAAATGTTTAACCTTGGGTGAAACACATGTCTACCAACTTTATAGGAAAAAATTACATAAATACAAATCATATAAAAATAACTGCACAAATACCAATGCAAAATTGTATCTACAACAGACGTTTCAATAATTTATAAAACAATCACTCTTTGAAGATGCGATTTAACTAAAAGTCATACATCGTTGAATTGCATCTTCAAATGGCATTTAATATTTTCTTAACATATATCACTTGTGTAAGGGGTGATTCATGTATTTTTGTACATGAATCACATCTTTAACATGCGATTCTATGATCCATGTTTTTATATGAATAGCCTATTAAAGATGCAATTCATGTATATGAATTGCTTATTAAAGATGTGATTCATGTAAAGATGCAATTTTGTATCGATATTTTGATAATTAATTTTATGTAATTAGTATTGATGTAATTTTTATTCAAGGAGTCAATAATTATACAATTTTCTCATTTAACCTTAGTATTGTATTAAATTACATCTTATCATTGTTATACTGTCTTTTTTTTATGTGTATTTTGTGGGTAAGCATTGTCAAATTATTTGTAGCAATGGATTTACTATTAAATAGTTCCTATTTTATTAATAGTTATTATTTATTCTACCATCCTGGACTTTATAGAGACAATAATATCACCTCACCACATCCTAATAGCTTTTTATTCTCTAAAAAAATTAAATTATAAAGAAGTATAAATGTTTACACACACATGTATGATGCATCGCCTAGATATTATGTATATAGTGAGTATATGGACTTCACATCTCTTAAAATGTTTAACCTTCTATTCCATTAATGTACATTTTATCATGGTTATAAATAGTTTTTTTAAACTTTTTTTTACCTATTTTGTAGATACATATTGTTAAATTATTAATAGCAATCAGATGACCCTCAAGCACTTTTCATTTTGTGGATAATTACCTTTTATTCCATTATTTACATTTTATGGAAAACAATTAATATTCACTCAATACATCCTTCCAGTTCAAGACTCATTCCACATGACTTGTTATTTTAACTATATCAAAATCATCTAATGATTTTTCATTCTCTAAATATCTTAATTTTAAAGTATATATTTTTACACACATGACAAGTATATCACCTAAATATATAATATCATGTTTTAAACAAGTATTTTATCAATTTGGAGTTCAAAAATAAAAAATCCCGTAAATGACAAAAAAAAATTATTATTTCATTATTACCATAGTTGTAACAATAAAAATAAAGTAATTAATATTTCTATATCTATATTCCCTCATATCTCTCTATACATTTTAAATAAATCTCTCTCTCTCTCTCTCTCTTTCGCTGATAGACATGAATTATCCTTGTTCTAAACAACTAATTAAGTCTACTTTATAGTTTATTGACGTGATTTATGGTAGAATTGATACTTAAATTATTGTATATATTTGTTTCAAGTCAAATTAGAGTACATTAGAAGTATTAGGAGGAAATTTGAGGAGAATCCAGTCAAATTCAAGCATAAGAGCAAAAAGCATATGGAAGGATGCATTGTACGGGCATAGATGGAGAGCAAAAGCAAAAAAATCATGGTCAAAACCCAGTATGGGGACGTATACAAGCATGCAAAGTGAGAAAAAATAACTTTGGACATTAGTATGCACCCTTGTATGCCTATAATTCTCGTAAGGGGGATGAGAAACTGATATCGATACGCCAGTAATGGCCGTTGTACGACCGTACGTATTAGTAAGGATGAAGAAAATCTTATACCAAACACTAGTACGAACACTTGCACGACTGTGGTTTTTGTTATACGATGATCTCAAAGTGTTGCACAAGCGTATGTATGCCCATAGTGGCTGGAAATTATTTGACCCGTAGCCAGTACTGGTGATTGTACGCCCGTGATTCCTGGTGGGACATGCAACACACTTTCCCGAATTTTCCTTAAATAGTGTAATTGTTAAAAAAATACAAGTGAATATTCGTTCTTTTTCACTTGTATCTTGAAGGGAAGTGGGTTAGATATACAAAGAACTGCACCCATTCGTCAAAAGAAGAAGAGATTAGATCTATTTTCATTTTTCGTATAATTGCACCTGTTCAAGTGAGTGCCCATTAGGAATTGTTGGGGGTTGTAAGTGTGTGTAAAACTTATGGACTGTTGATAGTGTATCATCTTCGAGACTCGAGAGCGACGAAGACCTGTTGTAGAATTTGAGTATTCAGACATCACTATTGTGCAATACAAAAGGGGTTTCCTTCTTTCGCTATTTTGATGTGTATACCTATCTCCATTTCTGTAGTTTTCATTTATCGTTGTCATTGTTATATCATGAGTGAGTAGTAATTTTGGGTTTACAACATCATGTTAACATGAATATGTAATAACAAATTGTACATTGTGAATTTCTTATTTCTAGTGAATTAAACTTCATTATAGTTGAGATACTGTAGTGCACGACACGATCTTGCATTAGTTCTCAGTGGATGATGTTGGGAAACAAGTCCATTGAGTAGATCTGGTTTGCTAGAACATACTACTCCTACGATTACAGATAATAGTAGGAAGTTTGCTGTGTTCTTTGTGAAATTCAAGAAGTTTAACCAAGATTAAGGCAGTCTTGTTATGTCCATTTGCTAAGAGAGATTTTGGTGAATGGTATTAAGATTAGAATTGAGTATTCCTGAGAAGGATGTTCATGAATTGAGAATTTCTGCCGATAACAATTAACAAGAAGAATATTTTGATAAAATCATGTTGATATGGTAGAATGACCCTGTTGTGAATTGAAATTGCTATTGTCATTGTGATTAAATTGTTATTCATGTTTAGTATACTCGTAATTAACATATTTTAGTTGTTGAAGTTAGACTCAATTTACTTGATCCAATTATTCAATTGCTAGTTAATATATACTAGTGTTTGTAATCGTTCCCTGTGGAGACGGCCTTATATTCATCCATGTTGATAAACAATAGATATACTTGCCTATTAGATCGAGTAAGAGATAGAACATAGGTTTATAAATTATAAAACTCGACATCACACACTCTCCTCTCTCATTTAAATAAAAAATGACATTTTCTAGACAAATACATGGACATTGATTTTTTCTTTTATTTCTTTTCAAATATAATAGAGTGTATAATTGAGATACATTATCCATATATAACTAAAAATACCTCATAAGTATTTTTGGTACAATTGCTGCATATATATATATATGTATATGATACATTAGACTCATCCTTTCAATTTTATCAAGACAAAGCCGACATATATTAACGATAAAAAAAAGATGAAAAAAATGTTTCTAATGGCTTTTTGCATTGTGGCTTTTGGCGTCATTTTGATTTTTTACATGTCTGCTGCTTTGTTGAAATGTAATGGGGTTAAATATAGGAAGAAAAGGTTGCCTTTTGGAACAATGAGTTAGTCGGTTTTTAGAGAAACTACTGAGTTTCTTAAGCAAGGTCCTAACTTTATGAAAAACTAAAGAGCAAGGTCACTTTCTTAACGCTTGTTTTATTTTTTTGAATCATTTTAATGAGAAAATAGAGCTAAGTTTCTTGTTAGGTCCAATCATAATCTAAACTCAAATAGTTTCATCACAGTTATCTTCTAATTATGGCACGATTTGATTGCTTTTAGTGATGTTTTTTAATAGGGTTAGGTATTTTTCAAGTCACACATACCAAGATGTCCAATTATAGTATCAATGGACCCGGATATCAACAGATGCATACTCATGAACGAAGCAAAAGACTAGTTCTTGGATACCCACAATCCACGCTTGATATAATGAGTAAATGCAACATTACAGTTGCTCATGGCACATCCCACAAGAAAATGAGAGGAGCATTGCTTGCTCTTGTTAGCCTTCCATGACTAGGGACCAGCTCTTGCCTAAGATCAACGATTTCATGAGATTCCATTTGAGCAATTAGGCTAACTCTATAATTATTATTCAAGTCAAAAGCAAAGAGGTTGGTTCAACATATCTTTATATATTCACATGTTTATATAGTTATGTATATATATCTTTAAGTTTTTTAAAATGGGGTTCGTGCTAATTTTATATACAATTTGTTTCTACTGATGCTAGTACTTTCTCTATTAATGCAAATTGCTAGAATTGAATCTAAGTTAATCTTAGATAGATTCATGCTAGAGTTTTTTAAGATTTTAAGGATGCTTTCTCTGCCTATAAACCTTCTTAGAAGAAATTATCGCCATAGATTTCAAGTACATGCCTAACACTTTTTTTTTCCATCTAATGTCACAAAACTACTTTAGATATTGTGTGTGTTTAGACCCTATAACTTTAAACAAGTGCTTTTGGATGCTAGTAACATGTTTTTAAATGCTTTGAAATAAAACAAAGGTTAAGTGCACATAAAATAAATATAACAAGATAGGATGTGATGTATTTGTAATTTTCTTTATGTGACATATTCCTAAAATTAAGTTAAAAATTAATTAAGCTAGATTGGATTTATGTTTGCAAGGTGATTTTCATTTTTTTTTTCTCATGTTTTAATCGTGTGTTTAGCTTTGCAAGCTAGGAAAAATATAATTGTAATGTTCAGCAAACTCATATAAGAAAGAAGGGAATTTAAAGACCATCATGATATGCTTGCCTACCTTATGAACATGACGATGACAGACCATACAAATTGAAAATAGAAGAAATAAATTGATCAGATTATCATTGTTCAAATTCTGGTTATAGGACTGTATCCATTACTTCAATGATGGATGTCAAGTATCTCTCTTCTATGTAGGATTATGTTCAGTTAAGCTCTAATATAGAGGAAATACAATCTATATTCGATAATCTTGCTCCATTAGATGGAGAGTAATTATGGTGACAAGCCACTTGACTATAGAAGTACCGTTAAAGCTCATGGAAACACTAGTGGTGATGAGAATGCATCTTATATACCCCAGGATTCCAATGATAACTCGGCTGAGCATATTATTCCCCTAGTTATGGATGTGTTTCCTCGAGATAGGCCAACAACTCTTATTGTCAACATAGGTTTGGAAGAGGAGATAGACTTCATAATTACATGGCAAGGGTCAGGTCGAGAGTCAAATTTAAGCCTCGACATATCAAGATTTAGGGTTCAACATGCCCAAAACCAAGGAAAATATCAGAGTGATTATCGAGGGTCAAATTTAGACCTTAACATATTAAGAGTTAGGGCATGACAAGTGAGAAGCGAAAAAGCTTTTGAGGCGCGACAAAGCTGATGTAGACAAAAAGAGCTTTTGGAGTGTATCTAATGGACTTTTGAATTTCAAAGGCTATTTATATACAAAGTCCAGGAGATTAAAGGGAGTTTTTCTTTTTTTAAAAAAAAAAAAAACAGAAAACATACTTACGAGCTCATTAATTGCGATCTTAAATTTTTTTGTTCTCTTGTACGTAATTTGTAATTTTATCAAGAGAGAAAAATATTCTAGTGCTCAGTTTTTATTAATTTGCTATCTATACAAAAGCACTTAGAGAGAGTGAGGAAACATTATATTTCCTGAGCTGTGTAATATTGTTTATCTTGAGCCAACTCTTTGAAATTATTATAGTGGTGGTGAAGTCCTCGAAAGAGACAATTTGGCGGACTGTGGAGAGTAAGCAAAGGGTCGAACTCTACGTTAAATATCTGTCTTGCTTCTTCTCTTTAAATCTTTCATATTTATTATCTTTTTATTTGTTGTAAATTTATTTTAGTTTTTTATTCTGCGACTTTAAATTTTCAAATTTTTAAAATTCGAGTTCTAGGCAAATATTCAATCCATCCCTCTCCCCTTAAGTATTCCTAGTATATATTTTCAATTGGTATTAGAGGCAATCTCTATTGTTTATATGTTTAATTGCATAATAGAGTAAAGATCATGGCATCTAATACACAAGGATTTCTTGAGGAGCAAGCTATAAATAGACCTCCAATTTTAAATTGGGGTAATTACCCCTATAGGAGGTATATGATGTAAATATTTTTAAAAGCCTAAAACATATTGATATGGAATGTTATTGAAAATAGACCTTTTAAAATTGAAGGAAAATCAGAAGTTGATTTTTCATAAGATGATTGGAAAAAGCTTGATTTAAATGAAATTACAATGAATATTTTACATTGCGGATTAAACAAAAGTGATTTTAATAGAATTTATACATGCTCTTCTGCAAAAGAAATGTGGGATGACCTTGAAAAGACATATGAAGGAACATCCAGAGTTAGAGACATGAAAATAAGTCTCTTATGTGGAGAGTTCAAAAATTTTAAAATGCTTTCCAATGAAACTATTGATGAAATGCACAACAGATTTATTAACATTATAAATCCTTTAAGTGTGTTTAGGAAGAACTTCACTAATTTGGAAATTAATTCTAGACTTTTTAGGCCACTTCCAAAGGGACAACAATAGAGAAAGCTTGAGATCTCGGTGCCTTAAGAAGAAGAGCTTCTTGGTGCACTCAAAACCCACGAGCTCATCAAGAAACAAGGCAAGGAAAGCAACAAGAAAGCTATTGCCCTGAAAGCCATAAGACAAAAATCAAGTGATGAAGAAGAAGAGGATGGACAAGAGGATATTGTTTTGATGGCCAAGAAGTTGAGAAAATTTATGAGGCCCAAGTCTAAGAAAATGGAGGATGATAACAGCTTCTCCAAGCACAAGAGAAAGGATGTGATCATATGCTACAACTCCTAAAAGCCAAGACACATATAACAATACTACCCACTGCTAAAAAAGAAATTAAAGGAGGAGAAGAAAAGAGCTTATATGATAAGATGGAGCGATGAAGATTTAGATGATGAAGATGTATGCTTCATGGCTCTAGATAATGACTTAACATCTCCTTATTCTCCTTCATGTAGCGAATTGCATCCTATGTACAAGAAAGTTTGTTGTAAATTGTTAAAAGCTGGAAAAAGAAATAGCATATCGAAATCTTTAATGATTGAAATTAGAGATCAATTAGATAATTTTTGGAGTGAACATGAAGAAGTTAAATCTCAAAACGAAAAGCTAAACAATGAATTAAACAATCTAAAAATAGAAAATGAAAAGATAGATATTAAATGTAAAAATTTGAAAAGAAAAATTAATGAATTAAAAGAAGTAAATGAGAAATTAAAGATTGAAAATGATCTGCTAGATATCAAAATTAAAACCATAAAAGATAATAATATTACCTGTGATATCTATAGTAATGAAATCATTAAAAAGCTAGAACTTTTGAAAAATTAAAATAAAACTTTGAAAACCAGCTTGGATGATTCAAAGGCTACTATAGCCAAGTTTACAAAAGAAAAGAAAATTTTGAACACACTTCCTGAGAGCCAAAAATGTGATTTAAACAAATTTGGAATTGGCTATAGTGGACAAAATGATAGCAAGTCCCACAAAACTAAATTTGTTAAAGCTACTTATAGAACATGTAATTATTGTGGCAAAACAAGTCATGTTGCACATAACTGTGTAATAAGAAAATCTATGAATTTAAAGCATCGAAGCAAGTTTGTTTAGGTTCCAAAAAGAGAAGTTTTTGTACCCCTTAACCAAAAATGACCCAAACTAAATGGATGCCAAAGAAGTAATGATCTGTTTTGCAAGGATTCTCAAGTAGAAGCAACAAATGATACTTGGATAGTGGCTGCTCTAGACATATGACAGGAGACGTGTCCAAGTTCACATCACTTGACTTGAAAGATCATGGGAGTGCTACCTTCGGGGAAACCAAAAGATCTACGGTTCTAGGAGAAGGTAACATTCTCATTAACCAAGATTTAATTATTAAAAATGTTTTGCTTGTAGATAATTTAAAACATAACTTGATGACTATTAGTCAATGTACAACAATGGGTTTAAAGTAACATTTTCTACTAAAAGGTGTTCTATTGAATGAATTGACAATAACCAAGCATGTTTTGAAGGATATAGACAAGGAAATATTTACAAAATAAATTTAGATAATTTTAAATCTTCATATGAAACTTGTCTATATTTTGAAAATGACAATAGTTAGCTATAGCATAGAAAACTAGGACCTGTTAGCATGAACATCATTTCAAAACTAGTTAAAAAAAGGATCTTGTCAAAGGTTTACCAAAGTTAAAATTTCAAAATGATAAGATCTACCATGCATGTCAAAAGGGAAAGCAAACGAAGATTTCTTTTAAGTCTAAGGATACTATCTCCACATCTAGGGCATTAGAAATATTGCATATGGATTTAGTCAGTTCTACCCAAACCTTAAGTTTGGGAGGAAAGAAATACACATTGGTTATTGTTGATGATTTTACTAGATACACATGGACTTTTCTTTCTTGCATCTAAAGATGAAACCAATAATGTCTTTTTTAGATATTGCAAGAAATTCCAAAATGAAAAAGGTCTTAACATTATTACAATTCGAAGTGATCATAGGGGAGAATTTGAAAATCATGAAATTGAAGATTTTTGTTATAACTATGGTATTGAACACATATTTTCAGCTTCTAGAACTCCTCAACAAAATGGTGAATCAGAAAGGACAAACAAAACATTAATTAAAATGGCTAGAACCATATTGTGTAAAAATAATTTGCCAAAATATTTTTGGGCTGAAATTGTGAAGACAGCATGTTATATTTCAAATAGAGTTTTTATAAGGTCAATTTTAAAGAAAACCTCATATGAACTTTAGAAAGGCGAAAGGCCTAACATTTTATATTTTCATCATTTTGTCACAAAATGTTGCATTTTAAATAATGGCAAAGAATAATTGGCTAAATTTGACTCTAAAAGTGATGAAGAAATTTTTTAGGATATTCTTCACTAAGTAAAGTTTATAGAGTTTTTAACGAAAGATCTTTAGTTGTTGAAGAATCTATTCATGTTGAATTTGATGATTGTTTGCCTAATGTATGTTTACATGATGATGTTAATGATGTATGTGCTGATTTGAATAGTATTTCTCTTGAAAACAGTTACAAAGAAGTTAATGAACATAGATTGGATATTGATATGCATGAATCTGATAATGCTGATTCGCTTAAAGAATGGAAGTATGCAAAATCACATCCTAAAGATTTAATAATTAGAAACCTTCTAATCTTGTTCAAACAAGATCTTCTTCAAGGAATTTAAGTAATTGGTTTTCTTATCTTAGTTTAAACCTAAAATATTGATGAAGCCTTAAAAGATGAGTTCTAGATTAATGCAATGCAAGATGAATTAAACCAGTTCGCAAGGATTGTTGTTTGGAATTTGGTTCCTAGACATAAAAATAGATCTATCGAAGGAACCAAATGGGTGTTTAGAAACAAAATTGATGAATCTGGTTTAATAACAAGAAATAAGGTTAGATTGGTTGCTAAAGGTATAATCAAGAAGAAGGAATTGATTTTGATCAGATATTTGCTCGATTGCTCAACTAGAATCTATAAGAATGCTTTTGACATTTGCAGCTTTTAAGAGTTTTACCCTTTTTCAAATGGATGTCAAAAGTGCATTCCTAAATGGTTTTATAAAAGAAAAATGCTATGTAGAGCAACTATTGGGTTTTGAAAATAATGAATTTCTCAATCATGTTTTTAAGTTAAACAGAACTCTTTATGGACTAAAGCAAGCTCCTAGAGCTTGGTATGAAAGACTCAGTAGTTTCCTATTAAATAACATTTTTTTCAAGAGGAAAAGTTGATATAACTTTATTTGTTAAAAATCATAAGTCTGATATATTGATTATGCAAATCTATGTTGATGACATTGTGTTTGGAGCTATAAATATGAGTCTTATAAAAGATTTCTTTGAGTCCATGAAAAATGAATTTGAAATGAGTCTGATGGGGAAACTCAATTATTTTCTTGGTCTTCAAATCAAACAAGCTAAAAATGGAACATTTATCAGTCAAGCTAAATATACAAGAGATTTGTTAAAAAGATTCAATATGGATAATTGCAAATAAAAACCAACACCTATGAGCATGAATATTAAGCTTGATAAAGATACAAAAGGCAAAAATGTGTGTGAAAAGTTGTATAGATGCATGATAAGTAGTTTATTATATTTGACAACTTCTAGACCTGACATCATGTTCTCTGTATGTGTATGTGCACGATTTCAATCTTGCCCAAAAGAATCGCACTTAAATGCAGTAAAACAAATTTTAAAGTATCTTGCAGGCATGATTGAAATTGGTTTGTGGTATCCAAAATTTACTTCTTTCAATCTTATTGAATCCTTTGATTTTGAATTTGTTGGATGTAAAGTAGATAGAAAAAGCACAAGCGGCACATGCCATTTTCTTGAAATTCTTTAATATCTCAGCACTATAAAGAAAAACTCGGTGGCACTCTTAACTGTTGAAGCTGAATATATTGTAACTAGTAGTTATTGTGCACAAATTTTATGGATGAAACAAACCTTGCTTGATTATGGTTTAATTTTTGAAAATGTTTCAATTCTTTGTGATAATACAAGTGCTATAAATTTGACTAAAAATCTAATCCAACACTCAAGAATGAAGCATATCGAAATTAACATCATTTCATTAGAAATCATGTTCCAAACAAAGATATCAACTTGGAATTTATTGATACAAACAATCAGATTGTTGATTTTTACAAAACCTTGAGCAAAGATCGTTTCTGCATTTTAAGAAGAGAATTATGAATGATCAAGCAAGATAAATGCTAGGTGTTATTGAACCAAGTTAACATAGAACAGAATTTTAGGCTAAATAAGACGTTAAATATGATATATGCCTAAGAAAATTTGATATGTGCTTGTATCGGATTTGTTTTGATTGCAGCATATTTGTGAAGATAATGCTTTGATATGATTTCGTATATATGAGCTTGCTGTTTGTATGAAGTCCTCATGAGATGAGGCAAGTGTGATGAAGTCCTACGTGGGCATAGACATCTATGGTGAAGTCCATGTGAGCATAGATAAGTGTGGTGAAAACCTACATGGGCGTAGGCAAGTGGTGAAGTCCTATATGAGCATAGCAAGTGTGGTAAAATCCTACCAAGTATAAGCATGTGCGTGAAGTCCTACATGGGTGTAGGCAAAGGTGAAGTCCTCTATCGAGGCATTTATTTTGAGTTGAATATTGTATATCTGTGTATCTCTCCTTGCGGCATGTATTAAATCTGTTATAGTATTGCTTTTATGAGTACAATAGGGGAGAAGTGGATGCACAATTAATAATATGCATGAAATATGTTTTGATAGGGAGAGAATTTGACATATTAAGTGTAGTTTGTATTTTCCCAAAATTAAGCATAAAAAATCTGTTTTGAAAACTGGAAAATTGAAATTTTTCTTAGAACCTAGATGCTTAATTGAGAAGAGTATGCAGTAGTCTATATGAGTTAATTGTGTGTAAATTGTATCATAAAAAAGGAGGAGATTGTTGAACTTGAGTGTTTAATATGAATTCTTTATGAGATAATATAATGCACAATTAACCAATTATTTGTTATAAACTACACTTAATTAGTCAAATATGTGTGTGTGTGTTTTGTCCATGTTTGTGGAGTTTTTCTATAGATTTTTAGTAGAACAGGAGCATATTAAGGGCAAAACAAGAGCATCTCAAGGGTCAAGGTTATGGCTCGACACATCAGAATTCAATATCAAGGGTCAAGTCGAGGGTAAAATTTAGGCCTCAACATATCAAGATTTAGGGCTCGACACGCCCAAAACCAAGGCAAATATTAGAGTAATTGTTGATGGTCAAATTTAGGCCCCGACATATCAAGAGTTAGGGCTCAACATGTTCAAATTTGAGGCTTGAAGAAAAGCGCGTATGAAAAGCTGTCGCGGGTCAAGTTTAGGCACAACAAGTAAGGCGGGAAGATGCTTTTGAGGTACATAAAGTTGATGTGGACAAAAAAGAGCTATTGGAGTGCATTTAATACATGAGAGATTATAAACGTTGTGTCTAACGAATTTTTGAATTTCAAAGGCGATTTACATACAAAGTCCAGGAGATCAAAGGGAGATTTTTTTCAAATAGAAAACATTTTTACGAGCTCATTAACTGCAATCTTAAATTTTTGTATTCTCTTGTACATAATTTGTAATTTTATCAATAGAGAAAAATACTCTAGTGCTCAGTTCTTATTAATTTGCTATCCATACAAAATTATTTAGAGAGAGTGAGGAAGCTCCTAAAAATGTTATTAAAATGTTTAGTAGATTCCTACACCCTTAAACTTTAACATAAATTCCAATTCTTTAATCCTTGTAAAATTTGAGCTCATCTAATTGTATAAAAATATCAGTTCGTAAACTCGAACTCAAATTAAATATCAATTTGATTTAAAATAGGTTCCTAAATTAAGTTATTATTTTAAGCTCTTAATTTTTAATCTATTGATTCTGAGATTATCTTCTAAACACTTTTAGAACTAAAATATTGATCTGAAAGGTTTAAGCTTAATACCTCTATTCTAAAATAATCTAAAAATTCTTAACCTTATCTCTCATCCCTTTTATTTTTTTTTTTTTTTTTGTTTCCCCTGCCTTCTTTTCTTTTCTATTCTTCTTCTTTTCCCCTTCTTTTCTTCTTCTTCTGTTTCTTTCTTTCTCCTCTGTCTCTCTCTAAAATCAAACTCTCAATTTCGACTTATCTTGAGTCAACTCTTTGAAATTAATATAATGATGGTGAAGACCTTGAGAGAGATAACTTAGTGGACCGTAGAGAGTAGGCAAAGGGTCGAACTCCACATTAAATATTTGTCTTACTTCTTCTCTTTAAATATTTCATATTTATTATCTTTTTATCCGTTGAAATTTATTTAAATTTTTTATTCTGCTACTTTAAATTTTCAAATTTTTAAAATTCGAGTTTTGGGAAGAATACTCAATTCGCACCCCGTCCTAAGTATTCCTAGTGTATATTTTCACTCTTAGTGCCAATTCAATGTCTTTACACATTAGATGGTAAATTCTGGGCAAACTCTTCCTTCACTCGTGCCCTACTGGGTAAGTCTACAATGATTATGTTAGACAACGCAATCCAATTAATTACTCACCAATGCAATTCGCTAAGGAAGATGGACATCAAGTACATTATACATGCTTATGATAGTGCATTGCGATTGGACTTTCATATCCTAAGTATAAAGAAAGATGTTGTAGTTGCACATAAGCTAATTTCATGTCACCAAACAAGTTATGATTTAGAAATTGTGTGGGGTGAAATAGAGAAAAAAGAAGAAGAATTGAACACTTTACATGCAAAGGAAGAAGCCCTTAAAGCTAATTTGAGTAAAGTGCTTAGAGATAACAATGTTACTTTAGGCAAAGAGCAATATTTACATCATTAATGTAACTAACATTCTAATAATCAATGAAATAATTAAATATTATTTCTTCTCTTCCTTCTTGTGTGCTATATTTTCAAGTATGCAGTAAGCCATTTATATTGTAACATCTTTTGCATGGAAATCATTTCGACTCATTAGTGTTATTTCACTTCTTCATTTTCAATAATCATAATCAGTTATAATAATTGTCGTATCGTTTTGACCCATCATATTTGGAAATTAGCTTGGTTTCTTTTTAGTAAAATGATATGCGTGCATTATCGCGCCACATTGTTTACTATTAAATATATACAAGCAATGCTTCTACCAAATAACAGTGAAATCATTTTCATTCTTTGTGGAAGAGGTTGTATAAGATGGCATTATGGCTACCAAGCCTATTGTGGAATCGCTTCAACTTGTCACGATAGAGATTCCTTCAACCCCATCAAAACATATGTGTTCTTTCTGTATTGTCTTTTGGAGCAATATAAAAGGCTTTAAAAACACTTCCTTTGCATATCCTTTTATAAACCATTTCGGAAGAGATGGAAGTTTTGAAATAAATTCATTTTTTTTGAAGAAAATGAATGCGGTTGCATTTTCATATTCTTCTTAAGGTGTTTTTTCTATTTTCCTCCTTTGAAATGGAAACGCTTCCCTATAATCCTTACTATGTTCCTTAATGCTTTCAATACTTCTCTTTTTATTTGAGGTTTCTGTGATTTTGAGAGAAGATATTTTCTTTTCCTGTTCTTCTTTTAAAGAGTTCAAATTGTATACATTTGTGCGTCCTTAACATACCCTGTGGTACTTTTAACACTCTTATAATTGTCAAGAGTGGGATCCACATAAATTTCCCATTTCCCTATTATTTGCTTGACCCAATTTGCTGTGGTTTCAAGATCATGGAATCCTCTCCAC
Source organism: Combretum micranthum (assembly GCA_024138025.1). NCBI lineage: Eukaryota > Viridiplantae > Streptophyta > Magnoliopsida > Myrtales > Combretaceae > Combretum > Combretum micranthum. The sequence goes on from JAMXBD010000459.1 coordinate 317,521, forward strand.
GAAGGATTTGGATAATCTGTTACTTGGGTTTGAATGTCATTCCAATAGTAAAAAACTTCTATCAAATGTCCCTTTGCAACTCCACACATTTGATATTTTCTTTAAATTTGTCCCTTATGTCCTTGTGTCCTTTGTGACGATTCATTATCATGTTGCCTTTTCATGTAGCAAGTTTCTTGTGTTCCTTTGATACCTTGTGTTTCTATTTCATTAAAATATCTAACTAGAGCACAACAAATTACATATTTGAACTTGTCTTGACTAGTTAGGGACCATACACTGTCTATGAGAGCCATATGTATTTATCCCTTAACATTAATTGGGTATGGTATTTGAAACTTCCTTGGTGAACTTGTTGGTATTATAGGTAGGGCTATATCACCAATCACAACCTATGATCCTTCCATAACCTCTAATAGTCTTGTTCCACTAAAACTGGTTGCTTGTGATCCTTGAGAAGACATTGGCCTCTTTTGTATCCTAAACCATTTGTTCCTTTGAAATTCCATGTTTTCTTGGAAAGAAAATTATTTATATTAGTAAGCAGGATAACTCATCTACTGCAATATGTTTCCCCTTTATATGTTCAAATTATACCTTGTAGCATTTATTTATTATTACATCTTTAAACTTTAACCATCTTCTCCGGCTCATTTTATTGCTCCATGTGTTCTTATGAAATCTAATTATAGATTCATAGTATGTTCTAACTAACATCTCTTTTTTATTTATAAAAAATAATATAAAATTATCTAAACAATTTACAACAGTCTTTATTTCCCTGTCTATACATGATAAATTCTTTTCTTTGAACTTTCCCCTTGTATACCTGTAAATTTCCTCAGGTTTTCCTTTCAGCAAATTTATGGGGTTTTCTTAATAAAATTTCTCCCCATCCTAGATCACACCCATCACTTTCAACAATTAAAAAGTCTGTGTCTAGGGGTAATCTCAACCTTGGTATCTTTTGACCTGTTCCTTTATTTTCCTTATTTGTTTTATGTCCTCTTAGGACAAACTTTTAAAACCTAAAATCTTGTTATAAATGGTCCTACTAAAGAATTCATATCCTTTTATGAAAGGTCTTGCATAATTTAGTAAACCCAAAAATGCCTGTAATTGCTTTTTGTTCATTTGTTCAGGAAATTCAATTACCTTTTTTACTATGTGTTCCTGTCGTTTGATTTTTCCTTCTCCTATTTATACTCCTAAAAATGCAATATTCCTTTTGAAAAACTGAGCCTTTTTTGTGCTTATTATTATTCCCTATCGTTGAAATTCTAAAAGCTCCATCTTTAAATGCCCTATGTGTTCATGTTCGCTTTTGGAAAAAATAAGAACATCATCCGCATAAATTGTAGTGAAATCTTTTAAATTTTGAAAAGCTATATTCATTTTCCTTTGAAAAATTAAAGGTGCATTTTTTAATCCAAATGGCATAACTTTCGATTGAAAATGTCTTGTGGACAGTAAAAGCAGTCCATGGCTGTGACTCTCCATCCATCTTTACTGCCAACATCCTGACTTACAATCAAATTTACTGAATATGTAACAATTTTGTATTTTGTTAACTAATTTAGTTTTGTTAGGAATATTGTAAGAATCATCCCTTATGTTATCATTCAATTTCCTATAATCTATTACCATCCTTGATTTTCCTCTTGCTATTTCACTCCTTTTTCTGACAATGAATGCAGGACTTTTGTGTTGGCTATCTAACCTTTCTATAACTCCTAATTCCAACAATTCCTTTATTTGCATTTCAAAATCTTCTCTATCTAAATTATCACACTCTATTGCTCTAAAATAAATTCTTAAGCTAGGGTTTATTATATCTAATTTACATACTATCTTATTCTTTTCCCAAAACCTTACTGGGTTTTCTCCAAAAATTTCTTCTTCTCTAGGCTACTAATGATTTGATCAAGATCTGGGTAACCTGTTTCCAAACATGAATTTTCCAAAATCCTATATATATTTTCCCATTTTATCATTTTCATTTAATTATTTCTATTTCCTTCTATTCAATTTCTTCTTCTAAGAATTCTTTTAATTCTTCAGATTCCTTTGAATTTTCCTTTATTACTTGTTTACCGTTTTTCTTTCCTTGACATTTTCCTAATCTTTGACATTTGCAATCCTTTTCATTACGCCTTTGCAACAGTCTAATGTTTGGTTCTGTATTTTCTAAATAATTTTGATATACTATGGCTGAATGTCCTAAAATATTTATAGTATATCTAGTGATCAAGATTCCATAGTGATTACATAAAAGAAAATCTAACCTTATTATACATCTAACTTTTGAACTACCAAAATTTCATAATTGTATCATTCCACTATGCATAGGTACAATCCATTCTTCTCCTATGAAAAAACTTACTTTATGTTTCTTTATACACCTACATTCCTTTGTTTTATTTCCATGAATATTTGAACTAATTCTACATATATCCATTTGTTCAATAGGAGAAAGGATAATGAGGATTGACAATAAGATAGACAGGATAAAAGAACAATAGGGAATGAAAGAAATGATAACAATTTTAGAAAAAAGGAAAGGCAAAAAAAGATATGAGCAAAGGGATAATAATAAGAGAAGAAGGAGATGACCATGAAGATACAATAAGAAGCTACATGGGAGCAGCCAACACGTGTTTGGAAAGGATAAAAGATGAAAGGATTAAAGAGTTGAAAATGTCAAATCCAAAAGAAAAGCATATTACAAAATTTGTAGGTACATATATTAGGATAGTTATTTTTTAAGACACAAACTAGATGCATTAATAGATACAGGTAGTACTGAAAACATGATAGGTGAACGATATCACCTATAAATGAAGTAAATATATAACTTATAACTATATAAAAACATTTGTGTTTCTTTAATACACTATTCATTTTTCATATATATAACATATATAATACATAGCTAATATATTCATAATCTCTAGATTATTTATTTATAGTTTTTAGACCAAATAATATATATATATATATATAATTTATAACTCATGACTTATATATTAATAAAAATTATTGATATTATAATATTACTTATAACTTACTCTACATGAAATATAACTTAATACATATAACTTTTATATGTTACATAAATACAAGTTATGAATTATAACTTATATGTATATAACCCTTATGTATAACTTATATATATTAATTACAACTTATATATATAACTTATATCTTATAAAACATAAAACATATATAACTTATAACTTATATATAAAACATATAATTTATATTTATAACTTATAAATTATGTATACAACTTACATATTTTATCAATATCCTGTTTACTTATATATATATAACATATATAATGCATAGCATTTATATTTAAAATCTCTAGATTATATATTTATATTTTTTTATAACGTATATCTATACAATTGATATATTATATAACTTATTTCTTATAACATGTAAATCAAACATAAAATATACATATATATATAACTTTTAACTTATATATACAAGTTATAAATTATATATATATATATAATTTAACTTACATGTATAACTTAGATATATAACATATGTATTTCATCAATACACTATTCATTTGTCATATATATGACATATATAATATATATATAGCCCATATATTCATAATCTCTCTAGATTATTTATTTATATTTTTTTTTAGAATGAGTTATATATACATAACTCACCACTTATATATATAATAAGTAAATTATGCAACATATATATAACTTATAGCATACATATTTACATGATTTATATATAAAATATTATTTATAACTTATCTATAGGAAATATATATATTTTACTTACAAATTATATATACAAGTTATGAGCCATAACATATATATACAACTTATATATTTTATCAATGCACGTTATTTTTTTCATATATAATTCAATAATGCATATACAGATATATATATATGACATATATAATTGACATATATTACTTATAAGTTTTATATACAAGCTATAACTTATACGGATCGTTATAGAACATAAATCATGTGTTATATGTATATGTTATATTTAATTTGCATTGTAGGTTTGTAAATAATTTGCTATTTTAATAATAAAACAAATAAAAATGACAATTGTATCAAAATTTTATATCCTATTATGGTATATTTGTCAATGACTAAATTTACTAAGGGTAATATAATAACATCTCATAAATTTTGATTCCTATTGGAAAGAGAATTAAGAGGTAATAAAAAATATCATATGATAGATGCTTTTTTTTTTTTATTCCCTCTATATAGAAATAGAAAGATTACAACTAATAAATGTGTCCAATTCACTTGTACAAGTAAACAAGATAATAAATTGATTCCTATAAATAATCATTCTATTCCCCCTCTTAGAGGTGAAAAGGGAAAACTTAACTATTAAGTCAAGGCATGGCTCCCGATAGCTTAACCGTTCGCATTTACAAAACCAGAAAATTAACACTAGTTAATGGTTTATAAAAAAATTCTATCAAAACAATATCTTTTTCATATGATGTAAAATAAATAAAAAAAATCCTCATTTATTTTTTTTTATCGAAGAAAAAGCTATTTCTGATAAAAAATATATTTTTATCTAGAAAATACCCTTAATTATAAAATAAAGAATTACTACTCCTTTCCAATCTTTTTCCAACCTTACTCTATTGTTGAACCAACCATACCGTAAATACCTCATCGATTCTTTGATATTCGTTATGGTTATGATTTGTAAGAATTAAGTAAGAGGTTCAAGACCATACAGACCAATCTTCTTAACCAATATCTTAGAGCCGCCAGCCGTGTGACAGACTATTTACACCGGCAATTTATGAAAGAGAAATTGAAAAACAGCTCCCGTAAACCATGTAAGCAGCATTTTGCACAGATTGAGAATCAAGAAAAGCAAAATTTCCATATGCTCATGCTGCCCAAAATGGGCACTACCTCGGGCACAAATAAGAACCTACTATTAGAAATAAGCAGTCTAGAGTTGACACTCGAATAGCTGACCAAAAAATATGCATAAAAAAGTGGACACTTGAATGAATTGCAACCTAGAAGACAACAATATATAAATCCTCGATATAACCTACCAAAATTTTTGAGGAGACATTTCGCTGGACAATATTATCAAAATGGTAGACAGCAAGTGACCGGCCAATTGATCAATCAACGAGTCTACTTGCCACCATGTTTTGCTTTGGAGTGGGATTGAAGAGCAGCATCTGAGATGAATGTCCTGCAACCACACAACCATATTAGTCAACAAAAATATTAGCAAAAGGAACATTTTTGAACGATCAGATGAGCTCTGCCAACAAAGCAAAGGACTCACTTGCTACATGATTTACAAGAAACTTGGCCAGCTGACTTGGGGGTTTGTGTCTTTGACTTGTCAGTGGCAGGAGTTTTTTCAGATTGTTCCCCGTCTTAGGTGTTGTAACATTGTTCTTGCCATCTAAATAGGGAAATAAATAAAAGAAAAGAAAAACAGCCTTTAAGATATCTGCAACCGAGAGTTGCATCCCATTCAAGTATATATCACTTAACTTTCAACCATATGTCTGAGCTTTTAGAAGTCCATAGCATTTAAACAACCAGGGTAACAAATGCATCTAATCTATTTGATTGCACTGCATAATAAAATCATTTGTCCTGTTTGTTTTAAGGAAAATCTTTTATTAACAGAAGAAAATATTTCAATTAAATATATTTACCCAAAAATATCATGTTTTCAAATGTTCAGTTGTATTTTGTATTTTAAAAGACCCTCCCCCCAATATTATAAATTAATTTGTGTAAAAATACTAAAGTGTGTAAATAAAGTATCATTTATTATGAAAACTAGTTCAAAAAAAAATCATTCTCTTGAAAAATGTTAAGGCAAAGGGAAAACACTTTTCCCTTAAAACGACATTTTAGTCTAACAAAAGATGAAAATAAGAAAAATGTTTTTTCGGAAAATATTTTCCCTAAAACAAATAGGGATTTAAGTTCAGCTATGACTAAAAAAAAAAAAAAAGCAAGAGAATGGCATTATTTTTTATGTTTTTCTAGGGACCATTTTGTTCATATGTTTTTAATTTGTTTGGCATTTGTTTGGTGTCTATTTGTATTAGGTATTTTATTAAAAAAAAAGCAGATGGAAAAAAGATAGAAGATATAATTGCTCGTATACAAATCAAATGCAAATCAGATACGACAAAACAAAAAAACAGACAACCTAAACAAAGCAACAGGAAAGTCATACATATTTATAACTCCCACCTCAAACAAAATTATCCCCTACTTTCTATACAAGAAAAAAAAATAGTGAATTTATAAGTAATCTAAAATTAAATTATACATCATTTTCCCCCACGTTTAAGCTGATGATAGCTAGCCAAAAATTTTTCTTCCAAAAATAGGCAGGAAAATGATGAAGAAGAAAATAACCAAAACAATTTGGATGCGTAAAGCGTATAACATCACAAGGGATGAATATAAAAGAAGGCATATGGACAACTGTACATTGGAGATAAGTATTTTCTTGTTAGAATTTTCTGGCAACTCGATTATTGGTAGAAGAAGGTTCACCAAAAAGGTATTGAACAAGTAAAACTGTGCAAAACACTACCACTTATTTGGCACGCTATCTACTCGCTGTTTTAATATAATCAATTAGAATAAATCAGAAGTAACAGCCTTGCTGATTTTGAAATTTCATCCCATTTATTGCATATTAATTGAATGTAATTAAAGACCACCAAATAAATAACATTTCAAAGGGTGAGCACATAATATAAAAGAGAGAGACTACTACATTCAACTAAAGGTGTAAATGAACGAAGCCAGATCGCAAACTATTTGAGCTATGCTTGATGTTCACTCAAGTTCGATTCGAGAATAGTCGAGTCGAGCTCGAGCTTCATATAATTTAACTCACAAGGCCTAATCAGCTCAAGCCAGGTATAAATATTAGTCAAATTCAAATCCAAATCTAGGTAGTAATATTATTTGAATTAGAATTAAAAATATTTTTTAATTAAATCAAGCCTCGAGTTGAGTTCAAGCTTATGTAGTGTTATTTCAAGCCGAACACGGACTTAAAATCATAACTTAAGCTCTGAAACTTTGAATTAAGCTCAAACGTAGTACTTTACCATCTCGACTCGACTCGTTTGCAACTCTACGTTCAACAAACAAAAACTATATATCACTATTAAAACACGGCATCAATTAATCTTCCAACTTCAAAGTAAATATGGTTAGTAATGAAAAAAGGATTAAGATGATCATAACCATCAAGATTGAGTCAAAAGAACTTCTAAGAAATGTTATCAAAAAGTTCACCTGTCTTCTGCGGAGTAGCCACTTTAGCCTTTTTGGCTTCTGGTGTCTTTGTCGCAGATTCAAGGGTCCTTTTTTTGCCCACTTCAGCCTAAGGACATGACATTCAATAAGTAACAGATAACATGATAATTAAACCTTTCCACATAGAATTACATAAAATAACCTTGTTCAGAGTAGTACCTTCTTTGGTGTCTCTTCCTCCTCATCATCCTCATCCTCATCCTCATCCTCATCATCATCAGCCTCACTGTCACTTCCCTGCTTTTACAAAAATAGGGGGAAAAAAACAAACAAGGTAAAATTATATATGCATTCCTTGCCCTGGTTTACCATATCTGAAACATATAGATAATAAATAAAATAAAACTACAATTTTTGACTCTCAACTTCTGAATAAAACGCAAAGGCCAATTGGGTCATAGAAATGAGCACTTGAACAAACAGATAGGATTGATAGCTTAACAATGATACATTATCAATTCAACTACTTAATCAATCACATAATTTCATCAAGCATTTTACTTTGATGAGATATGAAAACTTAAATGACATTAATCTAGCAAGAGTTATACTAGCAATAACGAGTGTATAACATTAAGCCACCTCATCATCAGTGTCATCATCATCATCATCAGAGTCATCTTCATCATCATCACTATCTTCCTCATCAACATCCATCTTTTCTACAATTTCCTTAGGCTTCTTTGAAACTTCAGACTTGGCAGCATTAGTGTTTGCGTTAGCCTTGGCTTGCTTTGATGGATTAGCTTCTACTCCTTTGGTGCCAAAGGTAATGTTAATCAAAACAACATAATTAAATAAAGAGAAAAGTGGAGCTAAATTCTTAATATAGTTAAAAAAAAAAAATTACCATTTTCCACAGCACTCAGGTCAAGATCCTGCTCTTCTTCTGATTCAGTTCTGAATTCAGATTAAAACATGAAGCAAGTTTAGGAAATCAACTACCCACAGAAGGTGGCTAAGACACTTAAATAACAACGAATACTCACCAGAAAAATCATCCGTGCGACACCAGGAGAACACGTTTCAGTCAAGGTGTAACAGATATTGTTTGAGGGGCAACATTTTAACTGAAGCTATCAACGATGAAGTAAGAAATTTTTTCTTTCAGATACAAGCCGGTACTCAAAAGGAATCGTAATCTTCGAGATTAAAAAAACAGTGCAAATATATGGTTAATGTAAAATATGCAAGGATATTCTTCAGCAGTAACAGATCTGTAACCCGTAAAGTACACGCTTCCATTTTTCCAGTTATGTGAAAGCTCAAACTCTTTCTCAAATACCAAATCAAAAGAGAGTTGAGGGAATTTTGCTGAAGAAAGAGTTCCCAAGACAAGCTTCTGGCCGTCAAACTTGACCAAGAGAAGGATGCGCTCATCTTCTTTGCTGTTCTTCGATTCACCCAATGAGGCCTAAGGCAGTATAATTAATAAAATTGATTGTATTTTATAACTGATATACATAACAAAGCTTGGTAGCATGATTTCAAACTAACCTGTGAAAGATGTATTAATTTATCAGTGCCAGGTTTAACCTTGAGAGGCTTCCCAGCCTTGACCTCAACTCCTAAAAAGACACATTTAACATAATAACAATTATATCTATATCTATATGTATAAACAACATTATAACAAGAATAATGCGCAAAAAATACAAAATTATAACTACTATATATATATATATATATATCTTATATCCCCGTAATCAGCATATTTACTCGCACAACTAAAAAATTGTATAATAATGCTAATCAGTAACACCCTAGTCCCTAACAACATAACTCTATAGCAAATACACTGTAACGAGTCTGTTGGACAATTCAATTTGAATTCAAACTACTAAACCGTAAGCAGATTTATAATCACATAACAAACAAAAGCGGAAATGAAGCATCATGCAGTCAACCAGTCTAAAACGTGAAGCAACAATCACAGGCACCACCGTCCGTTGTTGAACACACAAATATACAGATATCTTATTCAGTATCTTCTTAATTACAGCTTAAAAATTATAGCGGTCAGCTACTATCATCATAAGCAACTGATCAACAAACATCGCGTGAAGCTAGTACATATCGGAATGCCATAGAACTAATAGACAGCAATGACTAATGTCTATCCTAAAGATGCCCTAAAATTAAAGATAATGATTTTCAATTTTCTCTTCTATAAAAAGAAGCTTTTTCTTCATTTGAAGTGATTTTGTTTTCTTTTTCGCAAACGCATCCTAATATTAAACGAGACAATTGGAAGACGCGAAACCATAAATGGTGAGAAGTGTAATAGCGAAATACAACTAAAACACAATTGGAAAGTAAGATTGAAAACCAAGTAGATCTTCTTACCCCAAAACTCCATTATTGATTGTTCGAGAGGAAGCTAGGGTTTAGGGCTTTGGTGGAGAGAGGAAATGAAACCAACAGGAGTATGGAGGGTTTAGGGTTTAGTGGAGATTTTAAATGATAAACGGGGGTAGCAGTTGCCGCGTGCTCCCTTTGTTTCTGATTAGGGTTTTCCATTTTGATGGGTGCTCCATTTTGGGCCGTCTACAGAGTGTGGGCTTAAGGTACTTCTGCACTTTGTTGTCTTGAGAAAATAGGTTCGTCTTTCACTTAAAATAAACAAAACCGGTTCGGTTTTTTTATTCTAAACTAAATTATTTGGTTCACAATTTGGAAATTTTTTAAACCATTTATAATGGGTTGATTCGATTTGATTCTGATAATGAGTTGGACCATATTTAGGATTCTCATATAAAAAAGTACTAAATTCATTTTGTTGCACAAGTAGGTTCTGGACCGTAGAGATTACTCCTGCAAACACTCAAAAAGAGATCAAAAGGACATCGAGGGTTGCCCAAGAAGCCACTCCGAAGCTTAAATCAATCCATGGGTAATGTAGTGTGTAAACAAACGGAATGTCATATATTATGTTTTTCTATATGTTCTCTCTTTTCTATCTCGCACTCCTAGTGGAGATGTGGGGTATTTAGAGGGTTCCAAGTTCATACCAGAACAGCTAGTACGAGGATCAATACTAGGTAAGGAAAAGGTACCCGAGATGGTGGACTTAACTTCATGGAGCGTGCCCAGCAGTTGGTGTCCCCCCAATCATGAAACGTGATTAGGATGCGTATGTTAATCGATAAGGATGAGGACCCGAGGTGACAGCTTAGGGTCAAGTTTAGTTAAGGCTGAGCTGGGAGACCTAGCGACCTAATGAGCCCATGGAGAAATTCTAAGGTAAGTCCTCAATGGAGAGTCGAGTCCCACATCACATAATCAAGGTGTTAAGGTCTTCAATGTCGGGTTGTAACAAACCCCCTTCCTATTGGGCCTTTGGGGTCCAATAGGCCTTTAAGGGCTGACAGGTTTCTGAGCCTAAGAGACCAAGTGAGCTAATGGCTATATTTCACTGTCAACACATTTAATATTAAAAAATAATGAATTATATAAAGTAAATCCTATGGATATTGATACACCTAAAATATTTCAATTGTTCATTCATAACTAATTGTATTCATAAATTAGCATCTTCCATATATTTTGAGCCAACATTTTTCTATAATCTATAGATTTTGGATATAAACATTTAATAATCTTATATTTTAATATGTAAACTCAATTTCTTTAAGTATTATATTATAATATGAGAAATTTTCTAATTATAATAAAAGTATTACTGTATTTCTTTAGGATGATTGGTTCGATTTACCCCTCTAAACTAATCATAAATTCAAAAATTGTTTCAATTTGAAAATGTTTTGATTTAGTTTATTGAAAAAGAAAAACTTTTTTTTTTGTTTGGTTCAGTGTACTTTTTCTTTTTTTTTTTTTCCATGCTAATCTTTACCATAACTCTTGTGGATAAGCAAATTTGGTTAAAGGTTCTTAAATCCAATCTAATCTATTTATGGCATGGGTCATCAAAATTGCCTATAAGCTTATCTCCACCCTGATCTTGAATACAACTACCAGACCAAGTAAACCTCTTGAGTCTTTAGGTCTATTGGAATACCCTCAGCTTGTTCACTATCTCACTCACTTAACTCGGTCAATGATAAATCTTAATAAACTCTACTCCCGAGAAACTTAAGACGTGACTTAACGGTTTGGCATCTACTCCTATAATACCATTATAATCCCCGACATTACCAATGACACAACTCTAGTCTCTCTAATCATCATGGTCTACTCCATAAGAATCGCGTGAAATATCTCAAAAGATCACCTAGTAACATTTGAGCCTACACTCTACTACAATTATTATTCAATAATTTCTGCACTTTAGGTTGATCATTAGAGTGACCACACCTAACAACCCTCTAGTGTCCACTAATTCGTTTTGTCTTACAACCCAAGTCTGTTTAAGCTTAGATCTAATCAAATTTATGACAAAACTTTAGCGACCACAATTCTTATAAGTAAATTGTTTAATTAAATCTTTTGTTTTTTTTTTCCCCAAACAAGTCTCTTTTTTTTTATACCCCTAACATGATTTTTCTATAGAACAATATTTTTCAGTTTCTGTAAAATAAAGCTGATATTTTATTTTTAACGTTAATATTAGTTAGAGCACATATGTTGAGTTTTAGTTGAATCATATCAATTGTTTTAATAAAACAAAATAATTACATAAATTAATTTTAAAATTAAAAAATTAAAATTAAAAGAAAATCGATCTTGGCCATTTTTTACAACCCTAAATCTAAAGGGTGAGTAGCCGCCATCAAAGGGTTGTATAACCCCTCCAAAGTTATTTTTTGCTATCTTTGGCCATGGCATGGCTAAAAAAAAAACCAACAAGGTCAATAAGTTGTGACGTACACAAGATGTAAGGTAAGTAACTACCTACCATTTGAAACTAAAAAAAAAGAAAAAAGATAAGATAAATCAATGAACAACCTTGACATAAGGATGGTTCGCACAACTCATCAAATGATTTCATTGTCCTTTAACTAACCCATTGCTTCCCTTCAGTCAAGTTGCACATTGCTCTTTACCAAGAGTGAAGCAAGTACAAGGCTGATAAGGTATGAAACCTTACTCTGACCTTACCTTATAAGTTTTGGTGATATAAAATTTGTATATGGAATGTCCTTTCTAGTAATTTATACTCACCCTGTATGTTCTAAAACCTACATAATACAAGTATCATGTGGAACTTATAAAATTTTGCATGGAACCTATATGTGTGTGTGTGTGTGTGTGTGTTTTTTTTTTTGTTAACTTTGTAAGAAAATTGAATGAAAGAGATAAAACGACTTATCAATTTATGAAACTATGTCATGGATGGTCCAATAGCCTAAAAGCAAATTTCTGCACAACCTTGGTGCAATCAATTACATCATTTACTCACTAAGGTTAACACAACTAGTCTCTAATGCATGCACTCACGGTAGAAGCTTGGAAAAAGTAGAAGTATATTTGCCTAGAAAAGAATAGTACTTAGTGTTTTGTTCAAAAATATGTCAATTCATATTCCTTGTAAAAAACCCTATTTTTTTTTTAAACTAATAACTGTTGAAATTGAAAATTTTAGTTAATTAAAAATAATTGGTTACAAATTTAAATTTAAAATAATTTTTTGTTACAGAAATTATATACTAAACAGTTATAAAAATAAAATTTGCAGTTAAAAAATTATAACTACAACAAAATTTGAAAATAATTAAAAAAAAAAAATAGTCAGTTAAATAGAATTTGAAAAAGAAGATTTTATAACTCTACACATCTTGGATGGGGTCAAGTAGGTGGCGTGTGCGTGTGATCTTTTATTCAAAACACTCATCAAGCGTAGTTGATCACAAGTCAAGGTTCATTTCAATAACACATAAGCTAAAAGAATTTTAGAAAAGATCAATCTAGTCATTTCCTCATAATCTCCAACAAGTCGCTTTATGAAGGAAAAAGAATTATGGGCAAGGGAAGGGACATATATATTCAAACATCAATATCTTTTGATTGAATTAATACAAATTGCAATGGCGCAAGAATTTGGTTAAAGAAGTGAATTACTTTTGAACTTCAAGGGCTTTGGTTCAGACCCCTATAACATGTATTATACCATTATGTTATGCTTATGCCGTGATATCAAATTTCAAGTGCTTTTAATGGCCATGTGCCCATCTTAGACTCTTATGAGTGTTCTAGGAAGATAAACTCAAGTCCTTCATAGAAGGCGACCGCCTTTGCATTCAAGTAGGTTGCTTATCAAGTCTATACTATAGACCACCCAATACCGAGGCTATGAAACCATTAAAAGTCATTTAAACTCAACCTTTATAGAATGGTATCCATCAAGTTCATAGGATGAACCACCATAAAGGGCTATGGATCTTTTATAATCAAATAGTAAATCTACCAAGTTCATCTCACTAGAACCACTCAAATATAGGGCTATAAATTTTTCCTTACAATCCCTTACAAATGGATTAATGTAGGAAAAATAATTTTGGGCAAAGGAAGGGACATACATACTTAAACATTAATATCTTTTGATTGAATTAGTGCATAGTGAAGTGGGGGCAAGAACTCGATTAAAGAAGTAAATTACTCTTAAACTTCAAGAACTTTGGTTGAGATACCCACAACATGTATTATACTCTTATGTTATTCTTATTCTGTGATATCAAAATTCCAGCGCTTTTAATGGGCAAGTACCCACCGTGGGTTTTTATGAGTGCTCTAGAAAGATAACTCAAGTCCTTCATAGAAGACAGCCTACCTTTACACTCAAGTGGGTGGTCCTATCAAGTCTATAGTATGGATTACCTAATACTCAGGCTAAGAAACCATTAAGAGTCATTTAGACTCAACCTTTATAGAACGATAGCCATCAAGTTCATAGGATGAACCACCATAGAGGACTATGGATCTGTTACAATCAGATAATGAATCCATCAAGTTCATCTCACTAGAACTACCAAAATATAGGGTTATAAATTCCTTATGCAATGCCATATATTACAAAGAAGGGAATTAGTGCACAACTACGATTTATATGGCTTTGTATGACCATATATAGGTATCCATCATGTTGCCACAATCCTGGGGCTTAAGCCTCATTCCTTTTGATGATTCAAGAACAACTCTCCTGTTAATCCTTTAATGAGAGTATTGGCCAAATTCCTCTTGGATCTAACAGATTCTAAAGAAAATCATTCCATTTTTTAAGAGTTGTTTGATTGCACTGTGTCTAATTTAGATTTGTTTCCTTTTGCCATTATAGGCATTATTTTTAGCAAATTCCAATAGCTATATGTGGATCACAATGTATAGAAACAAACACAAGGGATCTTCGTACAGGGGATCTTGTAAACTCCGGTTTTCTTGGTAATCAAGTAAACATTGGAAACCGGAAACCAAAACCCTAAACTGGATTAGTACAAGCCTTGTGAGAGAACCTTGGATCTGCTTTCCTTCGGTTTCATATTAAAAGAACTTTATAAAATAATTTAATATGGAATATTGTTTTAAAGTATATTTTAAACCATAAAAAATTTAGGTTTCGAAAAATTTTTTATTCCAAACCTTCCCGAGCTCTATTACGGAAAAGCGAGCCTCAGAACTAGAAATTCAAAAAATATTCCGGAATGCTTTTTAGAATCGAAATTTAATAAGGATTTCAAAAATATAAGTTATATTATTTTTCGGGTTATAAAAATTACAGTTATAGCCTTTTCCTGTATTTTCTTACTGCCGGTAAAGTAAATGTCTTGTCTATTATTTATTACTATTCACAAGTACAACCTACTACACACATAACCCATACTGTAGTCTTACATCCTTACAAACACTCAATTATATTTTCTTTTCCAAGAATTTTTGTCTCTTAATAAATTATTACATTTAATACTTTTTATTATATAAATACAAATTAAAACAATTCCAAATCTCTCTCTCTCTTTTCCCCATTGAGGCCGGGTACACCCCCCCCCCCCCCCCCCCCTATTTGCCTCCATTTACTTTATTTTATCTCCTTTTTATAAAAAACAACCCAATTCACTTACTATAAATAATCTTTTACTTTTCTCTCTCCTTTATTTACTACATCTGTTTCAAAAAACTCACAAAACCCTCTCTATTCTCTCCCTATTGCCGTGAGCTCCCACCACCATCACACACACACACACACACAAGCTTCATCTCTTCTTCATTTCTCCACTTGATTCAACTTTAGGTGATAAATCCTAAGCCTTTCTACCCTTTAATCTTGTAATGGCAAGATTATTCATGAGTATTTTCACTTTTAGTCCCCATGAGCACTTGCTAGGGACAAGAAAATACTAATACATGAATATCAAGCCATCACAAGAGTAGATCTTGTGTTTAAATGAGTTTTTGTTGAAATATTTGCATGTTTTGCATATAAAGTAGAGATCTTGCATAAAAAAAATCCATGATCTTGCTTTTAAACTTCTTTTCATGCATCATAAGTAGTAGATCTAGCATTTAGATACTCATAATATACTTGAACATTCATGATCTCATGAATATTTTGTGTTTCATGCATTAATGCTCATAAAGGATTTGTTTTGTGTATATAAATGTTGTAGTTAGTAGATCTTTAAGTAGATAAGACAAAGAACTTAAAAAGGAAAACTTTTTGTTTGAAATGTTCAAAGGAAAATTCGTATGACTTCAAAGCTATGTTTTAAAAACCCTTGTATCAACTCTAAAACTCATGTTTTATGTGAAAAATGAAGGGTATAGGTAATAGATATCATTAAGCAATGATTTTTATAAGTTGAAATGAGTTTTGATGAGATTAATGTATAAAACAAAAAGTAGAAACAAGATAGGAAATTTTGAGTTACTAGTCAACTTGTGAAATTCGTAATTTTAAATGATGACCATAAAACACCAATTATCCAAGCTCCAAATGAAAGTTTTATGCAATCAATGAAATCCTTGAGGAATAAGTATAGTAAAGCCTTAAATTTTTAATGCATTAAACAAGTTTTTCCCAAAGGAATCATTCAAAAATTAAATTTCTAAAAATTCAAATTTTTGAATAAACCCAATTTGAAAACATATTGACAAAGTGTAAAATGCAAATTTTTATGTAAAAATGAAGGTCTTAGGTAATAGATGTTATGAAAATTCAATTCCAACAAAAATAACTAGAAATTCCAAGAATTAATTCTAAAACACAAGTAAGTTATCAAAGTTAGGAAACTAGATTTCTCAAAAGTAGTCATACTTGAAGTCTTGCAAAATAAAGAGTTCTAAAATTTTCTTTAGTAAAAATCATCAAGATCATGCATACATTAAACTCATCACATGTCATTCATGTTAGGAAATCATTAATATTGCATGTATAATTGATTTATCAAGTAGAAACATTTCAAACATTTACAAAACTATTTTTCGGAATTGGAAACCGTTACTGATCAAAACTGATCCTTCTGTTTCGTGACCCAAACATTTAAAAACTTGAAAATAATATTAGAATCATATAGATCTTTCGAAGTAGATAGAAATCGATATATAATTTGCAAAATTCCAAGTTAAAATGACCAAGTTATAACCGTTTTAAGTCAGGACTTCCACAAATAACGAAAATTACAAATTTTCTAAGCTTTGATATATAGTTTGGATTAGTTAAGTGATGAAATACTTATTAGGGTATTTCTTCCTTTTTAGGTGATCCCGAAATCGACGAATCTTTACCACCAGACTATTACTACTAAAAGACCGGTGAACCATGGCCGAGTGAGTATTACTTCCGATTTCAATTATTGTTTGTGATTATAATGGTAGTTGCTTTAGATACTTGGCAAAGATAAAATGGATATGCATGATGGGGATGATGGAATTATATATGACTGTTTGTTAATATGAGAAATTGAATATAAGAATATCTAAGCCGGATGATTAAGCATTGCTTGTATAGATGGACTAGGATTGATTGTTTGCGATTATTGATTGATCACTTGAAGAATTGGTATAATTGAATATTTAGAATTGAAAATAAATATGAACTCATTCATATCATAATGGGGATGGAGCATTAGCATTTGTTGGTTTTCCGTGATCCTAAACGATGTAAAAGTTGGTTAATCGTGATCCATAAAATGAATTAATGAGTTAGTTAATCGTCATCCATAAAACGAATTTATAAGTTGGTTGACCGTGAGCCTAAACGGCGTCGTACCACAGGATTCGTTAATCTGTTAATCCGGGATGGAGGGTGCAAGTCCATCCACATATGATTTCCGGCTGGTCATATGTTTGTTGATTTCACGTGTTTGATACATACCACTTGTCTGATTAATCACTTGTTTGGATTGATGTGTTATAATTGTGATCTTGGAAGTTTTCACTCACTAAACTAGTGTAGCTTACGTCCCTCTAGTTTCTATTTACTGTAGCACGAACTCATATGGCTTAGGCCGAGACAAGCTACAGCTTAAGTACAGCAACTAGGAGTTTCCTTTAGAAGTTATTTCAGATTTGATTAGACTTCTGTAGGAAAGCAAGAGACTATGGATGACTGTAATAGATCTCTAAATATTCTTTTGCGGGGAATACCCCTTAGACTTTGTAACTAATTACTTATGTGTTTTGATTTATTATCTATTACTATTGAATGCTGAATCAAACTCTTTGACTCCATTGAGTCGAGTATTCTATTATCGTAAAGAGACACCTTACTTCTATACAAGACTCTCGAAGGACTTGAATAGTAATTCGAGAGTCTTATATGGCATGGGGCGTGACAGATCTCCCCTATAATGGCATATTAGCTAATAGATTTCTTAAGCAATCTACCTCTTGACTTGTCATTTCTAAAGCTATGAACCTGGATTCCATGGTGAACGAGCTATACAAGTTTGTTTGGTAGACTTCCATGAGAGGATACCTCCTCTTAAAGTAAAGACATAGCCATGAGTAGAGCTTACTTTATTGTTAATAGTAACCCAATTTGCATGATAAAATCCTTCCAATGCACCAGGAAATTTACTAAAATGTAAACATCAATTTTTAGCACTTTTAAGATATTTGAGTAAAGGGTTAGTATGATGAATGATACTTGAATTTTGATAAATTATGTAATTGGGAACCTAAACTTTTGAAATTAATCAATTACATATTTGAAATAACTTTTCGTGAACATCAATAATACCTTTATCAAAGTTTTTCAAGCATTAAATTGATTAATTTCAAAGTTTTGAGGTATTAAATTGATCAATTTCAAAGTTGAAGTAGTAAATTACATTTTTTGCCGAAGTTTAGATACAGTTCGTGGCATTTCACTTAAGTCAATGATGAAGTGCATTCCAATGCTCACGATCTGGATTACGAGTATAACGATTTAATCTACTCATGGCATAGGCTATGTTAGGTCTAGTATAATTCATAAGAAACATAACGCTTCCTATGATCTTAACATATTCAGCTTGTGAAACATTAAAGCCCTTATTTTTCTTAAGTGACATACTAAGATCATAAGGAGTTCTAACAGGAACTACATCAAAATAATCAAGCTTTTTCAACATCTTTTCAATATAATAGGATTAACACAAAGAGATATCATTTTCGATTTTCCTTATTTTGATACCAATAATCACATCAACTTCCCCTATATATTTCATATCAAATTGAGAAGACAAAAACAATGTGGTTTCATTTACCACATCTAAATTGGTACAAAAAATAAGTGTATCATCAACATACAAGCATCACACAACCTGATCCAAAAGATTTAAAATAAACATAACAATCAAATGTATTCACATTGTATCCATTAGTTACTAATGTTTGGTTAAATTTTTAATATCACTGCTTAGGAGCTTGTTTACGACCATAAAGAGATTTTGTACGGCTACACAACTTATTATCTTGGCTATAAATCATATATCCCTCATGTTGCTCCATATATATTTCTTCCTTTAAATCACCATTTAAAAATGCTATTTTCACATTCATTTGATGTATTACTAGATTATGAATAACAACTAAGGCGACCAAAGTTCTAATGGTAGCTAGTTTAGTCATAGGAGAGTAGGTCTCAAAACAGTCAATCCTTTTCTTTTAAGTGTAACTCACAACTACTAATCTTGCTTTAAACTTTCTATGGATCCATCTAGCCTTATTTTCTTTCTAAAAATTCACTTACACCTAATAGGTTGCAACCTGTAGGTAAATTCACTAAATCTCAATTATGATTTGTTATTATGGCATTAAGCTCACTTTTAATGGTTTCTTTCCAAAAAACATGCATCTATAGAGTTTTACTACTTCTTGATAAGTTATAGAAAGTCTTCAATTATATATGCAAACCCTATATCCTCATTTATCAAATCAATCTAAATGAAGAAAATAGTAATAAAAATTTAGTTAAAAACTATGTTCTATTCTCTGTCTCTTACTTCTTCTAGGTTCATTCATATTCTCATATGAAGAAGAATCATTAGATAAACATGAAGGCATCATCCTGGTATTAGATGGACTAGAAACATCATTGACATCACTTTTCTTCAAGAGAAAGATTGATTAAAAGAATTCAACATTTCTAGAATCACAACTAGTATGATCATTTATAGACATAAATCTATATGCAACACTATTTTGAGCATAACCAATGAATGCAAAATCAAAGGTCTTAGGACCAATATTGGTTTTCTTGAAATATAGTAAGCCAACTTTTGCTAAACTCTCCCACATTTTGAAATAATTTAAGTTAGGTGCAAAACCTTTCCACATTTCATAAGGGATCTTATCTAATTTTCTATGTGGAGCCACATTAAGAATATAGCATGTGGAGAAAACAATTTCCCCTCACATGTTGTCAGGCATACCAGAGCTTAAATGCTTAACAACATGAACATTTATCATTTCTTTAAGAATTCTATTTTTCCTTTTATCTATGTCATTTGTTGAGGTGTATAAGGGACATTAATTTCATGTATAATTCCATTTATCTCAAAAATTCTTTGAGAAAGTGTGATCTAAATTCTCTACCTCTCTCAGTCCTAAGCCTTTAAATTTTCTTATTCAATTGATTATTATTTCTATTTTGTATTTTAAGAACAATTATGTTACCTCATCTTTTGATCCTTGTAAATAAACTTCTGTGTGTCTTGAAAAATCATCAACAAAGGTAATATAGTACCTTTTACTACCTTTATTAATAGTGTTCTTAAAATACTAAATTCAAATGTATTAATTTAAGTAATTTGATGCTTTTAGTTAGATTTAAAAGGCTTTCTAACAAATTTTGCTTCATGCAAACAAGGCTTTTGGAATAG
The DNA here is from genome assembly GCA_024138025.1 of Combretum micranthum. Classification (NCBI taxonomy): domain Eukaryota; kingdom Viridiplantae; phylum Streptophyta; class Magnoliopsida; order Myrtales; family Combretaceae; genus Combretum; species Combretum micranthum. The sequence continues at coordinate 338,126 of JAMXBD010000459.1, forward strand.
TTATCGCCATCCATAGTTTTTATCAAATGCATTTTTTTTTAGTTTTTTAATTGAGGCAAAGTTCACATGTCATAATTTATTGTGCCATTCATCAATAGATTTAATATATAGTAGAAGCCAATGAATTAATGTTAACACCAATAGCAGTGTTCTAAACAAATAAGCCATTAGTTAAATGTCCTTTCCCCACAAAATCCCATTTTAAGTGATAATTACCTTATCAGCCTCAAAAACAAGTTTTAGTATTCAACAAACTACTAGAAACTAAGTTTCCACGCAAAGAAGGCACATACAAAGCATTATTTAAAGCTAAATTTTTTCCATAGGTTAATTTAAGAAAAATCTTCCCTTTACTAAGCACTTTAGCAATAGTTGAGTTCCCCATGAAGACGCATTCTCCATCTAGAGCTGCTTCAAAATGGTGGAACAACTCCTTGTTAGTGCATAGCTATCTTGATGCTTTGGTGTCAAGCACCCGATCATTTCTACTCTCCACCAAACTTGCTTCCACAACTACAACTGCAATGTTGTCTTCTTTTTCAACAACATTGCCACAAGGAATTAACTGGGGACAAGGAGCTACATTCTAGGTCGAATTTGGTTGATTCTTTCTTTGGTAACACTGGTACACCTTATGACTATTTTTGTCATAGACAAAGCAAGTCAATTGCTTCTTTTGGATTTTGCCACCATCATTTTTCTTGAATTGCCTTTTCTGTTAGTTGACTCTCTTTACCTTCTTCTTAAACTTGTCCTTAATGGTAACTATACATTCAATATGGCTAGCTTTAAGTTTTCAACAGAAATAGAATAATATGAAATTTGCTTATCTTTTTGTCTATTAGCTTTTTCTACTCACATATGATTGATTAGATCCTATAGGGTCAAATCATTTTTCTTATGTTTAGGATGAGTTCTATGGCCGCTTCAAGAAGGAGGCAATTTTCAAGCTACATATTTACTTGCAAGATCTCAAACATCTTCTTTCCTTTACTGAGTGGTCTTAACTTTTTTAATGAGCGGCATGGTTAAAGGAGTAGAAGTTGTTTTAGCGGCTCGAGCTTTAGAAGGAAAATCAACAAAAAGGACATAGTTAACCTCTAATTATTCAAAAAATATTAGCAATTTTTGGACCAGCTTTATAATTAGATCCATTAAGAGGTTCATATTTAGAGAGATTAGGAAGAGCCTTATTCAAGGAAACAAATATAAAAGTGTCAAAATTCGCTTTCAAATTGTAAGAAAATTGAAAAAAAGAGATTAGATGACTTATCAATTTATGAAGTTGTGCCCTGGACAGTGAATTTTGGCATGACCTTGGTTCAACCAATATGCCGTCTCCTCCTCAGATTAATATAACTAACCCCTAACACATGCACTCGCAGTAGAAACTTGAAACAGTAGAAGTATAATTGCCTAGAAAAAAATAGTATTTAGTGCTTTTTATAAAATGCCAGTCCTTACTCTTTGTAAAAAACCCTATAATTTTTTTATTTGAAAACTAATAATTGATGAAATTGAAATTTTATGTTATGAATTAGTAATAATTAAAAATAATCAATTACAAATGTAAATTTAAAATAATTTTTTATAGAAATTATATAGTAGATGGTTACAAAAATAAAATTTGGAGTTAAGAAATGGTAACTACAATGGAATTGAAAAGACAACTAAAAAAAAATAATATCCCCGATTAAACAGAATTGAAAAAGAAGATTTTATAACTCTAGCCTAGCTCAACCAACCTAGATTGGGCTAGGCGGAGGCACATGCGTGTGGTCTTTTATTCAAAAAACTCTTCAAACATAGTTAACCACAAGTTAATATTCGTTTCAATAAAAACTAAAGGGGATAATGTCACAAATGATACTTGAACTTTAGCAAATTATGCATTAAGGTATCTAAACTTTGAAAATGAACAATTTAGTACTTGAACTTTGAAATTGATCAATTTGTACCTAAAAAACTTCGAATTGATCAATTTAATACCTGGAAGAATTTGATAAAAGTACTATTAGCATTTACAAAAAGTTCTTTTAGTTATTAAATTTGTCAATTTTAAAGTTCAAATACTAAATTGATCTATTTTAAACTACATATACTTAATTGTATGTTTTGTCAAAATTAGATATAATTTGTGATTGAACCCAAACTAAAGATATCCCATGTAGAACAAAGAAGAAGGAGAAAACATAAAGAAAGGAAAAGATCCATCAAGTCATTTCCTCATAAATTCAAGTTTATTATAAATATGCAATTTCACATAATACATAAACTACCCTATTTTCATATATTCGATATAAATAATTTGTGGAAAAGAAATTTAAAAAGTAATTTTTAACATCACAAGTTTTATAATATGCAAAATGTGTATGTGTGTGAAGATTAAAACAACATTTCTATATAGTTTAAAAGTATAGACATAGATAATAAAAGTTCTTCCAAAATAAAAATGATAAGTTCCTATAAATAAAATAGTACAATTTTAATAAAAAAACATTTGCAGAATGTAGTCTACAAATGATAATCTTAAAGAAAATTAATTGTAAAATAAAAAAAATTGAGTATTATTTTTTATTTATAAATTATTTTTATGATTTTTAATGAGGTAGGTATAGGATGCCCTGCAATATGCACCATTTACATACTAGAGTACAGGTTGACAGTACTAGGTATGAAGACCTCATATCCTTATCCAACTTTATGTGAGCATATTTCAAAAAATTTGTCCCCATATTCTATCGATCATTCTCAATACGTACATGGACTCTGCTTAATCTACTAGAGTACCGGTGAGTATCTTGTACATACGATAAAATTACCTACACACCTTTACCTTTACTTATGGGATGAACTTTACTAAATTAATTATTATGGAGCAAGTAGTAGATAACATGATTTCATCAATTATTTTTCCCATACAGTTAAAGTATAGGTATACAAATATCACTGGGTAAAAACTAAATGTGTAATGTGAAATTAAAAGGTGACATTTAATTGAAGATTAAGTAGATAATGGTCTTATTACTGTAGGAAAAAAAAGCGATTAGGCTTTTACATGCATGCGGAAGCTACAAGGCGGATTTCTAAATGATTTCAATTTCACTTAATCAACTAATATCTCTTTTGCAATTTATGTTGTTATAATATATTAATAATAAAGAGATAATAGAAGGAAAGCTTGCATCATATTTAACGTGGAGTTCGATCGAGCCTTATTCTCCACAATCTACAAATTGCCTCACTCAATGGAGACTTCACACATCACATTCAACAAACAATTTATCTCACAAGGAGGACTTCAACAATTTGCCTCATTGAGAGGACTTCACCATTGTCTACAACTTGTAAGACTTCATCAAATGCCTCACACATGAAGACTTCACCTATTGCTTCAAATATATGAGGACTTCACTAAAACACTTATAACAAATGTGTGAATAGTTCTTTATAATATTAGCACACTTATCTCACCATGGCACTATTCACTAAAAAAAAAACAAATTAAAAGAGTATTTTCACATAACCTCTACCAATTAAGCCCCTCTCTTTTATATAAAGCACTCAAACACTACTATCTATAAGCACTCAAAGCAAGCTAACCGTTGCCCTTAAAAAGCCTACCAATGGTTAGATGACAGATGCTCCAACGGTTAGTTTTCACGTTCGGTGAGCCGATCCTAGTCTTATCGACAAGCTGATACAAGTTTTGCACCCATGGTCTCCTAAGTGATTCCCACTAATCAAGCACCATGGCTTACTCTTCTTGTATCGCGATTCGATGCGTTTCCCTTGTACGTACTGCATAAAACAACACACAACACAAACATATTTATATAATAAAGCTTGAGCATATCATAAACAAGTTTTTGCTATTAAATATAACTTAACTAAGTTGTGGAGCATTTGTTCAATGCATTTTCTCATCAAAATAAGATCTATAAGGTAGGCTTCTAAGCCGATTGTAATTTAATTTAACCAACTATTATCTCTTTTGTCAAATTATGCTCAATTCAATAAATATAAGTAACAATAAATAGATAAGGGAAGGAGAATATCACACTAGTATTTTACGTGGAGTTTAGCCTGCTCCTAGTCTTCACAATCTGCAAATTGTCTCACTTAAGGAGGTGATGAAGACACAACTGCGTTAAGCTCACCATAACAACTTCAAGTACCTAAAGAATGATTAATTGAAATAGAGCCAAGAAGCTTCGAAAAGAATTTCAAGGATTGGTGCAAAAGTTTATTAAAGATTACTCGAAGTCTACCAACGTCGATTTGGAACCAGAAAAGAAGACATTTATTGTTGTTTATGTAACTTAGAAGGAGAATGCAACATGACAGTCAGAATTAGACCAAGGTCAGCTTAAAGCTGCCATCTTATCATTAAACGCTGGCAGCCTACAATTAAAAGCCACTGGCCTATAGTTGGCGTACAAATTGTACATAATCAAATTTTTAAGGCCGTCTACTAAGTTGCCCACTTTTGTATTAAAGCCCATCAGTGAAGTTTTTTAGGCCACTAGCTTTGTTTATGCGATAGATATGTTTTATTTTGTATCTTTTAGCTTTCCCTTTTGTTTTCACATGTTTGTTATTTATTTGAAGAATAGATCACTTTTTTATTATTAAAATCCTTTTGAGAGAAAATTCTTCTCTTTGGGTTCTTTTAAGAGCTTGTGAATTCTTCAAGAATTTGATATTCTTGTTGTGTTCTTCGTTATACTAAGGTTCTTGGTTGGTATTTCCTACAGGGTCGAGATCTCTATATCAAGGTTCTTAGAATTACTCAACTAATGGGTCAAGGTTCCATCAATCCATATTAAGGTTCGTGGAATTCTCAGATCTAGGGTTACATTCAATTATACCTTTGATTCTTTTCTGGATATTGTCGGATCAAGATCTACATTCAATTCTTAGAGTTTGGGAAATTGCAAAATCTATGCCTAGCACACATCAAGAGGACTTCACACCATCACATTCAACAAACAATTTTCCTCATAAGAAGGACTTCAATAATTTGCCTCATCTTATTGGACTTCACTCAAATGCCTTAACATATGAAGACTCCACTAAAACACTCACAAGCAAATGTGTGATACCTTACAATATTAGCTCACTAATCCCACTATGGCACTATTCACTCAACAAAAACACATACAAATTGAAAGAGCATTTTCACATAATCTCTACAAATTAAATCCTACTTTCTTACACAAAACACCATAAACTCTTCTATTTATAAGCACTTAAAGCAAGCTAGTTGTTGCCTTAAAAAAGTCCACCAACGGTTAGATGATAGATGCTCTAACGGCTAGTTTCCATGTACTGGCAAGTCGATGTAAGTTTCACGCCCATAGTCTCCCAAGTGATTCCTACTGATCAAGCACTATGGCTACTCTTCTAGTATCGATGAGCTAGTGTGTTTCCCTTATACGCACTGCACTGCACAAATCACAACAAAAGCACAAACACAAATACGAACATATGTTGTACAATAAAGCTTAGACATATTACAAACAAGTTTTGCTTATTAAATGTAACTTAACTAAGTTGCGGAGCATTTATGCAATGCACTTTCTCATCAAAATAATATTCTAACCTCCCTTAATTCAACAATTACGTATGCCATCGCTTTCCCATTGTTATTTTCTTTGTAATTATGATGGTATATCAATAAAAATGGCTAAGAGAATCCATTAAGGAGCAATTAGATTGTGATTTGGAATACATAAGTAGTAAGTTCCCAAATAATTTAATTGTTGATAATCTATGGTGCAATTTCGAAAGGAAATATAGAACCCAATATCATCTATTATCATTACATAAAAAAAAGGGGGAGAGAGAGAAACACTTGTTTCAACATGAATAATCACTCATCTCCAACCATAACAATAATTATGGTCATGGCCAACTTAGAGCTAGGGATGTTACCACCCAAATGATTCCATTCAGTGCTCTACCTCCAATAGAAGACCATCAAGTTCCAAGTGTACATGTCAAATCTGTAAGAAACCTGGACACTTAGCTTTTCTTGCCATCATAGTATAATGCGTCCTATGCGGTTGAACCTTTAATATTTTTTGCTTGCTCTACTGGTCCTCCTCATGAAGTTACGTGGTATACATACTTTGGCACCACACATCACATAACTCATGATGCAAGTATACTCACTAATCTAGCCTCTTATGTTGGTTCTGATATGGTTTTAGTTAGTAACGGTGCCTCCATACCCATAACTCATACTGGTGACCTTTTCATATCAACCTCAAATTGTCCCATTGTATCTTAAGATTGTTCTTGTTATTCCCTCCCTTACATACATGTTGCAAGTATACTCACTAATCTAGCCTCTTGTGCTAGTTTTGATATGATTTTAGTTAGTAATGGTGCCTCAATACCCATAACTCACACCGGTGACTTTTTCATAAAAACCTTAAATTGTCCCTCGCCTCTTAAGATTGTTTTTGTTATTCCCTCCCTTATATACATGTCGGGAAAACATTGTAAAGATTAAAACGTAGCTAAACTTATTTACTCACACATACGGAAGCAAAAGCTATGAGGCGGGTTTCTAAATCAATTTTAAGCTTACTTAACCAATCATTATCTCTTTAATCATTTTACACACAATTACAATCATAATAAAGATACAAGGGAAGGAAAAGATTATATCACAAATTGCCTCACTCAAGAAGGACTTCACACTTCATTCAATGCAAAACAATTGCCTCAACAAAGAGGACTTCACAACAATGCCTCATAATAGAGGACTTTACAAATGCCTCAACATGAGGACTTCACCAATGCCTCCAAACGAGAACTTCACCTAATGCCTACACACACGTAAGACTTTACTCAATGCCTCAACACATGAGAATTTCACTAAAAACACTCGAACAAAATATGTGAATAGTGCTTTACAATATTGGCTCATTAATCCCACGATGGCACTATTCACTTTAACAGAAACAAAATAAAATAGAGAGTATTTTTACATAATATATGCAAGTTGAGCTCTACTCGCTTCTCTTTTTTTAAAAAAATCACCCAAAAACACTTTATATATTGTAACTTTAAAATTTAGCCGTTTTCCCTTAAAAGAACAACTAATGGTAGAATTTGAAAGTTTGCAATGACTATTTTTTAAACCTTCGCGCCCTAGGCTTACCGTGCTCTAAACTCATCGCACCTCAATTTACCTTATGACCAAGTTTGTGCTTCTCGAGCCTTAGATTCAAACTTGCTGAGCCTTGGAATTAAACCTATTGAGCCTTGATTCGCCCTGCAATCATGGTCGCGACCAAGGTTGTGCTTTCTTGTTTGTTCCACTCGTCATGCCTTAGATTTACACCTTGATTGGACCAATCGAGCCTTCAATGAAGTCCGCGATCAAGACTGAGGCATGACAATTTGTTCCTGCACAATCTGCAGAGAATGACCACATATAAACACAAACATATATATGCACATTAAAGTTTAAACATATCAAAATTAAGTTTTGCTTAACTAAGTTAAGAAGCATTTATGCAATACATTTTCTCATCAAAATATGATTATAACCACTCTTAGGTCATCAATATAATCTCTTATCTGTCATTAAATTGTGTTCCGACAATAACTACTCTATTTGTTTTGAAAAAAGCTCCATTTACCTTAAGGATTCTCAAACAGGTTAACTTCCACTTCAACAAAACATCATATGTAATCTTTACCCGTTCAAGCTTGCTTAATCCCCATAGGTTCTTCTTACTTTTGTCTTATCGAGAGAAATATGGCATTCTCAATTGTGTCATCCACATGCAAAGGTTCTTGACCATCTTGTCAAGAATCATCTCATAAGTGTCAAGTTGTCTTCATCTTCTTTCCCTCCCTATCATGCCTGCAATAGTGACAAGTCTTCTTGACTGCCTTTCAATAGTCATCTCGTTAAGCACAATAGCCCTTAGAAGTTATACATTCAAATGTTTGGCAATCACTTGTTAGATCTAATTTAGGGTTTTGCTACAATGTTATTTTTGTTGATGATTGCGCTTGCTACTCTTGGCTTTTTCCTATGCATAACAAAAGTGATGTTTTATCCAATTTTCAGTATTTCAAAACATTGGTTGAAAATTTATTTTTCAAACTGTATCAAAGTCTTCCATTATGATGGTGGCGATGAATTCATAAACAATGCCTTCTCCGATTTCCTTCGTACCAATACCATTCACCTCCAACTTTCTTACCCCTGCATTCCCTAACAAATAGTATAGCTAAACACAAACACAAACACATTACAAAACTTGCATGCACCATTAGATTTCATGCAAACATGCCACCTACATTTTGGGTTAATGCCACTTTGATTGTAGTTTACACTATTTATTACTTACCCTCAGCCACACTCAACCATAAATTCCCATTTGACCTTCTCCATCATACTCCCCCTAACTATAACTAGTTATACACTTTTGCATGTCTTTGTTATCCCAATACCACTCCTTAAGCCCCAGACAAACTCTCCCCTTACTTTTTACCCTGCATCTTCATTGACTATTCAACTTAACATAAATGATATCGATGCTTGGATCTAATCTTGGGTCGTGTCTACATTAGTTGTCATGTCATCTTCATGAAACTATTTTTTCATATAGTGATCTTATTGCTTATCTTAACACTCCATCTAACTTGTCCTCCTCCTCACTCCCTCTTACCTTTACCATTTCTCTACTCGTTCATCTAGCCAGATTTTCACCCCCCTTATCCACTACTGAAGATAGCTTCCTAAATCATCTTACATCAACCACCTCAGTACGCTGCCCCTGCCCTTGCCTTTGACGCTGGCCCTATATCTAACCCTACTCCTACTTCCACTACTTCTCTTACCCCATCCCCTAAGCTTGCCCTTAATCCTGAACTGGCCCCTAATCCTACCTTTACCATAACCTCTACTCTGCCTCAGCTCTTACTTCCACTACTTCTACCAATCAACATGAAAATTAGCCTATTATGGATGTTTATAAACATACTCATTTTAAGCACACCCTTCCACCATAGACCATAGCTTCTCCTTTCCTTAGGAACTTACTTACCTTTTACCTTCACCATCCCTTCCCAGATCATCCACTTCAACATCAATTTCACCTCCATATGTACTCACTCTATGTGCACATGCTCTTACTTTGGTATCGCAAAATCAAAACCTATTATCAACCTTCACACTACCAAAAACTCATATAAGTTTCGTCACTATACTGAAGCCCTTTAAGACCTTACTTGGGCCATTTCCATAAGAGAAGAATTTAATTCCCTCCTCTAAAATCACACCTGGATACTAATATTACCATAATCCAATCAAAATATTGTTGGTAGCACATGTAAATTCTGCATTAAATATAATATTGAAGGCCAAGTTGAGTGCTATAAGGCTCTCCTTGTTGCCCAACATTTTACTCAGTGGAAAGGCATTGACTATGATAAAACCTTTAATCCTGTTCTAAAACCCACCACTATTCAATTTGTTTTCTCTCTTGTGGTTTCTTCCTCATGGACTATTCATCAACATAATGTCAAAAATTCTTTTTTGCATGGGTACTTTGAAATATCTTAAATCTTAACATAAGTTAGAAATATAAAGTAATAGTTCAAATGGATCAAATAAGTAAATAATAGAAAATAAATAGACAATTTAATGTAATTAAATTAGTAAATAGAATTGAGTTGAAATTGAGATTCGAAAGATTTTCCAAAATCATCTACGTTTCTTAATAACTTTTCTATTTAAAAACAATCAATTTTAACTTAATTCTTCATTTTAAACTCCTTCCTAAAATCAAATTTCTAAACCCCAAAACAAATGTTTTAAATGTTTTATAAACTCATAAACCCTTTATATTTTAGTTAACTTTCATTTTCTTGAATCTTGATAATTTTGAAAATGATTGCTTGTTTAATAATACCAGTTTTAAACTCAAACACCAAATTAAATATCATATTTTCATAAGTTAAACTTATAAATTGTGTTTTTGTATCAAGTTATAGATTTTTAATATATATGTTCTCAAATTATTTTCTAACTAATTATGATTCTTAAAGTAATTATAAAAAAGGTTTAAATCTAATATCCTATCTAAAAAATATCTTCGAACTTATATATATATATATATATATATGCCCCTCATTTCCTTTTCTTTTTTCTCTCACCTACCTCTTCCTTTTCTTTCCCTTTCCTTTTCTTTCGTTTGTTTTTCTCTCTCTTTTCCTCTTTCTCTCAATTCACAAAACCCAACTCCAAATCTCAAATTCAACATGTCTATGGAAGAATCAAAGATAGGAAACAAGATAAAGAAAGAATATCATGCTAGAAATAACTCCAAGAACCTTGAGAAGTAGGAGTAGAAGAATCAAGGTGTTAGATTTGTCTAAAGATAAGTTTTGTTACTTTTCTTGCTTTAATTTTTATTTATATGTGTGAATGTTGGATTAGGACTAGAAATATGCAAAACTTGTGATGATAGTGGTAAACCAAAGATGTATGAGCATGTTTGCTAAAAAACCTAAATATAGATATATTTGAGTAGACTAAGTGTTTGATTAAATGATTTTTTGTAATATGATAAAAAATGTGATTAAAAGTATTTATGAGTTAAGATTACATATGGGAAGGTTGATAATATGATGTTTTTGATGATATGTTGAATTGAAGTAGTTAAAATTTGAAGAGTAAACAAAGGAATTCGTAACAGGGATCCCCCTATTCATCATGGTCGTTACACGGCTCGTGATCTCCTTGGAGCAAATTATTTTTTAAGGTAATGACCTAATCAAGGCCGTAATGAGGAGCGTGATCTCTATTGATCACGTTTTTTCCATTGATCATGGGCGTAACGAGATCTGTATTGACCATCACGTTCCTGTTATGGCTGTGATAAGGTAAGCGATGGAGATCACAAACCCTCTTACAAGCACGATGAAGATGGTGGCGATAATCACAGCCCCCATCACAAGCGTGATTTGTCCCCTGGTGTTGTTTCAAAAGAAAGAAAAGAAAAATACAAAGAAAGAAGAAAGAAAAATAAAAGAAATAGATAAATGATAATTAATGTGATGTGTTAGTTAAATGATATAATTAAACATGATTTTAGTTAATTTATAGATTTAATAAATAATTGGATTAATTGTAGAAGTTAGATATAAAATGAACTTAGTTGATTAACTTAAGTTTAACTTGACCTAAATGGAATTGAATGAGTTAAAATGAATTAAATTGAATAGGTTTATTTGCCTTAGCATAGTAATTGAATTAAAGGATGAATTCTAATCAATTTGGCTAAGTTAAGGTAATATAGACTTAATGAATAATAATTAGCTTTAGTTAATGAATTAGAATAAGCCTTAGTATAATATGGGAAATATGTTATTTCAAATGAGTGCTTGCTTAGAGAATGAATGTTTTTGAATATGCATGATGCAATGATTCTTTTGTAATAAAATAACTATAATCAAAGTAAAAAGAAATATTTTGACAGACAAAGGAGAACTATCCGTATTGTCGCAGGGCGAGCTTTGCATCTATGGTAAGGTTCCTATTTAGTGTCTGATCAAATAGGGTTTTAATAAAAGTTTGAGATAAGTGGATAATTAATATAATTTCTTATATGTGTTTAATTCTTGAATCTGCAGATGTGAATACTTGATCTATCTTTTAAGTTGGCTTTTGATTTACCTTCTAAGCTTATTTGGATTATAAATAAAAGGTATGCAGTAACTTGCATGGTGATTATTAGGATAGGTATCTTAAAATGAATTAAAATTTAAAAATGACGTTAATAATTAAGTGCTGCTTGTGCTTGTGCTTGTGCCATTGAATTCTGTTCGGGGAGCGACAACCTTGTCCGAGTGGATACGGTAGTTTAGGCAGTTTAGCCACTTTACTCATGATGCAATGACTTTCATTACTGGCTCAAGGGTAATTGATAGGGGGTATAGCATCAGTGTAACATTTACTTACTCTTAAAAGGACATAATATGATTTAGTTCACGTTTTATGAAGACAATTGAACTAAATGATATTATGGATTAAGTTAAGCAAAGTTGAGTAACGACTGTAAACCCTAGATGAAATTACTTTTTTTATGAGGTTACTCGGAGATATAAGTATTTAAGCTACATATATCAACCCCCTAAGTAGCTGTTTTTGCTCGGAACCTCTATATTCCCTTGGATTGTTCCGAGGTGTGAGTGCTTTAGTGTTATTGTTCTATTTTAATTGAAGATAATAACTTATTGTTTATGCATTGCATTTAGCTAGACTTGTGTGTTATTCCGTGTGTGTCTGTGTTACAGTGTACTAAGCTTTGGCTCATTCTTCTTGTTGTGTTGTTGTTTTCATTCCAGATATTGTTGATGAAAGATGATGATGATGTTGAGATGATGAGGATGAATGACTGATGACGATAATGTTGGTGATGATGATGAGGTGTTGAGGATGATGTTTATGTTGTTGATGTTTGATTTGGTTTATGGGCGATCTTGGAGATTTGAGAGGAGGAATGAAGTATGTTAGGACCAAAGATATATTTCATTATGTTTATGTTTTATTTTAAAGAGCTGGATTTATCTTTTGAGTTTGTATTTCTTTTAAAGAGGGCTGGTGATGCCCATTGTTTGTAAATGTTGATATACTCATGAGAGTAGATTATAAAATGCTTTTGTAAAGTTTTATTTCTTAGAAAGTTGGTGTGCTTTGGTGGGAGTAGATATTTATAAATTGTTTTATAAGTTTAATCCATCGCTGCTATTTTAGAAATCTAAACAAATGATCTCACAAATAAAAATCGAGTAGCAATGTTTAAAATAAAAATATCATTTAGGAAGTCTGATCGTATAATGCATAAAGTATTATACATGGTGGTAATACCTTAATTAAACTTAGGGAGTTACATACTTAAATGAGACTGCGTTCATGAAATAACCTCATAGGTCTGGTCATCCACATTATCCCCACCATGCCAGTAAACTTCAAAAGTCGCTTTATGATCTTAACCAGGCTCCCTGTGCTTGGTTTCATCGTTTCAGTACTTTTCTCTTTCACATTGGTTTATAGAAACAAAGGCTGTCATGTTTTTGTTTACCTTCTCTCACGGTTCAGATAGACTTGCTCTTCTTCTCTATGTTGATGACATAATTCTTACTGGCAATAACCCTTACCTTATTGCACGTCATGTATATCTTCTCTCTTGATAGTTTGCAATAAAGGATCTTGGGGATCTCCATTTTTTTGTGGGTGTTAGGGCTAGCTGGAAACCATACAGCCTACACTTGAGCCAGTTTCAGTCCATTCCTAAAATGCCACAATATGCATATTAGCAAACCAACCAAAAACCAATGAGCCTTTGTAGTCATCTTAGTGCACATAGCTTTCCATTACTTTCCAACCCCACTTCTTACCGAGAGATTATTGGGGCACTTTAATACCTCACTATTATATAGACCATATATCAACTTTAGATTAGTCGGTTGAGTCAAGATATGCATCAACCAAACACTAGCCACATGTAAATAGCTAAGCGAGTTCTTCGATATATTTGCGGCACCATGATACCGAGTCTCCCTATTGTTTGCATGCCTTGCACGTCCTTAACTATGTATGTTGATGCTAATTGGACTGGTTGCATAGATACTCGTAGATCTACTATAGGTTATGCCATTTTTCTTGGTCGTAATCTCATCTCCTGGTGTTTTAAGAAACAACCCATAGTCTCCAAAAGCTCTATTGAAGTAGAATATAGAGCCATTTCCTATGCTATTTAAAGTTTACTTGAATTTGTCACCTTGCGCACGACTTACTACTCCCTATCCAATGACATATGTAATTTTGTGCTGTGACAATCATGGAGTTATTTACATGACAGGCAATCTTATTCATCACAACTGCACAAAACTTATCGACATTGACTACCACTTTGTGTATAAATAGGTTGCCACAGGTCAGGCTTAGTGAGATACATTCCCACTCGTCATCAATATGCAGACATCCTCACAAAAATCTCTCGTTGCTGCTTTCATGGATTATTGCACCAATCTCATGCTAACTCTAACACCGTGAGATTGAGGGGGTGTATTAATGTATATATATTTATAATTCATTTATTATGTAAAGGTCATTTTATTCTTTCCACGTTATGGTTTAAGGCTTTAATCCCTCAGCATATATATATCCCATCTTGTACTGATTATTATTCTTTAATTAATAAAATCATCTTCTCCTCTGTAATTGTACAGTTTAGAGAATTTAAGTTTGTTCTACAATTCTTCTATTCAAAGTACCCTTTAATAGGTAGCGACATCTCTAGTTTCAAATTTATCATTTATTTGCTATCTTGTTCCTAATAAATTTTACTATTGTGACTTGTTAGGGTTTTTTTAATAGACAACCATGTGTTACTTCAAATTGCAAATGTAATTATATTCCATCAACGTAATAATAATAATCTTTCTTCAAAGATCTTTCTACCTTTATCCCCTAATTGAACTATGGTTCTTTACACCTTGTAGATTATCTTGCAACTTCTAATTAATCTTACAACTGGTCATATATGTTCCCTAGTGATAGATGATGGAAATTGAATAAGAGCTATAAGGACCACTTTCACTTTTGTTTTCTTTATTTAGCTATGTCAGTCGGATCTTCTAGGTGACCTATTCTAAATAGAACTCATATGAAATGAAAATACTTCTACTTAATCTATTTAAACCATTTATGCATTTGGTGGATCATAAAGGTAAACACAACAATCCACTAGTAATAAATATTTCTTTTTCAATTGAAATTATATGAAATGAAAATACAACAATACTTTCTAATTAAGTTTTGAAAAAAATTGCATACACATATTATACACATATATTAGTAACTATTAATTTTGATTACCTTGTAATTTTAACCAATCGCCTCCTTTGACTTAGCCAAAAATGAAATATCATCCCACAAGACTAACTAATAAAAGTTGCAAGAGAGGTGAAAATGATTAAGGAGCATTTTACTTACTAAGGTACACACTTGAATGGACTCAATCTATCCATCGATATTGGGCAAACCTAAGACATATATGGGTTGGTGATGGGTCAATCCATATTAACTTGTGAGTTGAACAGGTCAATTCATTTGATTTGTTAAAAAAATCTGTTTCAATAATTTGTTTTTAAAGTAGGTTAAATGGGTTGGTTCACTTGTGATGATTTGTTTGCATACTTTTGCTCATAATTATATGTAAGGGAAAAAAAAAGAAAAGAAAAGAAAAGGCAAGTAAGGATGGAGAAAATATGGATGATGACTCGACTTAAAAACAAACCCTAAGAATTGCCTTGTGACCGTGTTGGTGGGTGATCTTCTAACCAGTGATTTCGCATCATAACTTTGATCTTCGATTATTTGGACATGTTGAATTGTTGACTAATCTTCTGAAAAAAACTCGAAAAGATCGATAGCCAATCTTCAGACAACAATAATGCATCTTGATGAGTTCGAGTGTAATTTTCCAGCTCTCCACGATATTTTTCATCCTCACATCATTTTGGAAGAAGAATTTTTCGCATAAACGTCCATTTTCACATGATATTGGTGTCTAATCAAGCTTAAGCAACTACATGTATTTCAATAAATAATTTATATTTTTCACTCAAATATCTTTAGCTTCTTACAATTTAGGAATTAAGTATTGGCATTGCATCAAGATTAATACTCTTATGCTAAGAGGTACAAACATGCGGTCACACAAGGTGAATCAGGTTCAACTTTGTAACAATCATTCATGCATCCGATTGAAAATATATTATATTAATTGTACATTAGAGTGGCACAGTATTTACATTTAGGGCTAATATAAAAAAAATATACTGTTTGAACTTTACAAAAAGTTCAATCAGCTATCTAATGGTTTTGATATTTTTTGTATCTAAAAAAAGCTTTCGCGTATATTTTTGGTACCTAATAAACTTGCTTTAGATAAGAAAAATATACACAAAAGCTTGTTTCAGGTACCAAAATTATCAAAACTAAAATTCAGATAGGAAAAATATACCTGAAAACTTACTTCAGCTACTAAATTATTTAAAATCAAATTTCAAGTATTTGATTAAACTTTTATGAAATTCCAAGTATCATTTCTAATATTATCTCTTAAATTTAATTTAAGTTTTAACATGTTTTTAAGCAGCGTCAGAAACACTTTTGCAAACTCTCCTTTAAAAAAAAAAAAAAAAAAAAAAAAAAACAGTGGAAACTTCAAATGCCAGGATATTACCTTGTAAGTTCCACAAGGCATTAGTAAGTAAATATCTCGAGATTATTATGAAAAATATCTGTGATGGTACAATATAAATTTTTAAGTAAGCTCTTAATTTATGGCTGTATATACTTTAAAAGAAGCAAGCACATTAAATGGGCAACTTGACACTTCATACTTTAGTTATTAAAACTATTAAGCAATCATACCTATTCCTCAGAGGAAAAAGGAAATATATATGCATATATATATATATATATATATATGAGAAATTTTATGATCTCACTATTATTTTTTATGGGATCGATCTTATTAATTATCTAACGGCTCACAGTATACATAATTACGATCGAACAACTCAAATAGTTAATATTTAAATTATCATATTTATTTTAATGATTAGATAATTGACAAGACAGTAACTGAAAAAGCTCTTATATGTGTGCACATATACATCTCAATAGGTTAATTATGGAAGCAAAGGTAGGTAATGGCATACTTTATGGGCAATCGAGATTTCCTTTTTTTCATGCCAGCAAAACACGGTCCGTGTCAAAATAAAGGAAATTAAGGAGGTCTCCATGGCTGATGTTAGAGACTACAAGAAAAAGTTGACGCCTCAAAGATACGAATCGCACTAATTAAGGGATTTCCAAGAGATGTTTCTGCACTGATCCTTTTCTTAAAATTTTTTTTTATATTAAGGTTTAGATCGGAAGAGGAGAATAGCTGGGCCTTTTTTTTTTTTATACCCCCGCTTTCCCTGTTGATTATAATATGGACAACGAATCTGAACCTCTACCGTCATCCGCATATCCATCGGAGAACAGTGTTTAAACTAACTCACTTATAAGGATTAGGATTTTAGTATGGAATAAAATACTTAATTGTTTCTTAATAATATAATTTAGCATTTGATTATTGAAATAATTATTCTATTACATATCTATTCAAATTCTGTTATTCCTTGATTGTTTCCAGCCATTTTCTTATCTACATATAATTGTAGAGATGGAATAGGATTATGTTGTACATTTAGATACACGATTAATATATTTTTATTGTCGTTTTAGATATGACCAAATAACATGATAATTGTTATTCGTAATATTAGAATAAAAATTGGGATATAATAGCACAATGAAAACGTTTGAGCAGTGAGCACAACTGTACAAGGCTTCGACCTTTCCATCCATTTGTTCCAACTTTCAGGTTACCCTTACTCGTATAGCCATATGTGGTTTATTTATTATTTAACGATAGCTTGATGCAGAAATAAAAAAGATTGAATTCAAGTATTCTAACATATTATAATCTTACTATAGCTAAGGGAATCTGGTTACAATACTTACGTGCATGTTGTGCCTCGTTTGTTTTACACGTGACTTTATAGAAGTAACGTAATAATGACATGTGAAGATCATTTAGGAAAACAGTGAAAAGAAGAGAATTACAAAATTTTAAGGAGTTTAAACACATCTGAGATCAACAGAGAGTCAAATAGCATCGACCTCATTATTTTTAGGAAAGATAATGTGCTCTTTATTCTATGCTGTGTTTGATTTTTCAGGATTACAATTTGATTGCATGAGAGAGTTCTTTTAGGAGCTTTGTCAAATGAGGGCAAACTTTAGAGTATAGATAGAATTTCGCAATTAATGATGTTGATTGGTTCGTGTGGACTATCAAAAGGTTGAGATGGTTCAGCTTTTGTTAGATCCTTCCATGGACTCTTCTTAGGTCCAAACTCATAAAGTATCTTTCTAAGTGCAAGGGTTTTCCTCGAAAAATTAAATTGGGTGCATTAGGGACCATCCAAACTTGGCTACACCATCCATAGAGGGTGTGCCAAATAAGCTTGTGGGGCCCTATGCAATACCGTATGTGGGACCGTAAGAGTTCCACAAGCTTATTTGGCACACCCTCAATGGAGGGTGTAGCCAAATTTGGATGGTTGTGGATTAGTCCAAAAGTTTTTACTCTAACTCCACCATATTAGATTTGTCTCTACGATATCTCATGTAGGGATGGACCCGAACCTGCCCCGCTTCCTAATAGGGTTTCCTAAACCCGCCCTGCGACCCTACAAGGTTTTCTATTCAATACCCAAACCCGCCCCTGTAGGGTTTTGACCCTGACCCGCCTCGTCCTGCGACCTGCTTAATTTTTTTTTCCTCTTCTCAACACTTAGTTAAATTACAAAATTTAACGATAATTTTATTCTATAGGAGCATAATAGTTAGTTACAACTATGCTTGAATGAATTTTACAAGATATACCATAACTTTATGAAGAAATATAAAGGTTTAAAACTATCATAAGAAGATTTTCAAATGTAGATGAAAAGACATTACTTCACTTACATAAATATACATAATACATATGTAGGAATCGTGCCTTGTGAAGACTCAAGAATAGAAAAACATGTTTTCAAAAATGTCGATAGTGAGAGGGAAAGCGAAGAAGCAACAATGTTAGTGTGTAATGTGTTTACTGTGGTAGCTCAATGAGAAAATTCGTAAGGGCTTTTATATCTTAAATACAATGGAGGTGCAGATCAAGATGTTAAAAGTCAAGAAATAATAAAAATATATTATATAATTGTGATTTTGAAATTTCAGATTTAATTTTTTTAATTATTTATATTATGACGGGTTTGGGTTACCCATCGGGTTTTTTTATTGACCCGAACCCGCCCCGAAACCCTATAGGGTCAGCAAGTAATTTTTTAAACCCGTCCCGTGACCTTATAGGGTCAGACCCTACAGGGTTTTTAACGGTTCGGGCGGGTCGAGTACCCTATAATGACCCGCCCCGGTTGCATCCCTAATCTCAAGTATAAGTTGGACTCTTTAAATCTTGCTACCTAATGCAAGTTATCTTCAATAAAAAAAAAAAAAAAGAACAAAGGAATCAAATTCAAATAATTATTTGCTTTAGCTTAACATTTTAATATTATTTATTTAGTCTTTTATACTTATAATAATAATTGCATGTTCTCTTAGGATGAATGACTACTTCATTGTATTTGTGTTCCACTTGAAGTTTCTATTACAACGTTGCATTATAAACACCTCCTTTTAGATTTTGACATGCATTCTGGTTTGCGAGCAATTCCTAGCAAATCAATATCTTTTTCTCAAAGAGTGCACCTCAGGGCACTATAGGCTGAATTATATGAACTTTTTAGGATTCACATAAATTACCTGGTTTGGAACTTATCTCGGTTTACTACTAGATTTGGGTGAAAAAGACAAGGCCTCGTAAATGGAATTTTTAATCAAGAAAATTCAAGTAGTTAGAAGGCAAGACAACTAAGTATGGCAGGTAGAGTTACTTTAAGTTTTAACCAAATCCATGTTACAACCTCTACCTATTTATTACATGCAAGTTGAAGTTTGTAAACGAAATTATAATCGATTGGATGAATTAACGAGGGATTTTTTATGGAATGGGATGAATAATGAACACAAAGTTTATTGGATAAGTCGTTGGGAGAGGAATACGACTCTTATAGGAAATGGAAGCCTGGGACTTTTTAATCTTAGTTTTCAAGATAAGGCCGTACAAGTGTTGCGTAAATCACATTTATAACGAGCGACTCATATTGAAAAATATGAATCGCTCGTGCTAGTGTGATTCAGTGTTGGTATCTACGTAATTATTTTTATGTAATTTATTTTTAAAATGTTGGTAGACATGTGTTCCAACCTAGTTCCATCTTTAGGAGGTACATATTATTCACTTCTAGACATAATTTCTACTCAAAATAAAAATTGGGGATAGATCTAGAGAATTTATTTTCCTCCCAAAGTCAAATTGCACCTATAGGGAATTCGGTCTAATTGTCTTCCTATAACAGTAAACTTAATGCACAAAATATAAAACCTAATGCGTTTTATCCAAGAAGTGGAAAGACAAATGAAGATTTGTTTTAGAGAATGCCCACATATCAGTAACGTTTTCCTTCAATGGCAATCTGTAGATATAAGTCCAAATGTGAACCTAGCTGAATTTTTTGATTGGATTAACAATAATTGTAGTATAACATAAAAGCAATTGCAATTGACATCCTTCGTCCAATTCCTGTTTGGAAGATAGCTGTGGAAACTGTGGTTTAAAAAAATAGCTCGATTTTTCAGACAATAAATATTGGTATCCCTTTAATTCATTAAATCCGCATAACTATGTTTGATATTGGGCTTGTTTTCATCAACAAAGAAAATTATTCAAAGTGGACATCCTTAATCTCAAGCGATAGCCGTAAAAACCTGGTTGGGTTAAGTTAAATACGGATAACTCTATACTAGAACCAGGCCAAGCTACTACTGGTGGTTCGAGCCCGGATCCTAATGGTTGTCTATAGAAAAATAGGAAATATGGATATCCTCGCAATTCACAGCGGGACTTTGGGCAATCTATTAGGGCCTTAGGGGTTGCTATCGTATACAACTTATACTTCATATAGTTGAGATTAACAGTTAATTATCTTTATTGTGCGACTTTTGTTAAATTCTCAGGATCTTAAGTCTTCATACTTTGATGCCATAATGGTTTACAGAGAATTTTGTCCAATGACCCAATTGTCACTTGATGCAGTACCTAGGGAGCTTAACCATGCAATGGAACGGATGTTCTAGCCCAGCATGCGCAGTCATCCGAGGAAGAAGCCAAGTCCTTTATTGTTTAGCCAATTTGGATATAGAAAATTTTGTTGGTGGATGTTTCAAATGTTGGCTTATGTAAGTATACAATGTAAGTTTTTAAAACTATTAAAGAGGCTTAAATAAACGACTTGCAAGTAAGATTGACTTAAAGACACGAATAATATCACTTCTTTTAAAGAATTTATGCCTCACACAATTGTTAGGAGATTGTAGAATTCTTAGGATATAACTAAGTCTTAATACTTAAATAGCAAATATTTAAGTATCAAACCACATTTAAAAGAATTTGAGATGTATGTGTATAGTTATATGCTAAGAATAGAGATACAAAGAAAAGTTCTAATGATAAATAAGTTATTTTCACTACCAGATTTAAGACATTTTATATCATGAAAGATATCCTAACCATCATAACTCTCCCTAAGAGTCATATTGTTAGGACATGGATTGGATCATTTGGATTTCAAATTAATTAGTTATTAATTAACCCGAAACATCATCACAAATGGATGCAACTCAAACACATAAAACTTTTAAGAAATTGATCAAGAGTTGCAATCTTTCAAAAATTAACCATTATAATAAAATTGGAGACAGGATAGTGGATTACGAGTGTAATCAAGCCTGTAAAATTCATTATGCTAGACAGATTCATGATCACAGTCATGATATGGCCTTGGTTGCCTAATTACAATCGTGATTAGTCCACTGATCTCCGCAGACTTTCAAGAAATTCATCTTGGCCTTGATTACGATTGTGCTTATCACGAACTCTATAATTTTAGTTCATTTTTCTTCTATATTTTAAGAGCATGATCTACATTATGGATTGCATAATTGACAATCTATTTCTACGATCTCCTATTAGATTGTTGATTATGTATATATGTACACAAATAACTCCATGATTATGCTTGAAGAATAATATCATTAGATTTGAATTATTCCTTAATGTGAATCATCAAAGTTGTAACAAGTAATAAGTAGCTTATTGCTTTGAACTTCCACACTACATATCACAACTGGAGATCTCATACACATAAACATGCTCACATTCAAATAGTTGATTTATTATAGTGCGTTTGAGGCTATGTGCTCATCTTGATTTCATGAACATTTACAAAAGTAAACTCCTTAAGCTATTATTAGTAGCAGCACCACTCCTATATGCAAATAGGTGGAATACGTCAAACAAATTGATAGTCATAACATCTATCCATTAAGAGATGTTTACCATATCTCATCCTCTTATATAACCAATTAAAAATGACTTGGCTTTACCCTCTGAACCTTAAACTAGTGATGTGCTATAATAAGGTAAGGTTTCCATCACTTCTAACTATAAGAGCTTAAGACCCATCTTAGTAGTACTCCTTTTTATAAGATCTCTGGATAATCCCTTTGTCAAAGGATCTGCCAAGTTACCATTAGTCTTAACATAGGTAATGATTATAACTCTATCCCTTATTAATTCTCTTAAATATTCATGTATTAACCCCATGTGTCTAGACTTTCCATTGTAAATTTTACTAAGGCTTAGGACATAATTCCTTCACTATCACAAAAGATAGTAATGAATGACAATGGTGGTGGCAATAACTTTATTCCAATAAGTAAATTTTAAGCCATTCCACCTCTCTGCTTGCCACAGCAAGAGCTATAAACTCGGCTTCCATTGTTGAGTGAGTTATACATGTTTGTTTCTTTGAAGCCCAACTTATGGCTCTACTACCTAAGGTAAATATCTATCCAGAAATTGAACTTCTATCAATGACATTTGTTATCCAATGTGCATCTGAATAACCTTCTATTATAGTTGGAAAATTACCATACACTAATCCAAGATTCACAGTTTTCTTCAAATAACCAAATACTCTAGATATAGCCTTCCAACATTCAGTACTAGGATTTTTTGTAAATCTTGACAACTTACACACATCATATGCAATATCAAGTCTAGTATAATGATGCATATATTAAATTTCCTATGGCACTAGCATATTCTAATTGTGCTATTACTCTTCTTGTGTTCTTTTGTAATTTAACATGATGATCATAAGGAGTTGCGTATTTTTTATTTACTAAATGTTTAAACTTTTCAAGAACATTTTCAATATAATGGGATTGAGTTAACATAATAATCTCATTTTGTTTCAACACTTTAACACCCACAATTGTATCTACCTCATTTAAATCTTTTATCTTAAATTATGACGTAAGATATTTCTTGATTTCATTTAATCCAATCGTATTTTTTCCAAATAACAATAAATCATCAACATATAAACAAATAATAACACTATATTCATTTGTAAACTTTGAATAAATGCATTTATCAGCACTATTATGTACAAAACCATTTGTTAAGACTATACTATCAAACTTCTCATGCCATTGTTTTGGAGCTTGTTTAAGTCCATATAATGATTTAATTAATTTACAAACTTTCCTTTCATTTGAGAAGTACAAAGCCTTTTGGTTATTTCATATATACTTTTTCTTCAATATCACGATTTAGAAAAGCTATTTTAACATCCATTTGATGCCATATAATTTGCAAATGGAAGCAATGGCTAACAACACTCTTATAGATGTCATTCTTACAACAAAGCATCTGTATCAAAATAATCAATTCCCTCCATCGCTTAAATCCTTGTGCTACTAATCTTGCTTTGAAAGTTTGCAAATAACCATCTCAGTTATATTTTCATCCAAATACCTACTTACAACAAATTGTCTTAGATCCTTGAGGCAAATCAATTAAAATCCAAGTATTATAAGAATAATAAGGAATCCATTTGATCATTTATTACCTCTATTCAAAAAGTCGCATCATAAGAAGTCATAACTTTATGATACGTTTTGGGATCACTATCTACACTCAATATAATGGAATTTTACAAAATACAAAATCTCTATTACCTTCTAATTAAAAGTTAAAAGCTTGAGAATCAAATAAATCTAGAATATAAACTTTTACTTTTCTTATTCTTTTATTTCTTCTAGGCTCTTCAGTAATTCTTCATTTGTTTCCACACTATTCTTTTCAAAGAGTTTTTTGTATTAATATCTTGTTGTGTGATTTCATTGTCAACTTGATCACCTTAGATTTTGTTTTCTAAGAATTCTACATCTCTAGTTTCAATTATAATGCTGGATTCTAAATCTAATATTCTATATCCTTTATAGGTTTGGGCATATCCTACAAATATTCTTTTAATGCTTTAGCACCTAACTTTGTCCTTTTTGGATTAAAAACTCTATAGTAGGCTATACATCCCCACATTTTAAAATATTCAACATTTGCTTTTCTTCTTTCCAGTTTTCATATGGAGCAAATCCTAAAGTTTGGGATGGAATTTTATTCAAAATATGACACGAAGTCAACAAGGCTTCTCCCTATAAATGAAAAAGCAATTTTACTTTAATGATTAATGAATTAATTATGTCTACTAATGTTGATTTTTGTATTTCCACTAATCCATTCTATTGAGGTGTATAAGGAGTGGTACATTGACGCACAATTCCATTTTTTTCACAAAATTTTATGAAATTCATTTGAAAAATATTCGCTTCTTCTATCACTACATAAACATTTGATTCTTTTATTATGCATATTTTCTACTTCTACGTCATAATGTTTGAAAGATTCAAATGCTTCATCTTTATGTCTTAATAAGTATACATAGGTAAATCTTGAACTATCATCCATGAATGTTATAATGTATCTTTTGCCTGCATCTAGTTAAATGTCGATTTAATTCACATATATCACTATGAATTAAATCAAGAACAAGTGTCTTTCTTTCTACATGAGGGTTCTTGGTAACTTTGGCTTGAATACAAATTTCATACTTATTCATGTTATCCATACCATTTAATTTTACATATCCATTTCTATTCATATATTTCATGGTTTGCAAGTTAATATGTCCTCATCTAGCATGCCATAAACTACAAGAGTCAACAAAATAAATAGAATAATTTACTTTATTTATTTCTATTGGGAATTTAGGGATCAGAACGCAGCGGAAATATATTTTATTTCTTATAAAAATACGAATCCTACATCCCAAATGGCGGATCCATGCGATTCAATCAAATTAGTATTCATGTTTGTTGATTAGATTTGAACGAAAAAAGGGGTTTCTTGAATATACCTTATATTGATGCTTCAAAACGATCAGCAGATCGGATTTGTAGGAACCGCAGTCTTGCAATCCCCTCTATGGTATCCACACGCGAACGATTGTGTGCTAGCACTCAAGAACACGAATCCAATTAGTGTAGGAATTATTTTTCTTCTTTTCTCTCTTTTAGGTTTGCAGAATTTCTCTGTCGTCTAATGTGACGTAAAAGAGTCAGACTTATAAGGCTGTCTATAGATCTATATATATGGACATGTAGAAACCTTAAAGGAAACCCTAGAAGATATATATGATGAGGTATTTATTTAATATTTAATAAAATACATTATTTCATTAAATATAATTATCTGTCATAATCATTTATTATTCTTAAACTAATTAAGAATAATAGATATAATAATTCCTATAGGTTTAAATATAAACCCATAATAATTTTCATTCGTTCTTTTGTGTGTGACCCTGTAGGTACACTTAATGTTGGCAGTAGGTCCTAAACACCTTTTAGACGTACAAGACATCATTGGTCTCTAGCAAGACATTATGTCTATCTAAATTAGGTGAATATCAGTAATCCGATTTTTGTCTGATCTATAATTTATGTCATTATCCTTTTTGTCATATGATATCTAGATTGAACATAAGACATGGAGAGTGTCATTCTTATATTGTTCAACCTTATCATTTCTCGATTTCCAAGTGATATGATAATACAAATGAAATTTATCATACTATCAATTTATTTGAGCATGACCATGCATTTCTCAATCTCACTTATCGAGGGGCCCAGAGATACCTCTCTCATAACGAGAGGGACAAATCCCATCTTAATCACTCAACTTCCTCTACATGATACATTATGCCCAAACTTAACCTTTATAATTATCCAGTTAAAGACAATGTTTGATTGAGTTAAAACATAACGTTTCTCATGTTGGAACCTATGGTGATTTCAGGTCTAAGGATGCGTTGACATAGTTATTATGAAAATCACTTATGACAATATTCCATGTAGTGAACTCACAACGGGTCAGTTCCGCACACAGTCATCTAATATGTGCCTATGAATTTCATTTGTATTACCATACAAATAGACATCCCATGTTTACCAAATAAAAACTCATACTAGATTTAATTCATTATCCTTCCCATAATAATGAGCATCTAGGAACATTTAGAATAATAAATTATTCATGGGTTTCTATTATAAAGTAAATATGCAAACAATACAAAAGAAATGCCTTTGTTTATTTATATATATAAATATCAAATGATAATATCCAGTAATTGGCCTAGGGCACAATCACTAACAATTTCAATACTTAATTTAAACATTCCATCATAGACATATCTTTTCTCTAAATAAAAATCCCCTTTCATGAGTACAAACTTGTTTAACTCGATTACAACTTTGAATCCCTTCTTATTTAGCAATCCTACAAAGACTAAACTCTTTTTCATATCCGGTACATACAATACATTCATTAGACTCAACTTTTTTTTGGATGTGAAAGAGAGATCGACACTTCCAATTCCTTGCACACTTACCAAGTTGCCATTTCCCATTAAAACTTTATGGTCTTCCATAATTTTGAAATCTTTGAATTGATTTTGGTCATTGCACACTTGAACCGTTACTCCTAAATCAAGCGACTATTCTCTAGATTTGATTGTTGTAGCCATGTTCAATTCAGTGATCATTCCGATTTGTAAGGCTATGAATTCATTTGTCACCCTGGCAACAAACCCTTGATCTTCAACTAAGTTTACAGCAAGTGACGAACTTCTTTCTTGGCTTTCTTTAAGAATCGACATTCTTTAGCATAATGCCCTTTTCTTCTTGTGATTGTAACATTTGCGAACCTTTTTCTTTTCATTTGGTTCACTCACCTTCCTTTTCCTTTTGGAATTCTTATTTTCTTCATTTTTCACATAGTTCACTTTAGAACTATTTTGAAAATTCACTACATCAAGCTTTCGAGTTTCTTCCTCTATGTGTACATGCCTAAGAATTTTCTCAATGATGAAATCCTCAATTATGTGAAATAGTTTCTTCCTGTAATTATTCCAACTAGGAGGTAATTTTGATAAAATTGCCCCACGTGAAGGGATTCAAGAATGACTACATGCAAATCACTTAGTCGATTAACAAGAACTTGCTTCTCATGAACTTGATACAATATAAGGAAGTTATCAATCATATTAAAATCAAAATATTTCAACATGAGAAATTTATCTGCACCTTGTCTTTTAGTATTATATTTTTCTTCTAGTGCTTTCCAAATTTCCACTAGAGACTTGACTGTCATATAAAGGTCATATAAATTGCCTAACAATGTATCAAGGATATGGCCTCTACATGTAAATTCATCATCCACCCCTTTTCTTCTTGGCCCCCTCCCACTTTACCTTCTCTTCTAAACTTGCATCTTTGTTTAGATCTTGAATAGGTTATAAGTTTAGATCAAGCACATGGGCTATGTTTAGCACAGATAACAAAAATAACATCTTATCCTTCTAGTCGTTGAAATTTGTTCCATCAAATTGACTCAATTTGACAAAGTCTTGATTCATGACTCTAAGAACAGTATTTGTTTCACTAGCCATGTTAAATTCTCTAACATTGTTAGTTTTTAAAACTATTAAAGAGGCTTAAAGAAATGAATTGCAAGTAATATTGACTTACAGACACGGATGATATCGCTTTCCTTAGAGAATTTACACCCCTCATACAAAAGTTTGGTAGGAGAAATATATTGTCGAATTGTCCTATGATACAACTAAGTCTTAATACTTGAATAGCAAATATTTAAGTATCAAACCATAATTAAAAGAATTTGAGATGTATAGGTATAGTTATATGCTAAGAAAAGAGACACAAAGAGAATAATTCTGATGATAAATCAGTTATTTTTACTTCCAAATGCAACACATTTTATATCATGAATATATATTCCAACCATCATAACTTTTCCTAAGAGTCACACTATTTAGACATGGGTTGCATAATTTGGATTTTAAATTAATTAGTTAAATAACCTAAAACATCATCACGAATGGATGCTACCTAAACACATAAAAATATTTATGAAATTGACCAAAAGTTGCAATCTTTCAAAAATTAACCGTTGAAATAAAATTGGAGACACGATAGTGGAGATCACGGGCGTGATTAAGCCCATGAAATTCACCATGCTAGATAGATCTATTATCACGGTCATGATATGGACCATGATCTCCATGGTTGCCCTAGTTACGGTTGTAATCGAGCCAATGATCTCTACAGATTTTCAAGAAATTCATCACAGCCCTAATCATGGTCGTGCTTGTCACGGACTTCATAATTTTACTTCATTCATTCTTCTTTGTTTTAAGAACAAGATCTACATTATGGATTACTTAATTGAAAATTATATAAAAAGATTGATGTTGTTAAAGCTCGGCTTGTGGAGCATGTTGAAGATGGCTATTGTATCTTATTGTTTTTGTTTTTTGGTTGTCTATAGATATCCACATCACGTTATTACAGTTACGTGTTCTAATTTATTTATTTTAATTAATCTTCTTATAATTTCTTGAAATTAGATTTTCACTTTAGTACCACAATTTATTATTTATTATTTAATAATTCTTTATTTGATAGATTGATTATGAATATAACACTCTAAACTTAAGGCATTTGTAGTTTACTGTGTGTCCATATATGATATGGACACGCTAAAATTTAGACCTATTACAAATAACCAAAATAATTAAAATAACACCAAACTCCCATGTCCTTAATAACACCAAACATCTATAATACATATTAAGTCATCACCATAACATAAATAGTTAATGTGACTCATAGAGTCAACTACACTACCCATAAATATTACAATACTTGGATTCATGACCTACATAAAAAATAATTAAACGTCAAAAACCAACATAGATATAATTTGGATTCTGTATATCTTCACATATAACATTATTTAGATCACATAGCTTCTGAAGGATCCTCTACACCATCATCCTCTCCATAATTTGCCACAACATCTTACTTAGATAAGCCAGAAACACTTGTATTGTCGTCTAGAAAAGAAGAAGGAATGAGATAAAGTCGGTATAGGATACCACAATTACATGTGCAAACTCAAACACCAACACAATCACGTAGGTTCATATCACTAAACACAACATATAATAATTTATTATCTTTGGATTTTAGGCCATGTAAACATTATAAGGGATAACTTAATATCCTGCCACAATCATATATAATACATACATATACAACATTAAGTACACCCTAATATCGAGTCAATGAATTTAATTTACCTATATCTACCTAAATTATAGGCATTTGTAACTTACGCAGGGATCACATCACACAAGGATCATTGGGTTGCTACCTTAACACCATCGGTACTCTCGATCCACTAATCACAACTAAGTACAAGAAATAGTCATTATTAATATTTGGATATATATTAAGTCCATTTTAGGTTCGATTCTAAACATGCATAAGTAGCAAACATAATATTTACGTACCTAGAACGGTTAACTCAAACTACAAAGGAAGCTTTAAACTTCTATGGAAAGATACTAAAACATTTAACACCTTTTAAAACTAGCAAATATTTTATAATATCATCTAATAGTGTATGGATAAAATCCATGTTAGAATTACACAATGGATTCCTCGGATGAATATGAAGTATAAAATTATAGAAGTTTTATGATTTTTATGGATTTTCAATAATCAAACGTAATCAAATAAAGGATATGAACGATCTATCATTAGATATGATGCACCAAATCTAACTAATTATTTAAATCAACTAATATTACATACGATTAAAAGAAACAAGAAAGAACAATCTTGAGAAAGAAAACTCAATATTATTCAAAAGGGTTTTGGAAACAATTCCAAGAGATAGTTAATCACAATCAATGTAAAAAAATATCAAAGTTAGGCAAGCTTGTGCTAACATAACCCTAATGATCTTTATGTACTCCCACAGGTCGAGTAAGGGCAATAAAGGAACATAAAAGCTCAAATAAATATAAAAGGAGACTACAAAATAGGCAATTGGAATAAAGTGTGTAGGCATGCTACAAGGCATGGGTGTGCATTAGGGAGTGAGCTCTACTGACAATTGAATTAAGGTTCATTTTAGGCTTGATCACCAGTGTAGTTGAAGGCATCGACGTTAGCATGACCATGCCTAAGGGGGTGATCTCCTTTGTTACATAATTAGACATTTGTTTCAGCCTTTGTTAGGGTCGTGGATACAAAAACTGGCCTTGGCATGGCCGTGCCATAGGGAGTGTCATTTACTGTAACTTCTTTTCTTCGTAAACAACATGCTCACGGTCTCATACATAGGCGTACCTTCAAGCTTAGGCATGGCTACAGGCGTGAGCTGGATTCGAAACTTCATTTTTTTGTTTCTCTTCAATTACTATGTTAGGCACAGTGGTCAACTTCAACACTTGTAAGTTTTCCTTCCAATCCTATCTATTCTCCAAGCTTAAGCACATTAACTCATACCTAATAGCAAAGTACATAAGATTTCTTTGCAAATACTCCATTTCATCTTCATTTGGCTCATTAATAATGATCCGTTGAGCTAAGTTCATCAATCTTCTAGGTTCAGATCAAGTTATTGATCCAACTGAACCTTGATCCTTGTCAAATACCTATTTATCTTACTCACCAATCATATCAACTTGAAATTGTTTTTGAAATCCTTCCATTTCAATTAATAATTGTAAGAGCCTTTCCACTTAATTAATAATTTTAAGAACCTTTCCACTTCAATTCACAATTTCCTCAAGAACGCATCGCTCCTTCATAATTTTGACAGTTACAACCTTGTAACTTCACAAATTTCAACTTCGTAATTTTTTTTCGATGTTAGGAATGTAATGAAGAGAAAAACAACTTACCATAAATGTTATTTGAAGGTCTTGAGGATTTGTAGATAGTTTTGTAAAGGGAAAGTAGAAACTGCTGGGAGAGAAATGAATAAAGGAAAGGGGAAAAGATACGTGGTCGGAAGATAAACATATATATACACATGTTAGATTTAAAGGTGGGTAAATGACTCCTTTATCCCTCTTCTTTTGTTTTTATTTTTATTTATTCATATATTTATTTTAGGGTTATGTTAATAAACATGAATTGGATTCTCTCAACGTGAAACCATTTACGATGTAAATATAAGGGTTCATTGTGGTGACGTACATCCGTGCAATTTTATATGATATGAATGTACAAGGCATTGGTACTATATACAATGTTTTTTAACAATGGAAGAAACGACTAAGAGAGGAATTAAAGAGAGAAAATAACCAGTCCTAACAATAAAGTTCCATGGTATTATACTTTCTCTCATTGTTTCTCCTCGTGAAACTCTTAATCAAACCCTAGTTGTCACGCCCCCAAGGGTACCTTAAATGTAACAGTCTGCCACACTTAATATTAAAACTTAAGTATGACAACCTTAGTCATTCCTAGAAGCTTCGATATTAAGTGTAAGGCGTGCTCTCATAAATTTAGAGGACCATACATGGAATTATGAAGCTTAAGAAGATATAATAACAAATTAAGAAAAGAGGATTCATAATATTCATTTGTTCATGACAATATTCTTACAAATATTAGGGGCATTCCCCAGCCATAAATCTATTACAAGAATATTTCTATGAAGTCTATATCTTATCTAACACTAAACTTTATCTAGAAATTCCTTAACCAAAAAGAAAATACCTAGTTGTAGGGTCTACGTGGCCTCAACCACAAATAGGTAAACTGCAAAAGATATCTATAAGCGTATAAGCTAATAGGCTTAGTGAGAACTATTTCCATAAATAAACTTCTTATGTAATGGAATTCAGACAAGTCATTTAAGCAGACAAATGAAATGCAACATACACGTGGGCAAACAAGGCATATAGTTTTCGAGGAACTATATTTTGAATGGATTTACGCCCTCCATTCGGGGTTTGGTGATACGTAACCTCAAAACAAGTAGTTTTAGTTAAAAAAATCATGCTTTCGATCAATACCACCAAGCATATTAAGTTTACTTGAATTAAGCCATGCTTTCGGATTTCCGCCAAGCATTTATTTCCATGTCGCCAAGCAATCGCTTTCGATCATATCCGCCAAGTGTTGCTTTCGACCTGAGCCACCATCCTTCTCACCCAAGGATAATAACCCAATGCAATGTGACTCACTTCATGATATGCATGAATCAATTTATTTATGATATCATAGCATCATTATTATTAAATTTAAGGTAATCATAGCATTTCATACAATTCAAGGGCTAATATAAAACAATCATTTAATCAATTCCGGCCTCGATATTCTTAGGATCATTTCAACAAGTTTTTCTTATACATATCAATTTTTCTTTTCTTAATTCTAATGCGACTAAACTACAAGCACAATCAAGTAAAGCAATTTAAGGAAATAAACTACGATGCCATGTCGACACTTCTCTAAACGAATGAGTCATTCACACACTCCACTTAGTCGAAATAATCTTCGGGGTATAGTTATCCTTCCTCGGAATCACCTAGTCAAGGAAAATACCAAAAATGAGTATTTCTTGATGACTTTCTTGAATTTTGACAAAACAATGTCATAAGAACGTCAAATTTCGTATAAGAGAGAATTCCAATTAAATGGCCATAACTTGATCATTTTAACTCGGAATTGCGCATATAATATACCGATTTCTACCTACTAGAAAAGAGCTATCTATTTCTAAAACTATTTTTATCAAACTAGATCATTTATGCTTCGAAATAGTGGTGATCAAATTCACCACGAATTTTCTCTAACCCAAAAGTAATTTGTTTCAAACATTAAATCATTCAAAAATTATTTGATAAATACTTAGTTATCTATATAGTTGAAAGATTCCTTTTTCATAGTTACTTAGCTCATATTTTATCCATGCTCAAGTATTTATTGTCCAACCATGTTTCTTGTTAAAACAATGTTAATTAAGAGTTTAGAAAACTATAGTTTACAAGAAATTCATTTTGTAAATCCTTTTAAAATGAATATTTTGATTTCCGTTGTTTTCAAAGAATTACTTTATGTTTGTCTTACTATTTTTCTAAGTGACTTTTTGAAAAAAAAATGAATTTCTTCTTTTCTAAATTCTCAACATTAGTGCTACTTTTCCCATTTGTTTTCTTTTGACTTTTTATTTGAAAAATCTTGGTTTTGAAAACTCTTGTTTTTGTTTAAGGGATTTCCTTATATTATGAAAATTATTTTAGTATCAAAGTCATCTTCTTTTAAGAAAACAAGTAATATAGAAAGGATTTAAAAAGCTTTTTCAAAACAAAAGTAGCTTTTAAAAATTGTAGTGAGTTCTTCCTAACGTTTTGGAAAAGAATTTTAGTTTGGTTTTATCATAGATTTTTGATGAACCAAAATTATTCCTATTTTATGGGTGCTAAAACATATGTTCAATGGTCATTTTATTGATGAATATTGGGAATTTAGTACTTGAATTAATGGAGTTAAGCTTTTAGGTCTTTAAAGGAGATATTTTCAAAGAAAGCGAAGACGGGTCAAAAATGTAAAGTTTGGATCAAGAAGAACTCAACATGACAAGAACAAGCCATGTCTTTCAACCATTACAAGAAATAAGCAAAATTAAGGGCTAAATATCAAGCTTTTGGAAGACATTTATGAGACATGACCTGTCCCAAACCGTGTCAACCTGGAAATTCAACTTTGCAAGGGATATTTCTGAGACAAGCCATGTCCCAAGTTGTGTCAGTGAAGAAAAAAGTGCACAGCAAGGGACATTTCTGGGACAAGCCGTGTCCTTAGTCATGTCGATTTCCATAATGAAGAAAACAGCCAGACATTCAAGTGACATGACCTGTCCCCAAACCTGTCGATTTGACAGTCCGTTACTTTATGAGAAACGACTTTTTTAATGAATAGTAACCCCCTATTTATTAAAGAAACGTCTATTGGACATTAAAGGGGTGTTACTTTGAAAGGCCAAAAGACCCGTAACTCCCGTAACTTCCCATTTCCACCATGATGAGCATTCAATTCCATTTATGTGTTACTTTGGAAAGCCAAAAGACCCATAACTCCCGTAACTTCCCATTTCCTCCATCAATGAGCAGTTAATTCCATTTATGCAAAGATCATTATAAATTGAAGATGAAAGAAGAACAAAAAAAAAGCAGAGAAGAACAAGAAAAGGAGACAGAAAAAAAAAAAATACTTTTATGTATTTTCGCAGAAGCATTTGTGCTTGAGTGTATCAAGTTATCAAGGAACATCATTTGTATTGCTAATATAATTTTAGATCCTTTCTATTTCTCCTTGTTATTGATTTATATTGTTTTATCTATGGAGGAGTAGTTTAATATTGCTTGGGTATTGTGGATCCTTGATTGATTTCATGTGATTCCTTTGTTCTTAATTTCAAAACGTGTTGATTTTATTGTATTCAACAGCTTGTGTCTAAAGAATGAGTCTAATTGGATGGTGCATCCCATTGGATTTATGTTTGATTTTTGTTAAAAATACACCGAAAGGTTGATTTAATGAATAGATCTAAAGCTATTGATGAGATTGCTCATAATCACCTAGAGATAAGGATGGTGAAATCTTCTGTCACTCGTTTTGAATTCATCACTTTGGTTTTAAAACGAAGGATTCTTGTTTTTTATGCAAATTTAAGTTGCTAATAGTCATGAAGACATTCCGACAGTTTGGCTTAGGTTTAGGTGCTTTTGACTTTGAGAGAAGCATTAGCATAATTTAGTGAATCCGATGGTTCAATAATCAATACAACTTTTGAGAAAATTCTTGAGTCATATGAATAGATTTAGGTGAAGCATGACCCAAGCAACCTTGTGAATTGATTTTATCCTTTTGCATGCTTGCTGCGAAATCTGTGAATATTAGACTTAGTTTAGTTTTTTTTGTATATAAAACCAATTCTGATTTTTTCGGCTTGATAATAGGAAAAGAGTGAGTAGAAGTACTCATCAACGTTCCCTAGGAATACGACCTAGATCATTTCTCTATGCTACATCTGATGGGTGCGCTTGCCTTATAAGACCATAGTTGAAAAGAAAACGATTTAGAAAATTTATAAATTTAAAACTTGGTCTTTTGAACCTATCAATTTTATATTTCATGTAAAACTATCCTTTAGGTGATAAAATCTCATTTTTATTAGACATAATTGGAGCTTTGAAAATTTAGACAACAATCTTAATCGGCATGATTTATGAGAAATAATAACAAGCAAAAATAACATAAGCAATAAATAAAGTCAAGTATTAGGAGTCTTAGCTTCTTCAAGGCTCCCGGGACTAAGAAGTAGACTAGTCCCAAAAAAAGAGAAATAAAATGAAAGAAAGCAAAAAATTGTTTTGACTTGATGAAGACAAGTCTAAGACTAGAGACTAGTCTTAAAAAAACAAGTATTAAATAAATTGCAATAGAAGAAATAAATAAATTACTTTGCATGAAAATAAATAAATTGCAAGTGAGCTTATATGCTCTAAATAATATATATATATATATATATATAGATACATAATAATACTTAGATAGAATAACAATAATAATATGAACAAAGTAAAATAACAACATAAACATAAATAGATATTCATGAATAAGAACAATACATCAACATAGTGTAGCTTCCATAACATTTAGTTTTTGGAAACTCACATCATGGTCAGAATATGTAAAGAAAAGTTTACCTAAAGAGGGTTTTCGAAATATTATGTGGTAATGGGTTTTGTGTATGTAGAAGGTGGTTTGAGATTATTTTGAGAGAGTTTCGAAAGAGTATTTGGAGGGAGTGTTGAGAGGAAAATTTGAGAGAGATTTGGTAGAAATTTGTGGGTAGTAATTGTGTGAAAGAAGTGAAAGAGGAGGGAGGTATTTATCGGAAATGATGAGTGAATTTTTGTGTAATTAAAATAAAAGAAAAATTAAACAAATTGAGGCAGCTAGGGGGACAAGGGGCACTGGCCATTCGAGAAAGAGGGGGAGATGAGTTTTATTTTTTGTATTTTTGTTAATTAAAAGAAGTAATAAGTAAGGTATATGTGAAATAAAGTTATGGAAAAGGTAAAAAGTAAAGATAATATGTTATGGTGCTGTAAGAGTAGGTGTTAGAAAAAGTAGAGATAAAAGAATAGAGTAGAATAGTAGTGAATAGTGTAATGTAAAGTAGATATGACTAATAAAGTACCAGTAGTAAGAAGATAAGCGTATAATTGCGATATCTAATATTTTTGCTTACCGAAAAATTATAAAACTAATATTTTTGAAAACCTTATATTCTTACGAGTCTAATGGTATATCCAGAATATTTTTACTATTTTGAATCCTGGGACACGTTTTTCAAGAACTGTATTCGTTTGGGTTCAAAGCGATTCGCGATTTTACTAATATGATCTTTTCAAGCTTCCTTATGTAATTACGAACTATTCTACATACTAATCTCTTACTTACTTTCTTAGGATTGTTTATTCGGGATTACCGGACTTAAACCATTACGTCTAACTAGGGTTTTGTTCACTATAGGGTTTCTGGTTGACTTTCATATTAGGGTTTAAGCTAAACCGATCATAAAACTTTGGGGGTTTACACTAGTAGAGGAGGCAGCTTGGTCGCCTCTCCTTTTCAAAAATTTCCCTTCATACACCATCAAAAACTCACAAATCCATCACTATTAATATTCACATCTGCAAATCTACTATTTATCATTCCATATCTGTATTGCTCTCATCATCATCGATCCATCAATATTATGTGTCTACCTTCACAAATCACATGTGCAAATCTAGTTGGATTGAAGTTGTGATGATCATGCCGATATTTAAGTGTCAATAGATTTTAGAACAACTGTTTTTTTTTCCATTTGTTTTTGTTTGTTTTTGTATCTCTTCATGGGATTTTTTCCAGCCTAAGTGTTGATCTTTTATTCTCTCTATCGAGCTTATATTATAAAAGGAATATCTCAACCCTTCCTTGTAAAAGAAAAGTGTCTATTTTGGATTAGATCTTTAGAACTCCATCTTTTTTTATTATTTTATTAGGATTTCATACATTTTATATTGGATCTTGCTATACTATTAACAATGGAGTTTCCCCACACTACCCCCCTCTTCTTCTCTTCACAAGCAATATAAAAGGTGATTATGATCATCCAGTTTTTCCAATATCAATACAATGGATTTATTAGGGTAATGTAACTCAAGAATCATGGTCAATTTGACCTACTGATTTATTGAAGCCTATTCTGAGCTATCGATCCAGAACTCTTTCAATGGTCAAGACTGATGATTGAAGAACGGTATCAATGCAAATCAAACTACAAAATCTTACCTATTAAATACATTTATTGGC
Organism: Combretum micranthum; assembly: GCA_024138025.1. Taxonomy (NCBI): domain Eukaryota; kingdom Viridiplantae; phylum Streptophyta; class Magnoliopsida; order Myrtales; family Combretaceae; genus Combretum; species Combretum micranthum. The sequence goes on from JAMXBD010000459.1 coordinate 375,621, forward strand.
GCATATACACTATAATATGTTTATAAAAATCCAAACCCTAATACATATATAAAATAGGAAATAACTTAGTAATAGAGAGATTAGCAAATTATTATGTGTCATATGACATTTAATAGTCAACCGTAGACGTAGGGGACTCCACTTATTATTTTCTTTTCACAAATAAGATGAATTGAAATGATTCGATTTAAACATGAAAGTTTTGGTTAGGTTTTAAATGCAAACATAAAGAATTTATGGTTTACTTATCCTTTATCATTTGTGTTTGATTTTAATGAATGAAAATTCTTTGGTTCCCTCATTAATTTTGATAGGTTCGATCCTGTTAGCAATTCGGTTCATACTATATCCAACCGTGATCGAATTATTAAATTAGTTAATATTTTAATTACTATATTTATTTTAACGGTTTGAAGAGATCATATAATCTCCCAAAGAAATGATACCAAAAACAGTGAAACAAAGTGGATTTACACAAGTAATTATCGACTTACTATATTTTTGTCGTGAATATTTACAAGCAGAACCATACTTCGAGATAACAAGAGTACCACTTTCTAATCTAATCTAGATTTATAGCTTCTATACACCTAGGATAAGAGGGGAAAAAAGATCAATTATTATAGCAAGAAATCCATGAACTTCCACCAATCGAAGGCACTTTTAGCAACGTTGCCAATCTGTCCAGAACAGGACGACGACGATGAAGTTGAGGCTTGTGCTTGTGCATCGTCGTCGGTGTCCGTGGGACACTTCTTTGGGCACACGAAAAAGTTCCTTGAACCTAACTCCACAAGCTTCTCATTCCTATGCAAACCTGTCCCACCATCAGATAGCATAATCAAGGGCGGCCATTCTATGATTGTGATATATCACTTGGAACAATATATTATATTTGTAGATCAATGAAATTATAGTTTAATTAATTAGACTATTCTAAAGATATTGCTAAGCTATAGCTGAGGTATATAAATGGGCACACGTCAAACTTTTATCTCACTTATAATTAGATTCAAAGATAGCTGAGGTTAAAATTATGTTTATTTAATGATTAAATAAAAATTTCAGGAAATATTTGTATGATATTTGATATACCAAAATTTCATTATATAAAAAATAAGGAAAGAAGTCAAAATAACCCTTTAAAATTTAGCTTTAGCGCATTGCAAATAACGTTTTTCAGCTTTAACAAACACAAACTGGCAAATAACCTAGTAACTTTAACCATATTGCAATTATATCTTATTAAATTACTGAATATTTATTATTTTTAATTATGATTAAAAATTAATATAAATCGTTAAATAAATGAGGAGATCAATCTCATGAGAGAAAAAAATAAGAATTTCCTGTTAACTTATCCTAAGTATGTTTTACCATCCTATAAACTATGACCAGTTCTATTGGGAAAAAAACCTATAACTCGTTCTTTTTTTTTTTTTTAATCAATTTATTAAAGTTTGGAAAGTTATTTCATATTATCTCAAAATTTAAGGGTATATTTATACTAAAGTAAAAATTAAGGTATATTTATACTAAAGTAAAAATTAAGGATATATATATATATCTATATAATATTTTAAAATTTAAGGTTATATCTGCAGCTAGATTAAAGTTTAAAAAATATTTACAATTTTTCCAAAGAAAAAAAAATAAAAATATCTATAAAAGTTCATAACTCTCCCTTTTATCTAACATCAACTCCATTAAATGTGTGGCTGTAATCGAATTGTTCCACTTCTAATTTCTGCCCCCAAAAACTCAATATCTTGTTTGCTAATATCATAAGAGGATTTACCATTCTATTTAATTGTTTATCGTGACTATGCAACTGATGTTCACATTTAACTTAGATATGACATGCTCAAAATTCAAAAGGTATTCTTCATTTTATTTGATTCCGTCCATAAAAACTGATTAACTCTGTAGTTAGAGCATTTGGACATAAACTATTAAGAATCCTACGAAATCCAAACAGAGTTTTTCTACTCAAATAAGTGGTAATAAACTTATGTATATCTTACTTTCCAAACTGAACTGCGAGTAATGAAGATCGAACCCTGCTGGATTCGCCGTCACCAACACTGGCCGCCTCCCTTCCTTCACGTACTGCGCCACCACAGCCGCAAGCAGATCTCCAACGCTTGAGTCCGGCGTCATCACCACCTGTACGGTCCCAACACTTCCTCTGATCGTCACGTTCATTAACAGCTTTGGCACCCGGCGTCTGTCTTGCCCCACCCCTACCAAACCCTTATCTGCTCTCAAGTCCGGGACCGTCCACGGCCGTTGAAGGACCGTCGGAGCCTTATCCAACGCCGTTGGATTCCTTCCATGAAACGATGACGATCTCTCCGGTAACCACCCCCTACGAATCTTCTCGTCCAGTACTCTCTTGCTAATCTTTGAACCTGGCGACATCGATGATTATATATATATATATATATATATATATCGTGTGTGTATGTGTGTGTGTGTGTGTGTGTGTGAGAGAGAGAGAGAGAGAGAAGGGTTGTGATTATCTCAAACGACGGTGGCGAAAGAAGCGGAGGCGAGGGAAACCGAGAGCTGGAGAGGAGCTTCGGCGGCTCTCCGATTTCCGGTGAACGGAAACTATCATAACAGAGTGGGACAGACGTAAATAAGTGGGAAAACTGTGGGTGATAATAATGGTGATATTATAAAAAAAAAAAAAAAAAATATGGAGTATAAGGTTGAAGCACAAGTTTGTGTGTATGCATTTATAAACTATAATGTCGATGAAGACAAATGAGCCGGAAACCGGCTGGATCCGTCGTTAAAAAGTAGGGGACGTGGACATTTATTTATCCAATGATGGTACTAGATTGCCGGTTAATGCCGGTGACGTGGATGTCTTATAGTGATCTTGATGATCTTCATTTTGCTTTTATCAAAGGTGGAGTTCTTCTTGGACACGCAAAAAGATGGATTTACAAGAATCAACGGTCTTTTTGTTTGAAAACATAGAACCGAGGAGGAATGTGTTTATAAGCAAAACTAAATTAAACAATACTTAATATCTCAAACCATATTTGGATTTTTGTAAAATATATAATTAAATATTTAAATTTTAAAATTAATCAATTCGGTATCTAAAAAAACTTTTTGTATGTATCCATATTACCTTCGTTAAATTAGCTAATACTATCATCCGACATAAATTTTTAAGTAATATGACAAATATATTGTTAGTGTATACGAAAGCTTTTTTAGTACAAAATTTATTAGTTTCAAAGTTCAGATACTAAATAATCAGTTTCAAAGTTTAGATGTTGAATTAATCAATTTCAAAATTCATATGCTAAATTGATCAATTTTCAAGTTCAAATACTTAGTTGCATATTTTTTATATGTTTGTTTCATCTTATTGTTATATTTTGAATCTTATTTGTTTCATTTCAAATAGATGTTTATCAACAAACAAATACAAAAAGAAAAAACAATTTCATTCATAAACAGATGAGATATATATAAGATATAGAAGCATATTAGATGTAAATAAGATAGAATGAAAATTAGACAATCCAAGCAAACCTAGGTATCATTTGGCATTTGCAACATTTATCCCTTAAACAGACATTCATTATTTTTCCAAAAATGAGAAGAATGAGTATTCTCAACTTTCTACCAGTCACGAAAGAGTTACCCTCCTATGCCGCAATTATATAATGGGTAATATTGCATTTGAGGTTACATGTCTTCAAATAACTATCTTAATTTAAAGATTAGTATTTTTATTATTTAATCAAAAATTTCAAGGTTCGTATATGTATTTAAAAGCTACCAATTATAATATGATATTATTGACATATCACTTTATAGTGTGTCTTTTCATGTATTAAAATATTTTTCTTATTCAACTAAGATAAGCTGAAAAGAAAATTTTATATCAAATATTTAATATTTTAGATTTTGATTGTCAAACCTTTATAATCAATGGTTTAACCAGTCTCTATGGTAATTAATTCTCATTTCAATCCTCCCCTCCCTTATAGATTGCAATAGGTAGTAATAGCAATTCAAGGAGAAAAAAGAAGAAGAAGAAGAAAGAAATATCTATTTTTAGAGAGAAAGAAAAAAAATGGGAAAAAGGACAATTTCTAAAATTAGAAGTTTTGGGAAAAAAAATTCTAGAAATATCACACATGAAGGAAATCATGATTATTGGAGTATGACATCTTGGCTTCAAGTCATGATTTTATAGCATTTCTTGGTGAGCCTAAATACAAAGTTATATTACTTGTACCTATTATATTCATTTCAAAAACCAACTCCACAGTACATATGACATACTCCAAAACAAGTATACCAAACCCATATCTCATAAACAACCATCAAACTTCAAAAACTATACAACACGGTATCACAATCCCACAATTTGCATAAAAGATAAAACTTCATAAATAGATAATAACCATATATCAAAACACAATGCATGAATTAGTAAAATGTTAATATGGTAAGTTTTGTTTTAATAGTTAAGTTCTTTAAGAAGAAATACATAAAATCACTCATAGATTGCTGTCGTCTACTCCATTACTTATCTTATCATTGTAGTTGTTGATCCTAGCTATGGTATTGGCTGAGTATGTAACTAGATTAATTGTGTGCCTCACTTGGTAGATTGTAGCATGGACCCTAATGCATTGGGATTGGATGTTATGTAACCTAGATAAAACCTTTACCCATATTATCGATAAGAGCTTATACACACCTTCTTTTCTATATAGCCAATGAAGTCCACAATGATGCTCTAGAGCTCTCTCCTAGAAGTGTCTCACATGAAATGGAGCATGACTTTATAGATCTTGGATCTTCAAATTGAAGATCGAACAAACACCTATCTTTAATATTAGGTTAGGTATTCCTATGGGCTCGCTTCCTACCCTGGCCTTCTCTTTGTGGCCTGCGATGACCTCTTTAAGATTTTTGGGGTGCTAGGGAGTCATCCCTATCATTAACAGAGCTGCAAACTCCGGTGGGTCATATAGTGTAACTTACATGAATTGAGTGACCACACTATCAACTTATGACACCTTAGATAGGATGTATATGTGGTCAATGTGGGACAAATTGAGAGATGAAGCTAGAATGCATTACACTGTGCACATTCAACAATTGATCATAAATTAAGTATTTTAAAGGACTCAATAAATGTCAGTCTGCCTATCATATCATACTCTATTTGCCCCCTTCCACTATATTTCCATAAGCAGAGCACACAATTCTAACATTCTCCATTTCTACCTATTATCTATCAACTCAAAACATTCAATTAGCAAAACCCTATCTAGCAAACTATTTTATATTCGTTCATCAATATAAGCTCATTCCAAGTAATTGGATCATAACTTGTGTAATTACAAATGAATCCATATCCATTTTACAAATTTAATGGAAATTTTTGTCATAACCCATCAAGGTTTTAGTTAAAATTCAATTAAACCTCCGCATCAAAACCATTTTCATTTGCATAGTAACATACAAATAATTGATATAACCTGAAAAATAAATGAATGGCCTCTAATTTAATTCTCACACTCTAGCACATCTCTAAGCATGTAGAGAATATTGGCAATAATTTACTAAATGCTTAGAACACAAAATAAATAAATAAAAATAAAGATCATACTTGTCGCTTGCTCAAATTTGGTAGGGGCTGGGTGTTAAACTAAATTATCTTATGTGTGATTTTGATGAGAGCAAAAACTATGTAAATCTTTTATAAGTACACTTCACTTGAATAAGATTGACAATATAAGGAAATTCATTGTCAAAGAATATGTGATATGTGTATGTGTGTGTGTGCTTTTTCATATTATGTTTGTAGGAAGCATCTTTGTGTTTGAAGAAGTTGCAACGGCGCCAATTCAAAAGAAAAAGCAAAGTCATGATCAAGCAGACTTTTTTCAAAGGGGCGACAAGGCGCGGAGCTTGAACCGACAAGCCGGTGGATTTTTAAATCGATTGTTGCACACATTTAATGTTGTCATCTGTCAGGCATTATCACCAACATACGCTTTTACTTTTGAAGACTATAAATATATATTCTTTAGAGATTCAGAGAACTTTGAAAGAGCTTTCGTTTGCAAATAAACAAATCAAGAATCCTTTTATCATTATTGTTCTCTTGTTCATTACTTTGCAAATTCTGAGTAAGAAGAGAAAAATCAATTTAAGTGCTTTGTTCTTATTTTATAACTTTATAAGAGAGCACTACAAAAGAGAAGAAAATGTTTTTATTTTCTAAGTGTTGTAAACTGGTATATTGCTCTTATTTGAGCTTGTATGATTGAGATCAATAAAGTATGTGAAGTCCTCTGATTGGAGACGATTTGGGTTATCGTGGACAGTAGAAATCAAGTCGAACTCCATGTTAAATTGGACTTAAATCTTCTTTCTTATCCCTTTAATATTCTTTTTAGTTCTGAATTATTACCCAATCTGCTGCTATTAAAGTTTAAATTGATCTTTTGCATAAAAATTTATTATTTGAGCATTTTAGGTTAAATACTTAATTCAGCCCCCTCTCCCCTCTTCAGTATTTTTCTAGTGCGTTTTCAGTAGATAAATTGATAATGGATTTGTAATACACTACAAGAAAACTGGACTTTAGAGACAGAAAATTTGCAATGGAAAATAGGTAAAATAAGTTATATTTCCATAAATATAATTAGCGATGATGGTTTTTGTGATAGAAATTTATGTTTAGAGACAGAATTTTCATCTCAAAGCCCAATTTTCTTGTAATGATATAGTATATAGTTTTATAAAATAGAAAGTTCCCAATATGAGCACTTCAATGCTTAAATTAGTGTTTGCCATAGAAAGCCTACAAGATAAATTAGAGAAGATGGTTTTTATACGACTTTACTTTGATCTGGGTAGTTCGATCATTTTTATAGATGACTGACCTGGTGGTTATGTCAATTGTGGGTGAGTGAGCGAGCAGTTGGCTTAGTAGTTGTGTTCTTTGTGGGTGAGTTAGTAAGTAGCCAGTTGGCTTGGTGGTTATATTCATAATGAGTGAGTAGGTGATCGTGTGGTGTCACGATACCACGTTATGTGGATTGATCTAGACTGAGTCATGGTGTATCCAAGTGGAAGTGTCCCAAAGGCATTTGGGTACTATTCTTGTGTTGATAAGGAGAAAGTTCACCAATGGAGCCTAAGGCCATATCTTTCTCTTGTCTAGTAAGATGAAAGGTTTGGCTCGAAATAGGTCTAATGTTAGAAATAGACCATCAACAATACCATTAGTCATTAGACATGCATAAATAGTTGAGACAATTCGTCAAACACTATATATGTTAGTAATTGTGTCTTAGGCTAGTCATTGGATATTGCATTCTTATATTTTATTAATAAAGAGACATTTATTATTATATTGAATGCATGTTCACTTTATAGTAATGTCCATGAATAATCATGTAATTATTTTAAATGTCTCTAGATGCTCATTATTATGGAACATTAACAAATTAAATCTAGTATAAGGTTTGATTGATAATCATGTGATATTATTTATATGGAGATACAAATCAAACTCATAGATACATGTTAGAGAAATAAATATCATAAGAGATTCTCATAATAATCATGTCGCCAAATCTTCAAACCTAAAATCATCATGAATTCCAACATGAGGAACATTGTGATTTAATATAATCAAACGTTATCTCTAACTGAATAATTATAAAGATTATGATTGAGCATAGTATGAATCTTGTAAAGGGAGATGGGTGAATAAGATGAGATTTATATCTCTCATTATAAGAGAGATATCTTTGAGCCCCTTGATAAGTGAGACTTAGACATGCATGGGCATATTCAAATGAATTGATAGTATGATTAGTGTCATTTGTTTTATCAATCTACTTAGAAATCAAGAAAAGATAAGGTTGAACAATATAAGAATGACAATATCCATGTCTTATGTTCCATCTAGATATTGTGTGATAAAAGGATCTTGACATAAGTTATGGATTAGGTCATGGTGGATTGACTACCTTCATTTAATTTCTTATGACTTGTGAGCTTAAAACAAGATTTAAGCCAACTACTAATGTTAAATGAACTTATAGGGTCACACATAAAAGATGAGCTAATATGAACACATGAATAAGTTTGAAAAGTGTTCAAATTTATTATATATTGTCTTGATTAAATTATCCTATTTAGAATAGGAAAGTGAGTTTTTATGTTGAATTAAACATTTATTTTTGAACTTGAATTTTAAAATAAAAGGTAATGGATAATAATGAATCTTAGTTACCTATTCAATTAGGAAAGGATGGGATAAAAAAAGATAATGTTTTATTCCGATATATATGTATATATTATGCTCTCTCTATTTCATGAGATACGAACTGTTTAGAGAGAGAGAGAGAGAGATCCTAAAACACATTTTTAAATAGAAAATAAGATTTTATGCACAGAGAGAAGAAAGGAACGACAATAGCAAATTGCAGGTGCTAGCACACCTATGTTCATGTTCCGAAAGGGGTTGGCTCATGTGGATACTGGTAGAGAATTTTTTAAAGAAGCAATACTTAAATTCGATGGTTTTTTTTTTAGATCACGTCTAGATTTACTTGGAAGGAACCCTTGTTTGTGTTTTTGGTCAACAATAATGGTAAGTCTTGTGTCATGGGTATCATTAAAATACTTTCAACCTTAAGCTTTGGGATTTAAGCTTCTCTCTCTTATCTTTTTGTTACAGATTAAGGTTTTGATTTTTTTTTTCACTTTTCTTTTCTATACTAAAAATTAAGGGTGTCTCTTGCAATTGAGAGTTTTGAGCTTCTTTTTCCTCTTATCCTCTCTTTCGAATGTTATCTTTGATTCAATTTCCACTTGCATTTCAATTTAGGGAAACATTAGGATTTTTCTGTCTTACATGGATAAATTAAGTTTCATTTTTACTACTGATGGAGTGTTTTCCTTTTATCAAATTTAATTTACAAGGATTAGGCTAAGATTACTTAGGGTTGATCGTGAGTTTGATACGAGTATTTATCCGAATAAGCAAATGAAGATGAATGACGTTACCTAATGTAGTCTTAATGCATATGACAAATATAATTGGGTGGTAAATCAAAACTTTTAAAATTCAAGATGTAAAGTCAAAGCAATAAAGTCACGCATTATCTCAAATATAAAAATGAATTGATCTAATCATAAAAGTAACGATAAATCATATCAACAAATCTAGCAAACTTTCAATACTACATAGCATTCCTTCATTTGCCAAGCTATGCCTCCCTTTCCCTACTAAAGTTAGGCTCGTAGAATATACCCATATGGTTGATTGCATGATGTTTAAAAATGACAACAACACATAAAGTAGCTTACAAATGTTTTGATAGTCGTATTGAATATTGATTAAAAACATCCTAGAATGAAATATATCATGGTTATTAAATATTTGTTTAATAAACATAATTTCATTACCTTTAATTTGCCAAGTTCCCACGACAAAAAATAAAAAAAAATAAAAATTATGAAATGCTCGCAAAGTAGTCTTTCTACTTCTAGATTAAAAGTATGAACAAGTTCAAAGAAAAAGTAGTAACTTTGTAATCCAATCATTAATACAAACGTCAAGGTTATTTTATCTTGTGAATGCACCACGTGGAGTGACCACTTAAATAATAGGCATAAATTTGACTTTTTTTTAACATTAATTCATATACCTAATTAGGTCTTTATTTTGTTTGTTTCATCATCTTTTTATTGTTTTTAAATAGATTGTTTATAAAAAATAGATATTGATGAAAAGCAGACATTTTTACTCATAAACCGATCAAACATATTAGATACTAATATGAAATAAATATGATATAGATACTAAATAGAAAATAGATCATCCAAACAACAGTATTAAGCTTTGAATAGAGATATATATCATAAATAAGCTTGATGTGCTTTTGGTTTAAAATGTTGGAAAATAGAATGTGTAGAAGGAAATTAAAAGAGAGCATTGCTTTCTTTATAATTAAAGTTAAAGTGAGTGATGATATGATTAGATTAGAGCAATATGACAATAGTGATGGACATACACTATTCACATCCTTTGTTTGGTTAGACGAAAAAAGTAATGAGGAGTGGAATACATAAAGAAAATTTTCCTTGACTCTCCTTGATGTGTGCTTGGCACGGATCTTGAAATTTCCTGGACTCTAAGAATCAAAGAGGACCTTGACCTAATGAAATATCCAGAAATCAAATATGAAATTTCACGTACCTTGGTATAGTTTGATGGAATAACCTTGATCCGTTGGTTGAGTAATCCTAAGAATCTTCAATGGAGATCTCGACCCTATAGGAAATACCAACCAAGAATCTTAGTATAATCGAATAACTCAATAAGAGTCAAATTCTTGAAGATATCACAAGTTCTCAAAAGAACTCAAAGAGAAAGATTTCTCTCAGATTGATTTCTAATCAAAAAGTGATATGTCATTACAAAACAAACATCAAGGACTATTTGTAATAGCAAGAAGGAAACTCAAAAGACACAAACAAAAGCAAGTCTATCGTTCAAAAAGGCTGGTTGTCTTTATTCTATGTGGCGGCCTTACGAACAGCTTTAAAAAGCTGGCTACTGGGCACGTTGTATGTTGATTGAAGGCTGGCGGCTTAAACTTATAGGTTGGCGAGATCGAAAGTAGGCTGGTGGCGTACGCTGGCAGGGTATAGATCCTGCAATGCAAGAATGAAGGCTGGCTGTGTTGTGATTTAAGGTCAGCTGTGTACTAACTTAAGTTACGGCTTTTAGGTTAAATTTGGGCAGCTTTGGATTAGCTTTGGTCTGATTCCACTTGTCGTATTGTATTCTGCTTCTGAATTGTATAAACAACTGGTAAATGTCTTCGTGCCAATTTCAAGTTGATGTTGGTGAACTTTGAATAATCTTCAATAAACTTTTGCACAATCCTTAGAACTATCTCCGAAACTTCTTGACTCTATTTCGAGTAATCATTCTTTCAGGTACTTGAATCAGTTGAGGTAAGTTTGGTGCAATTGTATTTTCACCACCCCCACTCTTTTTATTCGCTCTATCATAAGAGAGGATGAAAGTAAAAAGAAAGAAAAAGTAAACTTCCTAATTTCTCCCTCTTTACCATCCCAAAAAAAGAAAAATCTCTCCCTCCTTGAGTTGTAAAATTTTCTTCCTTTTTTGTACATATTATTATTTTTAAAGGATATTTTAGTGAGTTTACCTTACATTTTATTTTGACATTTTATAATGATTAACATGCTTTTCATTTTCTTTCCTTAAATTATCCACACACACCCAAAAAAAAAAAAAAAAAATCTTATAAATCTTTCCTTTTATATTCTTTCTCTGTATTCTTTTCTTTCTGATTTCTTCTTTTATTCTAAATATAGCCATTAGTTATTCAATGATTTAAACTCATAGCCAATTATGGTCTGGCAAAAGAAAAAAAAAAAAACCTCATATCCAACAATAATTACATTATAAAGCAGTTATTATATTAATTATAATATTTGTTTTAATAATTAAATATTTAACTAAACGGTATAACCTCGTAAATACGTATAACAGGCATTCCAACAAACCCGTTCAACGTGAAAACAACTTTCGGCTAAAAAAAAAAGGTGGAAACAACTTTTGTTAAGGATTGGACTGAAGCTCCATGCCTGCAAAAGAGAAGCATGTAATTGGTCCGGAGGCTTGCAGGATCTGCCACGTGACCTCATGGCAGCATAGGAGAGGTGGAATGTAAACCAAGATAAGATGAGATGGCAAGTGATAAATATAAGAATCCTGCAAACAACCATTGCGTTTTGTCCTTTTGCAAATAATTAAACAAGTTTATGCAACTAGCCAAACTAACATATTGACTAGACTCTGAAATTAATAAGCAAGCGACTATCGTTATATCTTATTTATATTTATTATTTATATATATTATATATATTTATTTATTTATAAATAAAAAATTATTTTTTATCTATATTTATTTTTTTAACAAATATCTATTAAAAAGCAATAACTATAAAACCATTAAAAAAAAATAAAAAGAAACAAAACAGGTGCGTTTATAGGAACCGAAATAATTCTATAATATTTTTATATAGGCTTGGATATCATAGAAAAAACATTTATATAATGTGACAGAATTAAATCAGCGTTAAAGCTATTTCATTTCTTTTTTTTTTTTTAATATTTCACGTATTTTTGTATGTATTCTACAAAACCTCATACTTGACGTAAAACTAAACACGTATAGTTCATATTTATTCCAATTTTTTCTTTCTTTCTTTCTTATGATTACATAACGTGATTATAAAATAAGAGACTGAAATTTTGTCTGTAGCACAATTCCTTAATTGATGCTAGAGGGAAAAATGAAAAACAAGTGATTGGACATGATCATGCTATGCAGAGCATATGGTGGTGAACAACAACTATTATTATTATTATTACTCAACTGACAGAGACTCAGAGAGGATTTGAAACCAGTCTATTTTATTAAAAAATCAGAATTAATAATGCATTAAGATATAAAGTTCATATACCGTGTTATGAAAATTAATACGAATAAAAACTTTCATTTTTTTACTGCACATTACTAAACAAAACGATACACATATCACACGTCATGAAGCACGTTGATGTATATTGGCAATTTTAAAACGTATGGGAACTTCCAAACTTCTCGCTTAAAAATTACTTGAAGATGGACGTCTATGCTCGGACGCTACTGCACGGCTCCATATATTAAACAAATACATTATACATGGCTTACAATACATTTTAAGGCCAATTCATAAGATTCAATTTTTAAAATAAGCCAAAAAGATAGGACTTGTCTGGATTGTTAGATTTTCATATGTACTGGTAATTTATTGGTATCGAATAGTATTGATTAAATATTGATTCAATTTATGAGAAAAACTGTTGATTTTTCATTGTATTTTATTTGTATGATTCAGTTTCGGTTCAATTTAAATTTATACAAAATGATACCAAACTAGTATACCCAAACAGACCCAAAAATGTATACAAAACTCCTAAATCAAAATCTACTTATGTATAAGCTCCTATTTTCTCTTTCAAGCAACAGGTAATTGATGACTAGTGAATAGAAATCAATGTATAAGACAAGTATATGCTCGATTTATCTTTGTTATTCCCATATGAAGGTTGTTTTTTTTTTTCTTTGGTTAGAATCCTATGTATATTTCACTCCTTTATTATATGGAATTTATCTATCTATTAATATCATCTATATTTGTGTAAGAACATCCAATAATATCCTTGAAAGATGAATCTCTACCTCTATTATTCTATCTATTGGTATTACATATATTCATTCTTTGTTGATGTCTAGTTTTGGTCATGGTCTTTCTAAGCTCATTCCTATGTTAACCATGGATCGACCTCTTTGAAGCATATGATAACTTAAAGGACAATCTTGGATATGGATAATGGTGTAAGTTAAATGATATGATTACATGATATTATAATTAGGTAAATTACACCAAGAGGTATCAATGTGTGGTGGGTAAGTTTATTGAGGTATTAACCTTTCAAGTAGTTAAAAAAAAAGAATTAATGTTTAAAAGATAAATTAAATGGTTATCAATGTTTTGCAAAATTCAATTAAGGTATTAAAGTTTGAACTAATTTCTAATTAATTTTCTTGCATTTTCTTAATGGTCAATTATATATACTTTATTTGGCTTATTTTGTGAAACATTGATTCTTCGTGTTTTTATTACCGAAATGTTGATACCTTAAATAAATGTACCTTCAAATGCTAATATCTTTTGATGTAATTTACCTTATTATAATATCATAAAATCATTTTAGGATCTTCAAACTTTATGATTTTCACATATATATAAAATGGACAAATTTAAATACTTTTATCCATAGAATCAAATTGTTGCTTTTCTTGAATTTTGATAATTGAAGAATGTCTTATTTTTACAATGAATCTTATCCCTCCAAGCAAACCTTATTTTTTCAAGAGAATATAATTTCTTTCTCTGCCTTTAATTTGTGACGGAATGATGTGATCTTTTCCTTTTGGTTTTCACTTATATATATCAAAAGTAGAGAAAGGATCATACCTTTTCACCAACTGTTAACATATGTCTACCATCAATACATTTCGTTATGAAAAGACATGTCACTCAAATTAAAAGTTATGCTTCTCTTTGATAAAAGTAAGATATTAGGCACAATTCCATACATCTTCTCACTTAACCCATATATATTCTTTGATAACTTAGAATAAAAATAATGTGCACGATAATAGGATAAAGACAGACCAAGTGTCTGTACTATAAATTTTTGGCAATTTAGTACCCTATGATTAGATTTTAGAAAATTAGTACTCATGCTTTCAAAGTATATCTGATTTAGTTCCTTATTAAATAATATTAGATGGGCATTCATTTTGATAACAAGATAATAACATATGCTTGGCAAAAAATTGTCAAAATCTAAGATGCAATACTAAATAAGCAAATAATTATCATAAATTGAAAGTACAACAGTTGGTTTGTCATTATCCTGTCATCAAAATAAATTTTTCATTGATATTATTTAGCAGATGCACTAAATCTCACATACTTTAAAAGTATGGGCACTAATTTGCTAAAATCAAAAGATAAGGCACTAAATTGCTAAAAATTAAAAGTATATGCATTTGGTTTGCTGTATCCCCATGATAACATTATTCGAAGTCTTTATAATATTAAATATATCTTTATATCATATTATAAAACTAAAAATTAACAAGAGTCATGGAGCTTATATGTCATTATCTCAACTCGACATAGTCCCTTTCATGTACTAAAAAATTACTTGCTAATTAACCATAACTTAGTGAAGAGATAAATAAATGTCTTACTTTAAGATCTTTACAAAAGACAATTCTTGTTGACATAGTTTTAATTTAATTATCTATGCAATATAATGCAAAGAGAATAAAAACTTTCATAAACATTTTAATTGACCTCAATAGTGTTAAATAAATAAATAACATCATTCAATCAAGATTTTCTATAATGCTCATCCTTTTACCATGCTCTTTAGAAGTATTGGGCAACAAACCCTTCCTTAATGGATTTACAACTATCATTTTTATGACAACATTTCAATTAACACTTTTTGTTTTCAAACTTCTTCTTTAACGACAAAGTATTTGATTTTTATTTATTATCCTTTGAATACTAGTCACTATAAAAGCAAATAGTTGTAGAGTTGTCACAATAAATTTTCAACGGCCTATTAATAATATCAACAATTTGAAGCTTTGAAATATAATTTGGCAACCATAAAAATTGTGCCTTAAAACGGGTCACAAACCTTTTGTATAGCTGATGTTACGGGGACGAACTACTTTGTACTTTTTCATCAACTAATAGGAATAAATGTAGGTTTTCTTATACCAACATATCCAGCATAATTCGGATTTGAATAATAATCCCTAACTAATTACCTTCTATAAGTGAGTTGGTATGCTTTGGAGTTGGCTTGCAACTTGACTTGTTTACTGCTTGGATCTAATCAAGTCTGGTTGCTGTAACTTCAAGTGATGCTCGATTTGACACTCGCTGATTGGAATTGGAGCTTCTCGATACAAAGGCTTTGTTGATTTGCTCGGGTTAAGACCAAAATTGCAGCTGTCTCTGTCTCCAAATTATTGCTGCTTAGTCGGTGTACGAGTGTTCTGTTGGATAGTTGCCAGTCGGTGCGCTTTGATTCTTCTGTTCAGTATTGAGGATAGAAGCAGCTGCGTTAGGTCGTGCTGTTCTACTGCCCGACTATGTGGAATTAGCTTGGAGCTAGGTTCAAATCCTGCTACTGCTATTATCCCTTTGTACACTTCGATTTATTCAGTAGTTTGTGTTTCGTGATTTGCAAAATGGTCTTGTTCTGCTCGATTTACTGAAGTTGCACTTGGTCGAGTGATCGAGGAGCTCGGTACACATTCTACTTGATTTAGCCTCACTAGCTAATTGTCTCCCCTACTATTCCAGCTGTAGTCCTAATAACATGGCTCGGTCTCCTTTAAAGCTTGTTCAATTTAATTACGATCAGGGAGCTCGCTATTGTATGGACACTTATGGTCGAAGCTCGATGTGGTCAAGTGCTTAGGTTGGTCTCTAATTTCTGCTATCTACTACTATGGTCAATTGAAAGCCCATAAAAATTTCAACCATTGACTCAAGGGGTCGACTTGGTCGAAATTCTTGTTTTAATTCCTAAACTCAAACTCATATCCTATGACCTTGACTTCCATTAATATCGATCTCGGTAGGGAATTAGGAAAATCATAATATTATCAAATCAAATATGAAAAATTATACGATATGTCCCAAATAGCTTAAATTGCATAATATAAAATCACCGCGTTTAGGCTTCACTCAAAGTTTGATTAGCATTAGCAACTAATGATTTTGGTTTCACAAGTTTTGGCATAGCTAATAATAATAATAATTTTGGCACACTCTAGTACCGTCACCTAAATCCTAAGATCTTATCAACATACCTATTTAAATCCAACTCCATAATTACATTAGAACAAGACCAATTATTGACAACAAGCCAAAATTATTATGATTCCTCAAGCTTAAGATTTGCTGCCAATTGTCATGCATTGTCATTTAAGGATACGTTCTAACTTTTCAAGTAAGTTTCAATGGGTAAATAAACTTAATTTTGGGGGCAGTTGGTGCAATAAAATCACTTAAGTACAACTAAATCTTCTAAGCCTATTTTTTTTACTCTACCTTTCACATTCAGACCATGGATTAGAGATCTTTCAAAGGACCTTCAAAATCCTCCATTCTATTAAAATGTTTTAATCCCTTTGCTCCATGAACAACCAACTCACCCAGCCACCTATGCTCCATTTCTCCCCATCTACATAGCAGTTGCTACTGCTCCTATTTTTCCCTGCTTCAGACATGCAGTTATGCTGCTTCTTCTTTTTTTTCCCCCTTGTTCCACCGACCTGGCCCCCCAAATGCACACCAATAGCCGTAATTGTCACGTCCTGAGGGTACTTTAATAGTAATATACAAGCCACACTTGTATACTATTACTAGTTAACCATCAAAGAGTGATATATTTTCAAATAACATGATCTTTTAGTTGCATCAATAATAAATGATAAACATAGATAAGATATAAATTAGTAAATATCCACCATCACAAGTAGTGAATATTATAATAGTATTACAGACCATAATCCTATTCTAAAAGTTTCCAAATACATAACTGACAAATCATGTATTAACTATCTTATGACAAGAAATAAAATAGATAACATAACCCAAAGATCCCATATTCTTCTAGCTTTTAATTTCTTACTGGACTCATGCTCTTGGAAGTAACCAACAAGATCGTAGAGTTAACCTGAAAAGACTTTAGGAGTATGAGCAATACCACATGCTCGGTGAATAATCATAACTCATCACATATCAAGCAATTTATCGTCATTCATATGAAATGCATCAATCAATCATATGTATAAATACAAGCCTGGATAACCCAAGATCCAAAGCAAAATGGAGATTTATGCCCTCTCATCGAGGTTGAAGGAACACAATACTATGGCCTACCTACCTAGGAGAGACTAATCATAGAGGAAACCAACAACACTCACTTTAATTATCTCTTTAAATTGATCATATCTTAACATTCATTTCCTGTTCTCTTTAGCCTTAGAAACTCCACTAAGTGTTAGTCATTTCGAAGCAATAACATAAGCGATGTCCTTCATGTGTTAGTTAGTTCCTATGGTACTGACTGAACAAAGGTAATCTTACGTAGAACTAATAGCTTTTTGCCTAGAAAAACCAAATATTACCAGAGAACCAAAATACTAACACGTAGTAGTCTGTCACTAACTCAAATACAGTTTATGCAAATCATGCAATGCATGTCCATTTTATTTATAGTACCGATAGTTTTTAGTCAATTTTAAGGTGATCATTCATTATACAAACAATTAGCATGCTATATAGGTAACAAGTTCACAAAGATTTCTATTATCACTGTTATTAGTGTAGCTTAGCAATCAATCAAATCATACAGCATACAATTTCCATAAACCTACACAACAGAATCTTGTTATTATCTTTCCATTAAAGATACAACTAAGCTACAAGCATAAACAATGTAATAGTCGA
Source organism: Combretum micranthum (assembly GCA_024138025.1). Taxonomy (NCBI): domain Eukaryota; kingdom Viridiplantae; phylum Streptophyta; class Magnoliopsida; order Myrtales; family Combretaceae; genus Combretum; species Combretum micranthum. Next base: position 393,825 of record JAMXBD010000459.1, read on the forward strand.
GTTACTCACCTGTTCATCCTGACTAATTGTAATAGTCTTCAAGGAAATCCTCAAGAGTGTCAAGATCACTATTGAGACGAATTAAATATTCATTAATAAAACATATCTTGTATAACTAAACTTCTATGAGTGTTTTAGTGTCCTATACTGTTATTTCTATTAACTGTATTGGTCTTTTAACGCCTTGTGGTAACAGATATTATTTAATATTTTATTTTGATTTTGCTTTTCTTGGTCTTATTTGATATTTATATTTTTACTAGGTAGTTGTAGAGTTTGTATTTAATAGATCATTATTTTATCATTATTATTATTATTACTTTTATATCGTTCTTTAGTTGACTTATTATGATAACTAATATTTATTTTTTTATCATTTAGTTTTGTCGTGATTCTTTTGATCTATTTTTATATTATTACCTAACTATTTTTAGAATCACATTATTTGATATTTTAGCTTATTCTGAATTTCCATTCTTATATATTTACCAATATGAAACAAGTACTAAATCATTATCATATTCTATTCTTATTTGTTTTAGTATTACAATAATATTAATAATATTTTCTGTTTATAAAAGTTATTTTAAAAGTTTAATACTTAAGAATTAGTTAAACATGCTAGTATTAAAATATTTGTATTTATTATTTTCTAGTTTTCTCTCTTCTTCTTCCCTTATATATATATATATATATATATATATATATTATTTAAACTGTTATGGACAAAATGGACTTCATTTAGAGGCATTTTGTGTGTACACTGACATCGAGTGCTGCCGGTGTTTATTCCTAGGATGGTGTTGTTCGTTTTAAATTTTATACGTTTAGAGCTCCAGTATACAATGGCTTCGAAGGTTGCTAATGTACAACATACGCCAACTCCAATGCTGCCAGTGTTGGATTCCAATCTGTCAGTGTTCTTTCATTTTACGTGAAAATGAATTTTGCATAGCGTCTGTTCCAATGCACGCCGTTTCAACACCGCCGCCCTATCCTCATAACCTGTCGGTGTTAAGCACATACACTACCGACGTAGAGCTGGTGTTGACATTGTTCATTGTTTTCTCCAATTTTCTTCGATTTGAAACTTAACTTTCATGATTTAATAGTACATTTAACATCTATAATCCTTATACTACATAGTTTCTAACTTCTACATCTATCATAATGCATTAATGGAGTTTTAAGACTAGATATTACCTTGTTGGAGTTGATATAATGGAGTTAAACTCTCCTCTAGAGCTTGATATGAACCTAGGGTTAACAATAACATTGTTTAAGCTAATGTTTAGTATGTAAACTAACTTAACACGAATTTCTTATCTTGTTTGTCTTCCTTCTAAGTTTGGAACTTGTTGAAGTTTTGTTTTAATGGAATTGAGTGGGTATGTTTTTGGTGCTTTGAGTAGTTTGTTTGCTGCTTTAAAAGTTTTGTTTGGTTTCTTATTAAGAGTAGTGTTTAAGGGAAAAGAGTTGCACTTCTTTGAGGATGTTTTCGGCTAAGTTGTGGAGCTCTCTTCCACGAATTCAACTTGTGTTACATGAATTCTTGGTGCATTAATTAAGAAGCTTAGTTGGAAGATTTGGATTGGCTTTTTAATATTTCCTCTTGACTTTGTTACTCCTTTTTCTTGCAGATTTTTTGGTTGATGGTTTCCAAGGACATCATAGTCGTATATCTACACCAAATTGCATCAAAGTTGTACAAGAATTATAATAATATTACTTAATCAATTTATTATCTAGATTTTAGGGTAGTTTATTAAATCAAATGGTACACATATGACAATTATTTAGGAGTTTTGTCTCAAAAAATTTATTTAAAGCTTTTATAGAATTTCTAGGTTATTATTGAGTTCAACTATAGGTTTAAAGTTTACGCAATTAATTATTTTTAGGGTTTTATCTCACCCAGTTAGGGTTTTCAAAGCTTAATAGGTTAATTTTTGTTTAGTTTCTAATAACTTTAAAATTCTCTAACTAAAGAAATAGTATGATCTAAATATTTATTTGGAGTCTTTATTATGAGTTATGATTTGTTTTTATTCTAATTGTGTATTTATTACTCTAATGGTTCATCCTTAAATTATCGTTTTCTAACTGTAGATTTTATTGATTATTGACCTTCTAATTCTCTTGAAATCTTATTTAAATTATTTATACTTTGAATTTTTGATACTAGCTACAAAATTCTATTTTTGATATATTTTACTATTTATAGAACTTTGTTTTAGGGTTTGAAGACATATTTAGGTTTATAATTACTTGTGAGTTTATTCTAAGGTCTTTGTTAAATTTTATATTAACTTTTTATTTTTTATATTTATATTTCTAATCATTTCTATTTGTATGAAAAATCTCGGGTTTTATGGTAACAACAGTAGTGACAACAACAAAGGTGTGCGCACACACACACACACTCGCGCTCGGCGATGGGCTACTTTTGGAGAGGTAAAGCCTTGCTCCCTCTCCTTCACATTCATTTTGTTTTGTCTAATAAATTCAACCTTTTCCCTGTTGTATGAATCGTGGCCACTATTGCTTTGTTGACTCGGCTTGTGCTTCTTCTATTTCCTTTTCGACCAGCACTTGAAGGCGCTCCTTCACCTCACTTGAGCCAATAAAAAGGATAGCCACACACACACCTTAAGTGCCCCTATCCATGTCATGTTTAGCATCCACGGTGAGAATGCTGCTGCTTCTCCAATTTCTCCTTCCCATTTCTTCTTTTCTTTCTTTTACTCTATTAAGTTTTTGTCCATGTTCCAGTAGATGTTGCTGTACTCACTTTTCCTTCCACTGAGTAGCTTCAATGCACACAATGCGAGCCCCATACATAAACCCAAGTAGCTGCATCAGCTGCTTTTTCATCATCCAAACCAAGCCCACCATTCACCCCAGTAGCAAGCAATCAAATCAAAATGTGAGCTGCTCTGTTCCCCTTCTCTTTTATGCTTCCTGTATGCTAAACTTGTGCCACGTCCAGTTGAACCATTAACATTGTTGTCCTTACTGTTGTGAAGTTGCTGCCATGCCAGCTACTCCTTTTTCTCCCATCACGAGAGCGTGGAAACAACGAACAACAACAATAACATCACGTGAGCTCCTCACCCTTCTATTTTCTTTCCTTGGTATATTCATTTAGTTCTTTCCTTCATTTTGTGCCACATTCCTACCGCTTTCCTCTGTTAACTACATAACAAACTTGAGAAGCAACAAATGATAAAATAACTACTGTGTAGGAAGCAAACATTGATAAAGTCCATGAAAATGATATAAGAGGAACAAATCATATTGAGTTAGTTATTGAAAGCCACAAAAATCATGATTGGTAATGGAATGTTGGGCTATAAGTAGAATATGGAAGAATTTGAGGCAAGGAGTATAAAGACATGATGATTTTGTTGGAACAAAAGGAAATTTGTAATCTGACTAGATGTATTTTGGTATCTTAAGGATCTTATTGCATAAAAGTAATATCATCATTGGCAAAGTACCCGAAAAATCGAGTGAAATTGACTACTCATTCATCCAAAATGGATTAGAAAAGATCAAAATATTACAAAAACAAGAATTGAAAGAAAATTTTTAAATAATACATATAATCACAAGCTGTCCCTATTTAATTCAATACCGTATGAACTTCCTTTAGTAAAAATAATTTTACCATTAAAAATTACTCAAAAAACTGTACTTACTTGTAGAAAATGAATTTAAAATGAATTAAATACAAGTGATTTAAGTTTTAATATAAAAAATACAAAAGATTTAAACTACTATAGTATAGATTGCCAAACTATCCTATGTAGCTATTCCTTAAGTAATCTTTACTTTTCTTACTGAATTCAGGAGACATCAAGTGAGAAGCCTTACCTTGAGGACTACTTTGATCCTTAGATATGGCAGAGTAAGTTCTCTATGATTATTACATTGTTTTGTATGTGTAATTTAGAGCATTAAAAATAAAGACAATAAGCTGGTATGTGTGCCGGGTTTGGGGATGATTGTGCTTGAACTGCTTGAATGTGCTAAAACTTAAGATTGAATTTGAAAACAAATTCAATTGTTTGCATTAGGTATATCCATGTATCCATTTCTACTAATGAGGAATTACATCGTATTGGGAAACGACCTTGTGGGTAGAATTGTGCCGAGGTCTCGACTTAGGGTTTTATATACTAAGAATTTTTTTAATCTATTTTTGAAAAACAAATAAAAGTTCAATTTTTATAAAGCATTTTCTAAATATTTGAGGCTGCATGATAACCTGGAACTGGTGGGTTCATGTTGGGTCAAGGCAACCACGTACTTTTCCCTAACTTGAATTATGGAGGGCGTAAATCCGTACCATATGGGATCTAACCGGTAAATCGTATGTGTTTGTTCATGTGAATGATGCATTATATATGTTTGTAAACATTTGTCTAATAACCATGCTTGAAAACGTAATATGAGAGGATATCACTCACTAGTTGTAGCTGACACCTTTACATATATTCACTGTTGCAGGATTACCTATGGGACACATCCAGATGAAGGATGCCCCAGTTTAGTGTTGCGGGTTTTCGGGATGTTATGGGAAGTGGAGCAACGAGAGTAGGATCACCTTTTTATGGACCTTTATTTGTGCTTTTGATGTTTTGCCTATATTTGGAGACTAGCGATTCTATATAGTCATTCTAATAATAGTATTTTATGTGATACTCATAGTTCTAAGAGATAAACTAGAATGATGTTTTGTAATATGGGGCCCACTATCGCTACTTTATCTGTAGTAGGAGTTATATTATGATTTCTCTTAACCTTTTATGTTATAAAAGTCCCTATTACCACCGCACTTTAGTTTAGACTCTGTGATTGCCATAATCCAATAGTGCCCTTGAATGGAAAGCACGCCTTATACGCGATATTAGAAGCCGTTGAATGACAAGAGAGTCATTCTTCAGCTTTGGTACAGTGTACGGTAGGTTGTCACGATTAAGGTACCCTTTGGGTATGACAACAACTGCATTTTGGTTTTGGTTTTTGATCTGTTACAGTTGAAGGACTCCCGATACTGCCTTATTGTGGATGACCAAATACTATACAACTTAATATTTTATCTCGGGTTGCTACTATATCGTACATGGTGCAACTTTGCTGTATAATTTAGCTCATTCAACATTTTAGGAAAAAGTGTAGAATAGCTTGGCCTTCATGTTCAATCTTAGATTACTTTGATATCTGCCCAATATCCCAACATTTAAACTAATGTCGAATTTGTCACAAGTTTAAAGTACATAAAAATCCCAACAATAGATGCATAAGGAAATCTTGCCATATGTTCTCATGCCAAATCATTCTTTGAACATTGTATACTATCACATTTATCTCCTTTCTAATGTGGAACTATGTCTATTGAATATTTATCCATCTTAAACTTTTCTAAAATTTTATTAATACTGAATATATGCTTTCTTGCTTTTAATATAACTCTATTTATAAGCGCATAAATAATTGACCAGTATATCAAATGCATATGCAGTAATAAAAATTTCTGGAGAGACCTGGTCGAACCATAGGGAGCTAATAGCTAATTACTAGGTGTTTGAGTTCTTACCTAAGCTAAGTTACCACAAATTTCATTTTGAGTTAAGCTATTGAATCGTGATTTAACTAAAAACTAAACTAATGAACTAATTTGAACACTTTAAACCAAATGCCCTAACAACTCTATTGAGGGTTCTAGGGTTATGAGATGCCAAAATTAGATTGGGGATTACAAATATATTCTCATTTGAATTAATGCTATGCCTTATATTGATATTTGAAATTGATTAATTGGGATTTAACCAAACTTATTGGAGCTCGCCTACCTCCCGGAGTAGTAAAATTCCAATTATATCATAAATCATCTGCTAAGGTAATTTATCTGTAATTATAAGGTAAATAGTAATTCGCTCATACCGAAACTACTACTCTAGTTGAAATTATGGACCAAGCATCCAAGGGACTCAATCCATATTTTCAACTACATAAAGTACATGAGTTCATGAGTTTTGCTAAGACCCGCATATCCCTACGACAAATCTTTTCCAAAAACCTAAGATATGCCTGTACAGATTATTGAATCCCTTCCAAGTATCTCTAATCCTATCTATCTAATTAGTGTTGGCTAATCACAAATCAAATAGATTGCAAAAAACAATGTTAAATATCCAATTTATTAAAAATCAAGATCAAATCAAGTCATTTAAACATTAATTTTATCGAATCCATCATTGCAAAACCCATAAAAATATAAATCACAACATCAAAACAATAGAATTAAATAATTAACAATATAGAGTAAAGGTTAAAAACACCTCGATTGAAATTTTCTCATGAACATTTTCAAAAACCCAAAATCCTAATGAAAATTGGACATTGCTTGATTACATTAAATCCTAAAATCACCTCCAAGAGTTGCTAGAACAATAGGGTTTTGATGCCTTATGATTGAAATCCACATATTCATGTTTTGCTACTATCCTATGTAGCCTAAGGTTTTTTTTTCCTCCATTTCTCTCTAAAAATAAAAAGGAGTATTCATAATAAAAAGCAGCGCATGGACATAGGTTGCCAAATTTCATCAGTACGCCGGTGATCTTGTCATGCCCCGATGGGTACCCTAAACGTGGCAGTCCGTCATACACAATACTAAAGTCTAAAAATAACTATCTTAGTCATGCAAAGGCTTCTATACCATATACAAGGCGTACATCTTAACCAAGAGAACGCATCGGAGTAGTGCAATTTACATTGTTAATAATTAAGTAACAAAGCAAGGAAAATACTTATCATCAAACATAAACATGTAAATAATAATTCTTAGGGGCATACCCCACTATTGTCTTTAAGTCAAAATAAAAACACTTCTTAGAAATTTTCAAAACATTAATATAGCATACATTTCATATAAGGAACCTTACAAGGTAACTTCATATTATGTTCCCATTGCCTTTATAAAAGTTTAACATCCTTCCATGACTTCCTTAATGTAATGATCTTTGATTAAATCCACGGGTATACCTGTTTCAACAAAATCTATGGGGGTATAAGCTTACAACTAGCTTACTGAGGTATTCCTTTTCATTCGCACCATGGTTTCAAACAAGTTCATTTAAATTTTCACGCATATGCTATGCATACAAAGCAACAATCACATGATTACACAAATATATATAGTTATCTGGAAATCATATATAGAACGGATTTACCTCTCTGTATCAAAGATTAGGGAACTGTTGATGAAGATCCTCGACCTTCTATGCTAGTCCCCTATCCGCCCAAAGCATTCGGTTGGCTTGGCTCTGACATAGAGTTGCATTCTCTGAGTGATTTGGATTCTCTAGGAAGGAACATGGCTTGTGTCCCAGCACTATAACAGCCAATCTAACTCTACGTGTAGGAGTATCAGTCTTTTGAAGGAGATGTAACTCAATGAATGCTATGCGTGAGTATTTTTTTTTCTTAAGCCAAACCTTATCAAGGTTTATTAGAGGGCGATCAATCAATTTGATAAGCAATAAGCAATCATACAAGTAAGGAAACAAAACACTTAAACATGCAATTTGAAGTAGTGATATTTTAATTCTCATTTCACACATAAACATAGAATCACATACATACGTATCCCCGGATTCCCCATACATATCCATTTTTATCTTTTCTTAGTCTACTAATGCCACTACCTTACAAGCACAAGCAAGGTAAGAAATTAAGAGGAATAACTCACTTGTCAATTTCGCAATCTTCTTAGTCGTAGCAATCCTTAGGAAGGATAATCTCGTATCTTTCGTCACCTAGACAAAAGAAATACTTGGAATGAGTATTTCATAGAAATTCTACTTAAACTTTCTAATTCTATTTACTATGTTCGCCAAATTCACATAGAATGCAATTCCATTTTAAAATGGCAATAACTTGCTCATTTTAACTAGGAATTTTGCATATAATATCCCGTTTTTTACTTATTCGAAAAGATCTATCCATTTCTAAGGTTATTTTTGTCATATAGGGTCGTTTGGGTTTCGAAACCATAGGGTATAGATTCAAAATGAATATTTCCAGATTTTGCGAAACAATTTTCCATTTAAACTTCATTAAAAAATCATTTAGTAAAAATATAGATATATATATGATTGATAAATCCTTTGAGTATATAGATACGCTCACTTTATATACAAAAATTATAATGGTAGTATCTCAACAATTTATTTATAAAACAATTCATTTTGAAGTGTTAAAACTTAACTTATCAAATTTCTTTTCAAGTATTTTGAAGAAATTGTATATTTTCCTAGGTTATTACAAATGAATATATTCTTATTTTATTTTCCTCATTCCTTTTTCCAAAACAAGCCAATTTTCTTTTAACTTTAGTCTTTTATAATTTTTACTTATGATAAAAAATCAAAGTTATCAAAAGTTTATTAAGTTGTTGATGACTTATTTATCAATTTGCATTTAGAAGTTTTTGAAAATGAGTCTTTTCTTCTTATATTTCTTGTTCAAAATATAAATTCCTATTTTCTAAAACTTGGTCTTTTATTTCCTCTACAAATTTTATTTGAAAAGAATCTTCTTCATTGATAAAATCCTTTGTTTTTTATTTTATAATATTTATATTCTTTGGAAATAAGTTTCTTCTTTAGAAACTTGAAAATCATTATTTTCCTAAGTGGATTTATAACTTTATGAGTTGATTTTATCTTAACTTTGAAAACTAGTTTGTTTCATGGTTTTATTATGGAGTTGAAAAGAGTTTAATCTTAAGCTTTTTGTGAAAACTTTGAATACCAACAAATTATTTTCCTAAGACTTAGGTTACCATATTATGAAAAGAAAGTATTTATTTCTTATATATCTTTGGTAAAGCTATCTTTGTTATTTGAGAAAACTTGTATTATTCCATTTCTATGTTGTTGATAATAACTCCATTCTTTAATAACAAGACACATAATAAAAAATTTAGTTTCAATTTCTTTTATTAAAGAAAAATTGAACCTTTAAATTTAGTTGAGACAATATCATTAAGTAGATGCATGTAGTATGAGCATGTAGTATGTAAATGATGAAAATATAAGAAAAAGGTGAAAAGCAAGATGATAATAATAGGTAATGTAATAATATCAAGTATTGGAAATTTTAACTTCATCAAGGTAACCCGGTCAAGTATTGGAAGCCTTAGCTTCATCAAGGCATTTAGGGACTAAGAATAGATTAGTCCCAAAAAGAATAAAGAAGAAAGAAAAGGTTGTTTTGACTTGATATGGACAAATCTAAGACTAGAAAGACTAGTCTTAAAATAGTATGAAATAAATAAATTGCAAACCATGAAAATAAATAAATAACAAGTAAGCTTATATGCTCTAAATATTATATATAAATACATAAATATATTTAGATAGATATGAATAAGAAGTTAACATAATAATAACAATGATAATAACGAATAATAACATTAATAACAACATATATAAAAGCATAATATCAAGATAATAAAATAGGAATTTCACGTGCAAGAACAAAACATGAACATGTTATTACTTTTACTACTCATGTGAGTTTCAAAACAACAGCAGTCATGTTAAGTTACATGACATGGATAAACTAAATGGTTGGAAGAAGTTTTACCTATAGTGTTTATGTGGTATGAAGATAGTAGATGAATGAAATATTATGTGGGTAGTAGAAAATAGGAGATGGTTTGTGTGTAGAGGAGGATTTTTATGAGTGCTTGGTTAAAGAGAGTTTTGGTAGAAAGAAATCTTTATGGAGAGTGTTTGTGTAGTGAACTTAAAGAGAGTTTTGGTAGTAAAATGAGTTGTGTGAAAGAATGAAGGAGGAAAGAGGTATTTATAGAGTTTTGGAGTGAAAATTAGATGTAATTAAACTAATTGAAAAAGAAATAATTAAGAGTGAAGAGAGAGAGGGGGTGGATGGCAAGCATGGGAAGAGAGAGAGAGAGGAGTGATTAAAAATTAATTTTGGAAGAAAAGTGTAAAAAAAGTTTAGTGATATGTGGTGTAGAATTTTTATGAGAAAAGGAAATTGTAAGAAATAGTATGTAGATTATAAGAATAGGTAGTAAAAAAATGTAGAGATAGATGAATAGTAACAAATAGTAGAAAAGTACTATGAATAGTATACTAGACAAATAAAATACCGGTAGTAATAAATATACGCATATAAATACGATATCTGTAATTTTTAGCTACCAAAAAATTCTAAAACTAATATTTTGGAAACCTTATATTTTTACGAGTCTATTGGTATTAATAAAATGTTTTTTCCATCCGGTGAATCGGGGTACGGTTTTTTAAAACTGATCCATTCGAACTGAAGGATACTAGAAATTCGCGAATATGATATTTTTAAGCTTCCATATATTATTACGAACTATTATCAACAATTATTTTCGTTCGTTGCTTAGGGTTTAAGAGCGTGGGATTGCCGAATCTTAAACACTAGAGTTTGTTGTAAGCCTTGTTGACTTTTAGGGTTCGGTTTGACTTTCGGATTGTTGATTTTATTCGTATGATTATAAAACTTTGGGCTTTTTTATCGTATTATATTTTTAGTTCAACATCTATGGTTTATTTCATTTCATTTATGATTATTTAATATTTTTCAGTTCTTAGGATTGTTTAACAAGTCTAGGGATGTGGGTTGACATAGTTTGACTTTTGGTGAAAATTAAAAATTTTGATTCTAAAATCCACCGAAGGATTAAGATCTTAGTATTTCATTGTCGAGCGTTATTTGGATATATCGTCTTGATTTGTGTGTTAGAAATTGGATAGATGATTTGATTGGTGTAGATATTGAATCAACCGATAGTTGCATTTTCTATTTTGTTTTGAGGGTTCTCTTTTTATTAAGAATTGTTGTTTTTGACCTTATTTAGAATTTTTGTTTTAACTTAGGTTTATTTTCACCGTTTCAGTTTTTAGTTTTTGACTTCTATGATTATTTTCTAAAAATTATTAAATTTCAGGGGTTTACAAGCCTTGATTAAAAATTAATAGGCCTTCAATGTGAAAATTAATTTCAAAGGTAGTATTAAGTTGGTGCCAGCTCAAGGTCAGCACCTTGAAGTTCCAGTAGCCAATGTACAGGAAAAAAAAAAAAAATGAAGGCTAGCAAAATCTATTTTCTACATTAGTAGTGTAGAAGTCAGTGCTTAAAATTTTGATTCTATCCATGCTCAAGGCCAGAGACCTTTCTCTCCAAATTGCCGGCGTGCATTGTAAAATTGAAAGTTGATGTTGATTTGTGTTGAAAGTTGGCTGCATACATTGTTTCTTGATGAAAGCTGCCTATTTAGTTGTTGAAGGCCGACAACGTACTTGTTGAAATGGTCGACCTTCATTCTTCTTGTCTCCAATTTTAAATAAAACTTCTCCCAATTGCTTGTAGGTATCATATAAGTCATTCGAAACTTGAAATATCAAAATAAACATACTCAAATACCAATTTTTAAAATATCTATAAAATAAATAATGATTAAGAATAATTTGTCAATAAAAAGTGAGTTTCAAATGACTTTATCAACTCCCCCATACTTGAACTTTTACTTATCCTCAAGCAAAATAAATAACAACACAAATGAAGTCTATCATATAAAGTACAAAATTTTAACTTTCACAATTTCAAGCATCTTTTATAGATCATGACTTGCAATTCTGGTGCCTATTGCTCTAACAAACTGGGAACATGTAATAGATTACTACAATCAAAATTCAGTAGCTAATCTAGACAAAACAAACTTTAAGCTTAGTGTTTAGCAAAAGAACCTCTTGTCCAAAAGTAAATACACAATCCAGTGAGGAAAATTACACATTTAAACTTCACTGGACATTAGCAGGCATATAGTCCTCGCAACACAGAGTGAAAGCATATCATATCTACTCTTTCCCTATAATTTCTCTCTTTTTATTATAAGTCTTATTTCACTTAGTGGTTCAACATTCATATTCTTTTTGTTTCATGTAAGTAATTTTTTTTCTTTTTTTTTTTTTAAAGTCCAAGAATTGAACTTTTGCCTTTCCTCTCTTCTTGTTATAGTGAGTTCACTGAGTTGGTATATTCTGAGCTCATCACCCAAGTGACCATATTTAAAAGGGACCCTTAATCTTCCTTACTCTAACATTCAAGTTTGGATACTCCCGACTCAATTGCCTGAGTCATTAAAGTAAAGCTATGCTTGTTTCTTTCTTTTCTTTTAAATGATACAACAAAGTTAAGATTTTTTTTTTTTAATAAAGGAACACTGAATAAAGAGTTTCTTCTACCTCTTTCATTAAGTGTTGAAAAGTTCTCAAAAGAGTATATACAAGTTAACTTTTTCCTAGAAGTAAACCTGTTTATTTTTCACATAAGGAGTTGACTTACTTTCAAATTTCCAATTCTAAAGCTAAATATAAGGCAAATTTGTTCCTTAAAGATTTCATTACTTAATTTCAACTAAGTATTCTAATCACAACAGCAAGTGAGTAAGACACCTAACAAGTCAATGTCTCAATTTTTCACAAATGCTATCAACAATACTCTGCATAATCTCTCGATTTTATGTCAAATTTTTGAAAAAATTTGGCCTATAATTGCCATATAATGCTTTAGGACAAATTAATTTCAAAGTTCAAAGTATGGGTATAATACAATTCAAATGTCATAGATATTCAATCAACTTAAGAAAATTCAGTCAATGCTATAGGACAGATATAAGTTCAAAGTTCAAAGTTCAAAGTATGAGTACAATACAATTCAGATGTCATATATATTCAATCAATTCAATAAAATTCAGTCATCAACACAATTCATACTCTACTCATTCTCCATATCACATTATCCCTTCCACCACACATAGATTGATAGTGTCTCACTATTCCTAATTTAGCTTAAATTAGGAAATAAACAAAGATATAAAGAGATAAGGAATAACGGTACTTACTTGGTTTTGAAAATGAAAATTGGATCAATTTAGTTCCAACCAGTACAGCAATAGAAAGAGTTTCCAATCATTTCCATATTGGAAGTCTATGCTCTTTAGTCTTATCTTATGATTCTTGCATAAAGAAGGATAAAAGGCATCATAGTAGCAAGCATAAAACAAAAAGACGAAAAGAAAAAGACTAAAAAAGAAACTAGTAGATTCTCATGGCGGGTTGCCTCCTACCCAACGTTGATTTTATAGTCCTTAGCTGGACTTTTGCATCTCATGCTCAAAAGGCTCAAAAAGTTGGGATTCCCTATATGCAACTCCAGCATCTCCCTTAAGCTCAAATCTCTTTTGAACAACTTTAGTCGTTTCACCTTCAATTGCTCTCAATGGCTGATCAAATGAGATATCATTAGATGCTTCAGTTTTATCTCATTACTTATACTTTCTAGCAAATAGCATAACCTCCTCATCTCCTATTCTCAACACTATCCTCTGTCCTTTCACATAAATGAGGGCTCCAGCTGTGGCCAAGAATGGTCGACCAAGGATAAGAGGTATGTGATCATCTTCTTTCATGTTCATTACCAAAAAATCAGTGGGAAACTTATATCTACTAATTTGAAGAATCACATGCTCACATATACCTCTAGGAGTCTTTGGAGTCAGATAAGCCATCCTAAGGTCAAATTTGTGCTCCTCAACATACTCCCTAACTTTAGTCTCTCCATCAATTTAAAAGATATGAGGTTTACCATAACACCTAAATCACATTCTCAATAAACTTACTGGCAATAGTGCACGGACCCATAATCTTTCCTAGATCATCTAGTTTAGGGGGCATGTATTCCATTTTCAAATCCATCTCTTTGTGTTCTAGCAAGATCATCTGATTCTTATGCTCATGCGCTATCTTATTTACCTTCATGCTTGATATCTCAGTTGAATCCTCTTTAATCATCTCCATCATCTTACTTCTACTTGTGATTTGAATTCTCTCCATCTCATTAGCCTTTTTATGCATAGTTATCAAAATCGCGATTTTACCTATGTAATTCTACGAGTTTGCGTTTTTACAAGGTCCTTCCGAGTTGACTCATGAGTAAAATCATTTTTTGGGAGAATCTTACGATTTCAACCGAGTTTGCATATAAACTTGGTAGAATATTATGATTTTAACTAAATTTACTGATTTTATCTATTCGAGTCAAACAAGCTAAAATAGAAAATACAACTGTGTATTTATAATCTAATCAACTATTATCTCTCTTGTTGTTGTTTCTATTTAGTTTCTACACACTCTGTCTATCTTTTTTCCTCCCTCCTTCGAAAACCTTTGTTGTACATTTATAGAATTCATTAAAGTCAAGTTATAGTTATAAAATTCATAAGAAAACTTGTTTGTATCATTTATATAATTAAGCATTTAATAAGTTGAAAATTTTGATTCTCCTTTAATTTATCACTTATTTCAAACAAAACAATGGAAAATAAATCAATTTTGACTCTATTCATTTTTTTTAATATATGTTATATATGAATTAATAATTATTATGAAAAAAAGAACTTAATTTCTTTTTTTTTTTTTTACATCCATTATGTGTGCTAAGTTTTCTACATCTTATATAGACATTTTCATAATTTTTCAAAGCTATTTTGAAAAGGTTATAGAAACTTACGTTTCTACGTTTCGATTCTACTGACCTCTTAGCGATTCTACATATATCGCGAGTTTAACAACCTTGTTATGATGCTCATTTCGTGTGTCATTGACTTCATTATGCTCATTCTCATTATCACTCCAATCATCAACTAACACTACTTTGTCATATCCACTCAACTCCTCAATCTCACTTGATTTTTCTCTACAACTTTTAGCGGACTTTTCTCTTCATTCCCTACAATTTATTCAATTTCCTTCACTACTTCCCAGGCACTTTTTATAGGATCTCCTTTGATGAAATTTTCTCTAACTAGCTTTCTTTTTATCTCATTACCTGAGCTATCCAAGACTTGGATTTCAATTCCAAACCCATAAGTTGGGTTTTCCTCTTTGTCAAGATCATATTCCTTAAATGCTCAATCCAAAAGATTTATCTTAGGATTCTCATCCTTGTCATTCTCAGCCGTATTAATTTCCTTTACTTTCACATTGGATGATCCAACTTGATCCCTTAGATTTCTCTCTGTTGTACTAAGTAGTGTGCCTTGAGGACGATTCTTTGATGCTTTTGAAAATTGAGCTAGTTGATGTTGCAAATCTTGAATGATAGTTTCTTGATTGTTTGACTTGGCTAACAACTTTTATAACAACTCAATTGTGGTATCATTGTTATCCTTGTCAATTGTTTAGCCATACGATCATCTAAAACAAAAGATAGAAATAAAATAGATGAAGGTCCTGAGTATCTTACTACTCCATGCAGTTAGAAAGTCCCATGCAGATTAGGGGTGGGGGATGGCCTAGTACATGTTAGCATTCCTTCAACCTAGCCAGAATCTTAGGTTGCCTCCACCCATTCAACGGCAAAGGAAGAAGGGCATAAGAGGGGGTGACAAGAGCTACATTAGTGCCCATCCCCTCATTGCCATGGGTCTTCACATGTGTCTACTAAACTAAGATGATGGGAAGTCCCAAAAGCTAAAGGAGATCACGATGATAGAGAGTTTATCTCTTCATACATTGAGGTTTCTAAGTACCTCTACAGCAATGAAGAACTAACTGCATTTCTATTATTAAGTTCATTTGACTTTAGTGTAAAGAAAGAACAATCGTATGAGTAGTTTCCAAATGCTCCAGGTTCTTCAAGGCTGTAAAATTTTCACGTACATTTTATGGTAGAAGCCTTTTATGCAACCATTTCCTAACCTTTGATAACATTAGCGATCATGGTTGTAAAAATTATGATTTACTAATCATTGGAATGTATATACTTGATAGAATCATATATAATCGTGCAAAATCAAAAAATTTTAAACATGTAGAATCATATATCTAAACTCATAATTCGATCTAAAATCTATATCTAAATAGTTTTGTATCCATTTTACTTATGAAAAAAAAACATAAAAAATCATGAACTCATAGAATAGCATATTAAACTCGAGATTTTGACAATTATGCTTGGCATGCATCAAATTCTTCAAGATTAATAGGGCTGTGCTCCCTAAACCATTAGGAGGATCATCGTTTTCACCTTAAAAATCAGGGGCAATGATCAAGAAAGTAGAAAAGGTTGAGATGTTTGACTCATCAAGTCTCGAGGTTTGTAAGGAAAGTTAAGAAAGCTTGGGGTATAAGAGTTGCTTAAGCTCCTATTTATAAGCATTTGAGAAGTTGAAAAAACTCACAATTGAAAGTTATAGTAGATTAAATGGCATTTAATGACTTCGATTGACAAATCTTTGGGGATGTTGAATTCTTATTACCAAGAATATTATAGGGATGGGGCATGTTAGCTTAACTAATTTGAAATCTTAGCTAATCTTGCATCAAATTCCACATGCTTAACATCACTACTTGATTTACTCAGTGTAGTCCTCATGTCTCATACCAATATAACATAATCTTTATGGTAAAATGTCACCATTTGCTAAGATATAGTCGAGCTAGTTAAGTTTTGCAATAGATAAGGCAAAACCTTAAGTGGATTAGACGATCATGATAAATGACACCCTAGTTAGCCATCTTGATACAACATGAAATGGTTTGACACTCAAGCATTTGACTTAATAAAGCTTGATAGCCAATTAACTTAGGTTAGCCCAGTTTATGTGTTGGTAATCATACATCAAGGGTTTTGTTGTCGACTTTAGCATGGGTGTTTAATTTGAATTGCCTATTTATTCGGTCGATCCACTCCTATTGAAACACTATAATCTGCCTTTACTACTTGAAATCTAAGGTTTCTTCCTGCATTGTATCTTAGATAGTTTAGACATCAACTTAGGCATCCCATTTGAAAGTTAACTCTCCTTATTGACCTATCACCAAAAAGAGTGGAGGGAGGGTAAATTGTTGATAGGTAATTTGGGTCATGGGCTATCTAGGCCTAATTTAACTTTTATTTGCCCTTGCATCAATCTTTTAAGAGCTTCGGATGACTTTTTTGAAGAGAAGACCCTAATAAGGATTGCAAGGCCAAATCAAGCTATCTTACACAATAATAGACTTGGTAGTCTTCTATCAATCTCAGCATAGTCTGTTAAGTTTGCCATATATCTTTAAGAAAGTAAGCCATACTTACCCGTTTTCTTTCACTGACATGGCAGCCTTTAGAAGGTTTCCTAATATGAAAAGATGTACTTACTGAATCCCCATAGATTTAGTTTCCTAAACAATTAAGAGGTAGTTTCTTTTTTGAAGTTGATCTACTTTCCCATTCAATGGTAGAGCAGCTATTATAAATACTCCTTACTAAGTTTGAGTAAGATAAATTCACTATCATGACTATCGAATCATCCTGTTGTGGTTTTTCCCCACACATTTACTAGGCTAAATATCGAAGTGGTTGTTGGACAACCTGCTGGTGCCCATTGATTGTGTTTTATCTTATAGGTTTAGGATTAGTGTGCCAAAAGGCTTGCTAGGATCAACACGTGTGGATCATTGCTCTAATAAATTGATATCTCTACTAGTTAAAATTTGTGCGAAACATGTTTAAAGATTTTTTTAATAAATGAAAATCATAATTTCTAGAGGAAAAAAAAAGGATTCAATTGGTAAAATCATTAAAAAAAGGATAAATTGTGTGAATCATCTTAAAAACTTCAATTTGTAATTGCATAGATCTCCAAGATATTCAAAATTGAGCACTTTTCTCTCCATAGGACTCCACCCTTTTTTCAGTAAACTTAACTTCGCAGCTGGATCAAAGACCTAAATAGTTTTGCACATCTTGAAAGTATAAGTCCACAAAATTTACAACCAAAGGAACTTCTATTGATATTTTTCACACACTACTAAGGAATCATTATAAATGAGGTGGATTTTGCTTTAATAGTGTTAGGTTCGCAACAGATTTATCTTTTAGTTAGGTAGCGAAATCTTGAAAAGAAATACGGTTTATGCATTTTCTAAAAGAAGGTGCTCAATTTTAAAAATCCGGATCCGCATGCGTGCGATGGTATTGAAGTTTTTTGATGTTCCGGTGCAATATTTACCGACAAAGAAAAGATTAATAACACTTGCTGCTTCAAAGTCTCCTTATGTTTAAGCATCTTTTCTCCTTCAAGCAACAATTATGTGATATACTCAAGTATTTAGTGACTATTGGATAGGAATGTGATGTTTAGCATAAGAATCTGGTCATCCACGCAATAATAAATGGTAGGCCACTCCATCTCCACTCTGATATTCCTTTTTATTTTTTATTTTTTTCCTTTTTTTAATTATATTTTTAAATGGTCATCAAGGGAATCCCACATCTATGCATTCAATATTTTCTACCAATTATTAATATAAGACAAATATCATAACGTTGAATGGTGGATGAATAGGCCAACCAATGAGGAGATTGTAACTTGTACTTATTATATAGACTCCCTTTTTTTAGGTCACATGTTGTGTCCCCCTGCTTTGGCTTGGACCCTCCTGGACCAGAAATGTATCCACTTGATTGATTCATTTAAAAAAGATGAACAGTAAACCCACGAGGCTGCTTTTAGTATGATTTAAGTTTGCACTCGCTAGAGCATATTGACTTGATATGAGTAGAAAATCATTTTTTTTTTATTCTATGTAAAGCTGCTTTATGGTGTTTATTTGAAGAAATGACTATTCATAATAAATTGTTATTGTATAAAATAAGGAACATCAATAATTCATCTCCTTAAATCTATGAATTACCATTTAATGGTTTATTTTCTAATTTTCATAAATACCATTATCTTAAAAATATCACATATATAATTATTCTATCTTTTTGATAAAGATAATGGGCATTATAGATATTTTAATATTTACTTGAATAATTACTTATTTAATTTTTTATCCCTCCATAACCCTATTACATTTCTATTGAATTGGAATTTAAGTCATTCATTATTCTATGCAGTAAAGTGAACAAGCTGAAGAAATAGGTACATAGATTTAAATCTCATTGTAACAAGAAAAATATTCACTATGATATGACATGTGAAATGATTAGTGTCATATAAATACTAATAAAAAATTTTATCGTGAACAATTTAATAAAAATTATAATTTACACACTGTTCTTGTTTGATTTGTTACGAATAGAAATTCTTCAAGATTCACAATATCATTTAACTCCTAAATAATTGAAAAGAAGGATCATACTTCCTGGTACATAAAATAAATTTTTGTTTAACTATATTGTAATTATAATGAATATTTTCTTTTTTGTTTATAAATAATGATGATGTATAAATATATGAATTTTTCTGCTTTTTATATTAAGAAACTTTTAAGAGAAAAGATCTTATCATAATATCTATTTTTTATTAGTAACTAGGCAACCATCGCAGGAAGTGGGGAAAGAAAAGGTTGAAGAGCAATGGTACTGAAAATATCTTCAAGTGACATCCGAATGTGCATAATGGCAAATGACGCCTGAACTTAAAATATCTCCATGTGACATCCGAATGGGCCCTATTACTGGCTTTTCCTCTCTCATTATACTCAACTTGTTGCAGTATCCAAGTGCTAGGATTACGAAATTACAAAATAAATAATAAACATCATGCTATAGAACATATATAAATTAGACCTATATAGACTTACTTATATGTCAATTATTATAGATGAATTAAGAATCAAAAGAATCTGGTGATATAACTTATTTTAAATTCTCGAAACAAATAAATTATAATTTAATGATGAATAAACATAATAAAAAATAAGGTAGCGTTTGACTGTAAGAATTGGATAGGATAAGGAAGACGACATAATATAAAAAGTATTGGATAGCACAATTTCTTGTACCATATTTGATATGCAAGTACTTATTAAGAGATTTTATTTTTGTTTAGTTTCAATGTTTTTATACCATTACATATAAGGGATCACGATTTTAAATTTTATCTAGTCCCATGGAGAGTGCTTTGTCCAATCCTATATACATTTTATAAATAAAATATGGTACAATGACATTTATCCAGCCTAGTTTCATAAAAAATGATGCAAACAAATGACATCGGAGTCCAGATTATATTAGGATGCTATTCCTTTTTTGGAAATCGATAACTTTTGATTGGATTCATATTTATAAAACTAAAAGTTAAAAGTCTTGAAGAATAATATAAATAGAACATGTCATGCCCTGGAGGGTACCTTAGTTGTGACAACTCGCCACAAATACTTATACCCATCATAATAGCATTTGCGAAGCATCTTAACAATAATACCCATGAATTAAACCAAATACTTTTAACAAAAGTAACACTTTACAAATGATATCCTATCATCACATCAAATGTCTTTTTTAACTAAAATTATTTAACAACAAAAATTATAGTATGTCCAAAAAGACTTAAACATCAAGAGACAATATAAGTAGTTTCTCCATCTAGCCTCTCTTGAGAAAAATCTCCCCTAGAATCCCAAAATTAGTTGGCTTATTGGAGTGGTGCACTTGGTTGGGTTATAATCCTGTCTTAGGATACTTGCATGACGAGTCACACTACAGGGGAATGAGCAAAACCACAGTTCAGTAAGATGGGAGTGCAATATCCTAATTATTACTTAACAAGCAAGCAAACAAGTTATCAAACATATGTTATGCATATACAATCATATGTAATGCAAACATTGCTTGCTGTCTTTCGGTAACCGACTTAAGGTCTAGGATTTAAACCCTCATTGACTTAGGGTTTGGAGAATACTTAGTTCCATCAGCATCCAGGTCATCTAAACTTAAATTCTCTTATCACAAGTCCCACGACCTTAAGTGCTCAAATCGGGGTAGCTTATGACTAACCCAAGATGATGGTTTGACAAGGTTTCATGAAAAGACACTAGAAATACTCCGCGGGGGAAGAGGGGGGGGGGGGGGGGGGGGGGGGGGGGGGGGGGGGGGGGGGGGGGGGGGGGGGGGGGGGTGGGGGGTTGTGGTAAATGGAGTATTGCTCAAAAATTCAAAATAATTTATTTTAATGCATTAAAAATTAAACAAATAAATTTTTAATGAAATAATAAACAAAAGATATAAAACATAAATAATATGAGAGGGATAGATGATAATCAAGCCATAAGATTTAACATGGAGTTCGTCTCTTTCCTTACTCTCCACGGTCCGTAATTGCCTCTTTCGAGGTCTTTACCACTACTGTATTATATCAAATAGATGGCTTGCAATGAGTAAAATTACACCCACAGGAAATAAAATATTTCCTCTCTCTTTAAATGCTTTTATATGAATAGCAACATATATGAACTAAGCACCAGAGTAAACTTTCTCTCTTAATATTTGCAAAAATTATGTATAAGAGAACAAAAAAAAAAAAAAAGAATTTATGAGATTACAATAATTAGTTTGTAAAAGAGTTTTGTAGTCCATTCTTTCATGTTGGTCTTCTGAACTTTACATATAAATAGCTATTGAAATTCAAAAGTTTATTAGACACAATGTCTATAACCTACCAAGCATTAAATGCACTCGAACGGCTCTTTTCTTGCCACGTCAGCCTCATTTTTAAGTCATCGTGCCTTAAAACAGTTGTTGCACCTCACTTGTCGTGCCCAAACTTTGCCCTCGATAGTTTCTTATATGCACACATTGTCAAGCTTCAAAAATTCAATTGTCGAGCCCTAAACTTGACCCTTAATAGGATTGTTTGCTTCTTTAGCTTTATTGAGCCTCAACTTTTTGGCATGTCGAGCCTTAAACCTTTAATATGTCTAGGCCTAAATTTGACCCTCAACATGCTCTTATTTTGCGCTTGACATACTCCTGTTTTTCCCTAGACATGCTCCTGTTTTGATAAAAATCTGTAGAAAAACTCCACTAACATGCACAAAACACACACACACACACACACACACACACACACATATTATTTGGTCAATTAAGTGTATTTATAACAAATAAATGGTTAATTATGCATTATATTGTCTCACCAAAATGATGAGGACAATTTATATATAATTAACTCATATTCACTATTGCATGCTCCTCCTCAATTAAGCATCCAGGTTTTAAGAAAATTTTCAATTTTATAGTTTTCAAAATAGATTTTTTATGCTTAATTTTGGGAAAATACAAGCTATACTTAATATGTCAAATTCTCCCCCTATCAAAACATACTTCATGCATATTGTTAATTATGCATCCACTTTTCCCCCTTTATACTCATAAAAAACAATACTATAATGGATTTAATACATGCCAACAAGGAGAGATGCACTGATATACAACATTCAGCTCAAAACAAATACCTCGATAGAGGACTTCACATTTGCCTACACCCATGTAGGACTTCACACACATGCCTATACTCGGATAAGGCTCACCATACTTGTCTATGCTCACATAGGACTTCACCAATTGCCTATGCCTAGGTAGGACTTCACACCACTTGCCTATACTTAGATAAGACTTCGCCATAGATGATTATACTCGGATAAGACTTCACCACATTTGTCTATGCTCACATAAGACTTCACCGCTTACCTACATCCATGTAGGACTTCACAATACTTGTCTATTCTAAGATAAGACTTCACCATAGATGCCTACGCCCATGTAAGACTTCACCATAGATGCCTCAACACTTGAGGACTTCTCACCACAATGCCTACACATAGTAGGACTTCACCATATTTGTCTCATCATAAGAGGACTTCACACCAGAGAAAGCAAGCTCTCTCATATAATAGATTTGCAATCACATCAGAGCATCACCTTCACAAAACCAGATATGCAACTATCAATACGAATCATCACAAAAATAGATCAAATCAAGTGTAGATCAGATTTTTAGGCATATATTATACATAGCAGTTTATTTAGCCCAATATTCCGTTCTATGTCAACTTAGTTCAATAATGCTTAACACCTATCTTTCTTGATCATTCTCAATTCTCTTCTTAAAGTGTAGAAACAATCTTCACTCAAGGGTTTAGTAAAAATATTAATGATCTTATTGTTTGTATCAATAAATTCCAAGCTGATATCTTTGTTTAAAACATGATCTCTAATGAAATGATGTCTAAATTTAATACGCTTCGTTGTCGAGCCTGGACTTTTCTACTTATCTGGTTCATTTCTCCTAACCCGATTCACATTAAACCCGAACCCATTTAACATGAATCCTCGACTAGGGGTTAAAAGAAATTTTAATTTTTGAAAACTTTTTAGAGTCGCCACCCGATATAAATCGGAAAAAATAAAAGCTAGGATCAATGGGTCCGTTGATCCTAACTTAGCTACTAGTCTGCGAAAATTTGATTTAAAAACCAAACTTTTAAAACCAGATATCATGGATTCGGGGCTAACCTATTAAAACCAAATGGTTACCACTTTTGGAATTTTAAACTTATAATTTATCCTTTTCATACTCAAAACTCAATGAAACAAAACAAATATTTATAAGTCACATTTTTCTATTTTTTTTTTTTAGAATATGAATATCAACAAAACATCTTATATTTTCAAAATACTTATTCACAATATTAAAAAAAAACAAAAACATTTTTTTCATTTTTTAATGTCGCCCCGTAGGTGCCTACGTACTCGCTAATCGAGATCAGACAAAATGTATTCTTTTAAAAAGAACTTTAATTTGTTGATCAATTTTAATTTTTGAACTTTCATCACTTTAAGTTCATTAAATTTTGAATTTTTATGAAAATCATTTTTGATGGTCCTATGATCTAATCAATTGATTTTCATTTTATGAAAATATAATTTTTCTAAGTTTGAAAATCATTTTTTTTATTTTGGTTTTGGAAAATCCAATTTTGTCATTTTTATTTTATTTTTATCATTATTATTATCATTATTATTATATTATTATTTTTTATCATCACTTAAACTCACGACATATTCAAAACATTTTATAATATATTAAAATTATTTTTCATGCATTAAATATGCATTTCCAAAAGCAATTTATGTATAAATACACATTAAAAATATTCAAAAATATAAAAAAAATAAATTATATGAAAAATAATTTTTTTGGTTTTTCTGGATTTTTCTGAATTTTTCTGAATTTTTCTGATTTTTAATGAAATTTTTATGATTTTTTTACTATTTTTTTATTATTTTCTGAAAATTATAAATAAACTAATAATAAAATAATGCGGATTGACCTGGACCGTTGGATGAGGCGGACGCGATCTGGATCATCTGATCTGAAGACCGATCTTAGCCGTCTGATCTCGTTGACTCAATCTGAGGCGTTGATCACTTTGATCAAATCTGGGCCGTTAGATTTGGATGATCAAATCTGGACCGCTAATCTGCTTGATCAAATCTGGACCATCTGATCTGGATGATTGAATCTGGGCCGTCTGATCTGCTTGATTGAAATCTGGGCCGTCTGATTTGTTTGACCGTTGACCGATGACAGACCGGGTTGGGTTCGGATCTTCGGTCGGATCTCGGAGCTCCGGCGGGTGAAGAAGATGAAGTCGCGACGTTTCGGGGCTGATTCCGGCGGCTGTGGTGGTTGGTGGCGGCTGGAAGCTTGTCGGCCCGACTCCTGGTGCGACAGCGGATCTCCTGAAGGTGGTGCGTGCACCCAGAACGACGGCAAGGGGCGGCTCCGGTGGTGGTCGCCGGCGGTTGTTCTGAAAAAAAATAAAAAAATGCAGAGATGATTTTGAGCAATTTGATCAAATCCAAGCACACTAAAACAATCAAAACTCGTTTCTAACACTCCTAAACCACTCAATTTGGATCAAATCTGATCCAATCACTTCGAATTTGAAAAATTCGAATCCTACATCCTAAATTCGAAAATTCCGAATTGATATTGTTATGTGTGTGTTTTTTTCGAAATTGGCTTGTGCCTTTTGATCCTAGTACCCCCTATTTATAGGTTGCAAGCTCAATTTTACGTTTCATACTGTTTCAGAAATGAATCGTTTTTGCCTCTTTGTTTGCACGAATTTAATTCAATAATTCGTGTTTAATTTGTTTCAAACTGATAAATTGATGATTGATCTTTCATATTCTTCATCAAATCATTCAATGTGGGTAGATGAATCATCCAATTTTATCAATTCTTGTAACTCCTCATTTATGTGCAATTGAATGCTTTATAAATTGTATTTTTTCCCAATTTTTTTAACACGAATTTTGTGACTTTTGGGTTGTTTTTACACATGAATTGTGTATTGATCTTTCATATTCCATGTCTACTTTGCAATTGCATCATCAATTTCAACAATTAATGATGTTTTGTCAGTTAAAAATTGATGCAAAGTAAGGCAAAAAGTCACTTTTAGAAGGCAAAAAATATGAGATGATAAAAAGGCAAAAATTTGCCTTTGCTAGGGTTTGAACCTGGGTCTTTGAGCTTGGGTTTGTATTTGGGTCAATGTGTTAAACCAACAGGCCATTTGGCCTGTGCCTCGATCACTTAGCCAACTCATTACTTAATTAAGGCTTTTGGAAAAATGAGTTTAATTAAACAAAAATGAAGATTTTGTTTAATTAACATAAATTTAAGCCTTAATTAATTGGGCAAAAATTGGGTGTCTACAGCTGCCCCTTTGTGGTAAAGTTTGAACAAAACTTGTGCCACACAGACAAAAAGATAACCAATTTTTGCTCAACTTCTCCTCCCAAATTTCATTTTCAATAAAGAGATTTTTATCTTGTGCTAAACTATCTGTCGAGTTTAGACTTTGAGATTTGCTAGGTCAACTGTCGGACCTAGACTTAGAAAACTGATAGACCATCTGTCGATCTAGATTTGAAAAATGATAGGCCATCTGTCGGGCCTAGACTAATAGACCGTCTGTCGGACCTAGACTTAGAAAACTGATAGACCATTTGTCGGGTCTAGATTCGCTAGGTCAACTGTCGGCCTAGACTAAAAAACTGATAGACCATCTGTCAGGTCTAGATTCGCTAGGTCAACTGTCGGACCTAGACTTAGAAAACTGATAGACCATATGTCGGGTATAGATTCGCTAGGTCAACTGTCGGGCCTAAACTAAAAAACTGATAGACCATCTGTCGGGTCTAGATTCGCTAGGTCAACTGTCGGGCCTAGACTAAAAAACTGATAGACCATCTGTCAGGTCTAGAAAATGATAGGCCATCTGTCGGGCCTAGACTAAAAAACTGATAGACCATCTGTCGGGTCTAGAAATGATAGGCCATCTGTCGGGCCTAGACTAAAAAACTGATAGACCATCTGTTGGGTCTAGAAAATGATAGGCCATCTGTCGGGCCTAGACTAAAAAACTGATAGACCGTCTATCGGTCTAGATTTTAGAAAACTGCTAGGTCATCTGTCGGACCTATGAGCTTTAATTTGGTCATTTGCGGACCTATGGGTACATCTGGAATGGAAGGACTTCTGAATTTGGTCACTATCATCTTGAGTGGATGGATTTTGAATTTGGTCACTATCTCGAAAGGATGGATTTGTATTGGGTCACCATCTCGAAAGGATGGATTTTGTATTTGGTCACCATCTCAAAAGTATGGATTTTGTATTGGGTCACCATCTCAAAAGGATGGATTTTGTATTTGGTCACCATCTCAAAAGGATGGATTTGAATTTGGTCACCATCTCTAAAGGATGGATTTTGTATTTGGTCACCATCTCAAAAGGATGGATTTTGAATTTGGTCACCATCTCTAAAGGATGAATTTTGTATTTGGTCACCATCTCTAAAGGATGGATTTTGAATTTGGTCACCATCTCAAAAGGATGGATTTTGAATTTGGTCACCATCTCAAAAGGATAGATTTTGAATTTGGTCACCATCTCTAAAGGATGGATTTTGAATTTGGTCACCATCTCAAAAGGATGGATTTTGAATTTGGTCACCATCTCAAAAGGATGGATTTTGTATTTTGGTCAGTACTAGACTATTTGTCGAGTCTAGACTGAGGGGTACTTGTGATTTTTCAATCCACTTGGGGACTTGGTTTTTTTTTTTTTGATCCACTTGGGGAACTGGTTTTTTCTGATCCACTTAGGGACTTGGTTTTTCTGATCCACTTGGGGAACTGGTTTTTTTCTGATCCACTTAGGGACTTGGTTTTTCTGATCCACTTGGGGACTTGGTTTTTCTTTTTTGGAAAACTTGAATCTTTTTTCTTTTTTGGGAGACTTGGATGGGCTTTAAGCATTTTTTTTTTTTTTTTGTAAAACTTGGTTTGAAAACTTGGATGGGCTTCAAGTTTTTCTTTTTTTTTGGAAAACATGGTTTGAAAACTTGGATGGGCTTCAAGTTTTTCTTTCTCTTTTTTTTTTTTTTTTGAAAGACTTGGTTTGAAAACTTGGATGGGCTTCAAGTTTTTCTTTCTTCTTGGAAAACTTGGTTTGAAAACTTGGATGGGCTTCAAGTTTTTCTTTCTTTTTTTTTTTTTTGAAAGACTTGGTTTGAAAACTTGGATGGCTTTCAAGTTTTTCTTTCTTGGAAAACTTGGTTTGAAAACTTGGATGGGCTTCAAGTTTTTCTTTCTCTCTTTTTTTTTTTTGAAAGACTTGGTTTGAAAACTTGGATGGGCTTCAAGTTTTTCTTTCTTCTTGCAAAACTTGGTTTGAAAACTTGGATGGGCTTCAAGTTTTTCTTTCTCTTTTTTTTTTGAAAGACTTTTTTTATTACTTTTCAGATATTTGGAAAATTTTTTATTTTTTTTTTTTGGAAGAAATTCCTTCTTTTCTTGGACCTTTTAAAGGTAAAAAGTTTCCTTTTTTTCTTTTTGAATTCCAACTTTTTTGAAAGTTACCAACAGGTAAAAATAATCATAAATAGGGTTTGCCCCATTGATCACTCATTTTTTTTTTTAGCCTAAGGCTTCACTATTAACCACCTAAGGTCTTTTATTGAAAAATTTTAATCATTGGGGGCAAAGTTTTTCTTTTAGGACATTAATTTGAAAATTGGGGCATTGTTTCCAACTTTGGGGCAATTAATTCCTAACCCTGAGGCAGACTTCTTTCAAATTGGGGCAAATGATTTCATGCCCCTGGGATGATTCTTACACCAAGGTTGGTTATCTTATTTTAAGTTACCTAATCAAAGAGGACTTCCTTACACTCTCTTAGGCTTATTTTCACACATTTGACTCGGATTCCAAAAATTATGGTCCGGCTTGCAAGTGACACACTTTGGTCAATCTATTAGGTCTTTTTTGGACTGTAATGTGGGCTTTTGGTTGTTGGCTTTAATCAAAAAGAGATATTTCATAAAGGCTTTTTTTTTTTTTTTTTTTTGAAAATTTTTCAACACATCCCGGGTTTACAAGTCAAGAACCCTTAAGGAAAACTTGAATATGCACTTATTCCTAGTTTCAAGAGTATTAATAAATCAACTCCTTTGATCCAAAGAGTCTCTAAAGGGTGGAATTGTGGATGGGCCCATAATATAGATTTTGGACCTTGTGTTTTAATGGGCTTTGAACTTTGAGCATGTGCCCCCAGTGTTTGGGTATGATCACCTTGTGTGATTGTCTTCCATCAGGGTGGAATTGTGGGTGGGTCCATGATATAAATTTTGGACCTTGTGTTTTGATGGGCCTTGAACTTTGATCATGTGCCCCCAGTGTTTGGGTATGATCACCTTGTGTGATTGTCTTCCATCAGGGTGGAATTGTGGGTGGGTCCATGATATAAATTTTGGACCTTGTGTTTTGATGGGCCTTGAGCTTTAAGCATATGCTTCTAACTTTTTGGTTTAATCACCTTGCTTGGCTATTCTTCATTTTTTTTTTTATTTTTTTTGGCACTTTATTCATGCATCCCTTTTTTCTTCTTCTTTTGCAAGGTGATTTGTATTTTTTCCATTGGATGGCTTATAGCTCAAAGTATATGGATTGTGTATGGTTTGGGATAGAAACTCTTCTTCCTTTCAAAGGAAATGATTTATTTATGTCAATTGACTACTCTTGAATTGATGCAACTAGGGCAAGTGCATACAAGTTAATCCTTTTTCTCCTTGATAATGACCCTGACCTCCAAATTGCCCCGTTGTGGGGTACCCTAATGTAGGGTGGTTCTTGACAGGGCTTAATTTTAAAAAATTCTTCCTTAATAGGCTCAAATGGGTTAACAAAGGATAATGTGTTTAGGACTTTGAAATGAATGCCTAATGTCACTTTGACCTATGTATCAAATTCAAACTAGACCTCCTTTAAGGAATGAGTCCATTTTATCTCTCACAATTCACTCCACTCTTAGTGTGTAGGGTATGTTTGGGATTAAGTTTGCCTCTTTTCATTCTAGGCCACTATTTAATGAGAATTTTTGGGTTTTCAATCATCCATTTTTTTATTGCCTCAGGATATATAACTAAATGCCCCATTTGGATTTATCAAATGCCCCTAATCGGTAAAGTCCTTTTGGTTGCCCCTAGTTTTGATTTCATTTGCCTTTAGCTTAAAATGAATGATCATTGAGGTAACAATTTTGAAACATTCTTTTTCTGTTGGCAATTTTCCTTCTTTTCTAATTTTTTATTTTTTTTATTTTTGAAAATAACCTTTATTCTCTTTCTCATTTGTTGGAAAACAATTTTCATTTTTTTTCTTAAAAAAAAATTGTTGGAGAACAAGTTTGAAAAACTTTTATTCTCTTTTTTTTTTTAGACAACAACTTTTTGTTCTCACTTTTTAAAAAAAATCTTCAAAAAAAAAAATTGTTAATGGATATTTACAAAAAAGAATGTTTGAAAATGATTATTTATCCTAAAGTGGAAAAAGGATATTTACAAAAATAATTCATTTTTTTCTTTTTCTTTAAGGCAAAAATTATTTTACAAGAATAGTGGAACAAAAAAGACCCCCCTTTTTCTTTAGAAGGAAATTCAAATGGGGGTTGATTTTTACAGGGATGATTATCCTGAAGACAAGGGAGAGGAATACATATGACAAAGGTAATTTTGATTGGAGAGGACCTATATATAGGTGGACAAAATTTACTCTATGAGTATTTACAAGTCTACTGTACACATTTTTTATTTTATTTTATTTTTTTCTTAAAAAGATGCAAAGATGCAAGATGCAAGCATACAGATGCAATTGGGGATAATGACCTTGAAAATTTGATGAAAAAATTTTGCTGGAGTTGATGAAAAATTATTTTTTTTTTGAAAACCTTTTTTTTTTAAGCAAAAAAATAACTCCATTTTTAAAAAAAAAATTTTGGTCACTATCCATATAAATGGAGATAAGGATCCTGAAAGTTTTGGTGAAAAAGTTTTGTTGGAATTGATGAAAAATCATTTTTTTGAAAATCTTCTTTTTTTTTTTTTGAAAAAAACAAAATTAATTAAGACTCCATTTGAGAAAAAAAGAAATTAGTCACTATCCATGCCAATGGGGATAATGACAAAAAAAAACTTTACTTGAAGTGGTATTAAATTTTTTTTTAAAATAAAGGTTTAAAAACCATCTCAATCTAAAATTTTATTTACTAAAAAAAATGTTTGATTTTTGAAAACTTCCTTTTTTAGGAAAGAAACAACTCCACATTTTTTAAAAAAATTTGGTGGACTTTTTTGAAATTTTTTATTTTTGAAAAAAACATTTTTTGGAGAAAATACAACTCCATTTTTTTGAAAAGTTTGGTCAAAATCCCATGTTGAATGCATGATTTGGTAGGGTTCTATAGGTCCCCGATTTAGTGGTACTAAACCGGAGTGGGAGGACATTTCTTGATCTAGAGGGTGGAAAGCCACAGCCCCCGGACCTTACTTCGTCCTCCTCGCTTAGGCTCTTAAGACGGCCTGGGTCCGACCATATCTAGCACACATTTATGCTAATATACAGATGCAAATGCAAATGAATAATCTATTGCCCCCCTTTTTTTATGCCTGAAATATTAGTATACAATATATTTACAAGACAAATATATGTACAAAGAATCAATAAATAAATAAATAAGACTATTGCCCCTTCTTTTTTTTTTTTTATCTGCAAGATTAGTATATATATTCACAAAACAATTATCCAAATAATGTACAAAGAATTATAATGTATATATTCACAAAAAATCGAGCAATTTTAAAATTCCTAAGTGGCTAGCCCTCTTTTTTTTTAAAAAAATTTAGGTTTCCCCAGTGGAGTCGCCAAGCTGTCGAGCATGGATTTTTCTACTTATCTGGTTCATTTCTCCTAACCCGATTCACATTAAACCCGAACCCATTTAACATGAATCCTCGACTAGGGGTTAAAGAAATTTTAATTTTTTTGAAAACTTTTTAGAGTCGCCACCCGATATAAATCGGGAAAAAATAAAAGCTAGGATCAATGGGTCCGTTGATCCTAACTTAGCTACTAGTCTGCGAAAATTTGATTTAAAAACCAAACTTTTAAAACCAGATATCATGGATTCGGGGGCTAACCTATTAAAACCAAATGGTTACCACTTTTGGAATTTTAAACTTATAATTTATCCTTTTCATACTCAAAAACTCAAATGAAACAAAACAAATATTTATAAGTCACATTTTTCTATTTTTTTTTTAGAATATGAATATCAACAAAACATCTTATATTTTCAAAATACTTATTCATAATATTAAAAAAAAAAAAACATTTTTTCATTTTTTAATGTCGCCCTGTAGGTGCCTACGCACTCGCTAATCGAGATCAGACAAAACGTAGTTCTTTTTAAAAAAAACTTTAATTTGTTGATCAATTTTAATTTTTGAACTTTTATCACTTTAAGTTCATTAAATTTTGAATTTTTATGAAAATCATTTTTGATGGTCCTATGATCTAATCAATTGATTTTCATTTTATGAAAATATAATTTTTCTAAGTTTGAAAATCATTTTTTTTATTTTGGTTTTGGAAAATCCAATTTTGTCGTTTTTATTTTATTTTTATCATTATTATTATCATTATTATTAGTATTATTATTTTTTTTTATCATCACATAAACTCACAACATATTCAAAACATTTTATAATATATTAAAATTATTTTTCATGCATTAAATATGCATTTCCAAAAGCAATTTTGTATAAATACACATTAAAAATATTCAAAAATATAAAAAAATAAATTTATATGAAAAATAATTATTTTGATTTTTCTGGATTTTTCTGAATTTTTCTGATTTTTTAATGAATTTTTATGAATTTTTTACTATTTTTTATTATTTTCTGAAATTAATTATATAATAAACTAATAATAAATAATGCGGATTGACCTGGACCGTTGGATGAGGCGGACGCGATCTGGATCGTCTGATCTGAAGACCGATCTTAGCCGTCTGATCTCGTTGACTCAATCTGCGGCGTTGATCACTTTGATCAAATCTGGGCCGTCAGATTTGGATGATCAAATCTGGACCGCTGATCTGCTTGATCGAATCTGGACTGTCTGATCTGGATGATTGAATCTGGGCCGTCTGATCTGCTTAATCAAATTTGGGCCGTCTGATCTGCTTGATTGAATCTGGGCCGTCTGATCTGTTTGACCGTTGACCGATGACAGACCGGGTTGGGTTCGGATCTTCGGTCGGATCTCGGAGCTCCAACGGGTGAAGAAGATGAACGCGACGTTTCGGGGCTGATTCCGGCGGCTGTGGTGGTTGGTGGCGGCTGGAAGCTTGTCGGCCCGACTCCTGGTGCGACGGCGGATCTCCTGAAGGTGGTGGCGTGCACCCAGAACGGCGGCAAGGGGCGGCTCCGGTGGTGGTCGCCGGCGGTTGTTCAGGAAAAAAAAAAAAAATTTGCAGAGATGATTTTGAGCAATTTGATCAATCCAAGCACACTAAAACAATCAAAACTCGTTTCTAACACTCCTAAACCACTCAATTTGGATCAAATCTGATCCAATCACTTCGAATTTGAAAAATTCGAATCCTACATCCTAAATTCGAAAATTTCGAATTGATATTGTTATGTGTGTGTTTCTTCGAAATTGACTTGTGCCTTTTGATCCTAGTACCCCTATTTATAGGTTGCAAGCTCAATTTTACGTTTCATACTGTTTCAGAAATGAATCGATTTTTGCCTCTTTGTTTGCACGAATTTAATTCAATAATTCATGTTTAATTTGTTTCAAACTGATAAATTGATGATTGATCTTTCATATTCTTCATCAAATCATTCAATGTGGGTAGATGAATCATCCAATTTTATCAATTCTTGTAACTCCTCATTTATGTGCAATTGAATGCTTTACAAATTGTATTTTTTCCCAATTTTTTTAACACGAATTTTGTGACTTTTGGGTTGTTTTTACACATGAATTGTGTATTGATCTTTCATATTCCATGTCTACTTTGCAATTGCATCATCAATTTCAACAATTAATGATGTTTTGTCAGTTAAAAATTGACGCAAAGTAAGGCAAAAAGTCACTTTGAGAAGGCAAAAAATATGAGATGATAAAAAGGCAAAAATTTGCCTTTGCTAGGGTTTGAACCTGGGTCTTTGAGCTTGGGTTTGTATTTGGGTCAATGTGTTAAACCAACAGGCCATTTGGCCTGTGCCTCGATCACTTAGCCAACTCATTACTTAATTAAGGCTTTTAGAAAAATGAGTTTAATTAAACAAAAATGAAGATTTTGTTTAATTAACTTTATAAATTTAAGCCTTAATTAATTGGGCAAAAATTGGGTGTCTACATTCGTCCTTGAGTGTTGGATCGGATTTTAGTCAAATTCATAACATTTATATTATCACAAAGTATTGGAACATTTTAAAAAATTAAACCATAATCAAGAAAAGTTTGTTTCATCCATAAAATTTGTGCACAACAATGAAAGTGCAACCAAATTTTTCTTTTTAGAGTGCCAAGATATTAAAGAATTTCTAAGAAAATGGCATGTGCCGCTTGTGCTTTTCCTATCTACTATGCATCCAGTAAAGTTAGAGTCAGACTATCCAATTAGATTGAAAGAAGTAAATTTTGGATACCATAAGCGAATTTCAATTGTGTCTATAAGATACTTGAAAATGCGTTTTATCGCATTCAAGTATGATTCTTTTGGACAAGATTGAAATCGTGCACTTATACATATAAATAACATGATGTTAGGTCTAGAAGCTGTCAAATATAATAAACTGCCTATCATGCTTCTATACATCTTTTCACAAACATTTTTACCTTTTTTATCTTTATTAAGCTTACTACTTATGCTCATAAGTGTTGGTTTTGATTTGCAATTATCCCTTTTGAATCTTTTCAACAAATCTTTTGTATACTTTGATTGATTGATAAAGGTTCCATTTTTAGCTTGTTTGATTTGAAGACCAAAAAAAAAAAAAAAATTTGAGTTCCCCCATCATACTCATTTCAAATTCATTTTTCATGGACTCAAAAAAATATATTATAAGACTCCTATTTGTAGCTCCAAACACAATGTCATCAACATAGATTTGCACAATCAATGTATGAGACTTGTGATTTTTAATAAATAAAGTAATGTTAACTTTTCCTCTTGAAAAACCATCATTTAACAGGAAGTTACTGAGTTTTTCATACTAAGCTCTAAGAGCTTGCTTTAGTTCATAAAGAGCTTTGTTCAATTTCAAAACATGATTGGGAAATTCATTATTTTCAAAACCCGATAGTTGCTCTGCATAAACTTCTTCTTTTATAAAACTATTTAAGAATACATTTTGACATCCATTTAAAACAAGAGTGAAATCTTTAAAAGCTGCAAATGCCAAAAGCATTTAATAGATTCTAGTTGAGTAACCGGAGCAAAGGTCTCATCAAAATCAATTCTTTCTTCTTGATTAAAACTTTTAGCAACCAATCTAACCTTATATCTTATTATTAAACTAAATTCATCAAGCTTGTTTCTATAAACCTATTTGGTTCGTATTAGGTCAATTTTTAGGTCTAGAAACCAAAAACCATCTGTTATTTATTGTTAACTGGTTTAATTCATCTTGCATAACATTTATCCAAAATTCATCTTTTAAGGTTTTATCAACATTTTTAGGTTCAAACTGTGATAGAAAAACCAGATTACTTAAAGTTCTTAAAGAAGATCTTATTTGAATAGGATTAAAAGGTTCTCCAATTATTAAATCTTTAGGATGTGATTTAGCATATTTTCATTCCTTAGGTAGATCATTATTATCAAATTCATGCATATTATCATCCAATCTTTGTTCATTATTTTCTTTGTTATTGTTTTCAAGAGAAATTCTATTTAAATCAGCACACACATTATCAACATCATCATTTAAACATGCATCAAGCAAGGAATCATCAAATACAATATGAATAAAATCTTCAACAATTAAAGCTCTTTTGTTAAAGACCCTATAAGCTTTACTTATTGAAGAATATCCTAAGAAAATTCCATCATCAGTTTTAG
Source organism: Combretum micranthum (assembly GCA_024138025.1). Lineage (NCBI taxonomy): Eukaryota > Viridiplantae > Streptophyta > Magnoliopsida > Myrtales > Combretaceae > Combretum > Combretum micranthum. The sequence continues at coordinate 429,232 of JAMXBD010000459.1, forward strand.
AGTCGAATTTAGCTAATTATTCTTTGCCATTATTTAAAATGTAACACTTTATGCCAAAAGGATAAAAATAAGATATGTTAAGCCTTTTGCCTTTCTAAAATCATAGGGTTTTATTTAAAATTGGCCTTATAAAAACTCTATCAGAAATATGACACACTGTATTCACAGCTTTAGCCCAAAAATATTTTGGCAAATTATTTTCACACAACATGGTTATAGCCATTTCAATTAATTTTGTTTTTCCTTTCAGCTACACCATTTTTTTGTGGAGTTTTAGGAACTGAAAAATGTGTGTTCAATACCATAGTTATAATAAAAATCTTCCATTTCATGATTTTCAAACTCTCTACCATGATTACTTAGAATTGTAACAATATGAAGTTCTTTTTCATTTTGGACTTTCTTACAATATCTAAAAAAGACATGGTTGGTTTTGTCTTTAGATTCAAGGAAGAAGGTCCATGTGTCTCTAGTAAAATCATAAAAATAACCAAAGTGTATTTCTTTCCTCCTAAACTTAAGGTTTGGGTAGGACCAAATAGATCCATATGCAATAGTTTAATGGCCTAGATGTGGAGATAACATCCTTACACTTAAAAGAAGTCTTAGTTTGTTTTCCTTTTTGACATGCATGGTGGATCTTGTCCTTTTGAAAATTTAACTTTGGTAAACCATTGACAAAATCCTTTTTAATAAGTTTTGAAATGATGTCTATGCTAGCATGACCCAGTTTTCTATGCTATAGCCAACTATTGTCATTTTCAGAATATAGATAGATTTCATTTGAAGATTTGAAAACATCTAAATTGATTTTCTAAATATTTCCTTGTCTATATCCTTCACAACATGCTTGGTTATAGTCATTTCTTTTAATAAAACACTTTTTGGCAAAAAATGTTACTTTAAAATCATTGTCGCACAATTGGCTAACACTTAATAAATGATGTTTTAAATTATCTACAAGCAAAACATCTTTAATATATAAATCCTGGTTAATGAGAATGTTACCTTCATCTAAAACAGTTGACTTTCTGTTGTCTCCAAAGGTAACACTTCCTTGATCCTTCAAGTCATGTGATGTAAACTTGGATACGTCTCTTTTCATATGCCTAGAACACCTACTCTCTTAGCACCATTTGTTGCTGCCACTTGAGGATCCCTACAAAATAGATCATTACTTCTTTGGTGCCCATTTTAGTTTGAGTTCTTTTTGGTTAAGGGGTACAAAAACTTCTCATTTTAGAACCCAAACATACCAGCTTTGATGATTCAAATTAGTGGATTTTCTCATTGCACAATATGTGCAATATGACCTGTTTTGCTGCAATAATTACACGTCCCATAAGTAACTTTAACAAATTTTGCTTTGAGAGACTTGCAATTATTTTGACCACTATAGCCAAGTCTAAATCTGTTTGAATCATATTTTTGGCTCCCAAGAACTGTGTTCAGGTTTTTCTTTCCATTTGTAAACTTAGCTATTGTGGCCTTTGAATCATCTAAGCTAGTTTTCAACTTTATTTTCAATTTTCAAAGATTCTAGCTCTTTAATTATCTCATTACCAAGCTATCAACACATGAAACATTGCTATCATTTATAGTTTTAATTTCAATATCAAGTAGATCATTTTCAATTTTTAATTTCTCATTTACTTCCTTTAATTCATTATTTTTTCTTTTCAAACTTTTATATTTAATATTCATCTTTTTTGTTTTCTATTTTTAGACTATATAGCTCAATGTTTAGCCTTTCATTATCAGAATTAACTTCTTCATGCTCAGTTTGAAAAGTTTCTAATTGTTCTCCAACTTTTGTCATTAAATTCTTTATCATGCTATTTTTCTTTTCACCTTTTACCAATTTACAACAAACTTTCTCATACATATCATGCAGTTAACTATAAGAAGGGGAACAATGAGATGATACCTCATTGTCCAAGGCTATGAAGCATACATTCTCATCATCTAAATTTGATGAGTCCTCATCGCTCCATGTAGCCATGTAGCCCTTCTTCTTCTCCTCCTTTGATCTCTTTTTAAGCATCAGGCAATATTGCGAGATGTGTTCTGCTTTTGGCAGTTGTAGCATGTGATCACATCCTTTCTCTTGTGCTTAGAGGAGTTGCTGTCGTCCTCCATCTTCTTTGATTTTGGTATAAAGAATTTTCTGAGATTCTTGGCCATCAAGACAAGATCCTATTGTTCATCCTCTTCTTCTTCATCACTTGATTTTTGTCTTATGGCTTTTAGTGTAACAGCTTTCTTATTGCTCTCTTGCCTTGTTTCTTGATGAGCTCATGGGTTTTGAGCGCACCAAGAAGCTCTTCCTTGCTTAAGACGCTGCGATCTTAAGCTTTCTCTATTGTTATTCTCTTGGCTTCCCAATCTTTTGGAAGTGACTTGAGAAGTTTAGAATTAATTTCCAAATTAGAAAGTTCTTCCCAAGTACACTTAAAGGATTTATAATATTAATAAATCTATTATGCATTTCATCAATAGATTCATTAAGAAGCATTTTAAAAATTTCAAATTCACTGCATGGAAGACTTATTTTGGTATCTCTAACTCTAGATGTTCCCTCGTAGGTCTTTTCTCACTCATCCCAAATATCTGTTGCAAAAGAACATGTGCAAATTCTATTAAAATCACTTTCATTTAATCAATAGTGTAAAATATTCATAGCAATTTCTTTTAAATCAAGCTTTTTCCAACCATCTTTTGTAAAATCAGCTTCTGATTTTCTTTCAATTTTAAAAAGCTTATTTTCAATAATATTTCACATCAATCTATTTTTGGTTTTTAAAAACATTTTCATCATACTCTTCTAGTAGGGGTAATTACCCCATTTAGAAGTGGAGGTCTATTTATAGCTTGCTCCTCTAGAAGTCCTAGTATATTAGATGCCATGATCTTTACTCTATTATGCGATTAAGCACATAAACAATAGAGATTGTCTTTGATACCAATTAAAAAGACATTAGGAATACTCAAGAGGGGGAAGGGAGGAGTGAATTGAGTATTTGCTCAAAAATTCAAAATAATTTATTTCAATAGATTAAAAAATAAACAAATAAGTTTTCAACGGATAAATAAACAAAAGATATAAAGCAAATAATAAGAGAGGGATAGAGAAGAATTGAGCCATAGGATTTGGCATAGAGTCAGCCCATTGCCTACTTTACACAATCCACCAATTGCCTCTTTTGAGGTCTTTACTACCACTATATTAATATCAAAGAGTTGGTTTGAAATAATCAAAATTACACCCATAAGAAATAAAATATTTTCTCTCTCTCTAAGTTCATTTATATGAATAGTAGCAAAAATGAACTAAGCACTAAAGTAAATTTTCTCTTTTTCAATATTTGCAAAAATTATGTACAAGAGAACAAAAAAAAAAAAAATTTGTTAGATTGCAATAATTAGTTCGTAAAAGAGTTTTGTAGTCTGTTATTCAATGTTGGTCTTCTAGACTTTATATATAAATAGCCATAGAAATTCCAAAGTCCATCAGATATGATGTCTATAACCTGCTAAGTATTAAATGCACTATCATGACTCTTTTCTAGCCACATCAACCTCATTTTTAAGTTGTCCCACCTCAATACAGTTGCGTGCCTAAACTTTGCCTTCGACAGTTTCTTATATGCACACTTTGTCAAGCTTCAAAATTTGAATTGTTGAGCCCTAAGCTCCAACACCTCAAGCCTTAAACTTGACCCTCGATAGCATTATTTGCTTCTTTAGCTTTGTTGAGCCTCAGCTTTTTGAGACATCGAGCCCTAAACTCTTAGTATGTCGAGGCTTAAATTTGACTTTGCTCTTAACATGCTTCTATTTTGCCTTTGACATGCTCCTATTTGCCCTCGACATGCTCTTGTTTTGCCAAAAATCCACAGAAAAACTCCACAAACATGCACAAAATGCACATATATATATATATATATATTTGACTAATTAAGTATAGTTGATAACAAATAAATGGTCAATTGTACATTATATTGTCTTATCAAAATTCATATTGAATACTCAAGTTCAACATTTCATAGATTGCGACTTCCCCGTATCACTTAGTTTGTTCTACGAAACCAACACTTAACTTAGCTTAATTTTTTCCTCACGGAGGCCTTAAGTACACAATCGGGAGGTAATTCAAATTAAATGAAATGGATATATCCAAACTTAAATTTTCCTATCATTCCATCATTGGATGGTGACGACATATAAAATGTAATGTCATGTAATGCATGTCCTTATTTTAATTATAACCCAATAATCATTAATAAATTTAGGATGATCAACCACTATGCATTCCTCTCCAGAGAAGTAAGATATTGGTTAAAAAAAAATAATTCATACAAGAACCAATTAAAGCAATTCATGTACCGATATCAGTGTCTTATCATGCTTTAAGTCCTTTGCATATACATTTCTTGGATTTATACCCATATTCTTAGTTTTAAAACTTAATGCCATGTCTTAAAGTGCTTAATTAAGTTAATAGAATGAGTTAAGTGGATTACTGAAGTGGTAGTTAGAATTCCTCAAGAATGGGAAATTTATAGCATACACAACCAGGCTACATAACTTGTGTAGATGGCTATATAATAGTAGAAATGGCTTACATGGCTTGAATATACTAAAACATATTCCAAAGACTCAACATGGCCATTTATGCATGGCCGTGCTAGGGGTGGGGTAATATAGGTTTGGCATCCCTTTTCCTTTATGTCATGCATTTTTACACATACACGACCGTGTATAAGGTTGTGTAGAACCTCATTTATCTTAAAAAAATACATGTTGGTGTAGAAATACACATACACAGCCTTCGTACAAAGGTGGCGTAGGATACATTTTATGACCATAATGTCTTGAAAAGTAAGAAAATAGTACATGACCATGGTGTATGGCCGTGTAAAGTGGTCGTGTAGGGTTACTTTCACTTCAAAATCACTGTGGCTGCTCCAATTTGTATTTCTAATTCTTACCTTTATAAGTCTTTTCAACTTAAAAATTACCACCAATGCAACATGGAATGGTAATACAACAATAGTATAATAATAAGGTAGTAAATCATTAGAAATCCTATTCACCATGGTGGTGGTGTTAATTATTGAAGTAATCCAAAAGTTGGCTCGAGAAGTTAAAGTTTTCACTTATACTATACAGGAAAATACTCTTATAAGCTTAAAGAATAAAATGTAGTAAGTAAAAACTAAGAATTTACATTTAAAATTTAAGACTATTGAATCAACTTCTTCACCAAAACCTCGACACTTCGATTCGTCCTGAATTTAGAGGCTAGAGAAATCTTATCACAATGCCTCTTGCGGATTTGGAAATGGAGGTGTATTTTGTGAGTTATGAATTTTTGAAGTTTTGGAAATTTATCAATTTTGGTGATTGTAATTTGTGAGTTTTCCAGAGGATGGAGAAGGAAACTAAAAGGAAAATGGAATGGAGGGGAAACTGAAAAGGTGTGGCCGATCAGTGGAGTGAGGCATAAGTACGTAATTGAGGCAGTGGTTAAAAAAGTATTGGATAATTTTCCAATACAGGTCCAATTTCTACGCGATACGACATCTTATCACAACTATATATCCTATAGTGTTTGGGGGTGAAAACTTACGTGCTTACTTATTTAGACGTTCTGGTCACAACCCCATACATGGAATTTCAAATTAAGACTCCTAAAATTTTGACTTTGTTATATGTTTGGGTTTAATATAAATTTGAGGGTTTTAAGTCCCGAAATTAGGGTTTAAGGATCCAGTTATAAGGTTTTGAGTATTTTTTAAGTTCAATCACTACTTGAGTTTCTAATAGTTGCTAAATTCTATCTTCTGAGTAGGGTAAAAACTACGAGGCTTCACACACTCCCTACCTTTGGAAAAAGTTTTATCCTCAAAACTTTTAGTACGTACCTTGGTCCATAAATAGGTAAGGAAACTTTTGCTTCATTTCACTTTCTCTTTCCTAAGTTGCCTCTTTGTTTGAATGTTAGTTCTATCTCACTTTGACATAATTAATACTCTTGTTTCGAAGTTCCTTTGTCTTGGTGTTTAAAACCTCTATTGGGTATTCTTTGTCTATCAAGTTGGGTTATAATTAGATTGGTTCTACTTCCAGTACTCGATTTAGGTCTGAGATGTATTTCCTTAGCATTGATACATGGAATACATTGCGAATACTTGACAACTATGGTGGTAGAGCAAGTTTGTATGCCACATCTCCAACTTTTCAATTATAATCATACGGTCCTATATATCATGGGCTTAGTTTTCCTTTCATCCCAAATCTTCAGTAACCTTTCATGGGGTTACTTTCAAATACACGTGATCTCTTGTTGAGAAGTCTATCTTTCTCCTTTTCAATTCTGTCAAATTCTTATGCTGATCTTGAGCTTCTTTCATCTTACTCGTGTTTTATCCAAGGTTTCTTGGAGTAATTCTGGTCCAATCAAAGCTCTTTCCCCATCATCCTAATATAAAGGAGATCTAAACCTCCAACTATAAAGGGCCTCATATGGTACCATCTTGATTGAAGAATGGTAACTGTTGTTATATGTAAATTCAACTAAAGCAATTATTGACCCAAACTATCTTTAAAAGCAAGGGTGCATTCCCTGAGTATATCCTCAAGAGTCTATATCGTTCTCTCTGATTGCTCATCAGTTTAAGGATGATAGGTTGTACTGAATTGTAACTTAGTTCCTACCACCTTTTGTAAACTCCTCCAGAATTTTGATACAAATCGAAGGTCTCTATCTGATACAATGCTCACTAGCACTCTATGTACCCTTACTATCTCTTTTATATATATTGTAGCTAGTTTGTCCAAGGGATATGTGATCTTGGTTGGTAGGAAATGGGTGGATTTCTCATGAGGCGATCTATGAGTACCCATATAGCATCATATCCTCCTTATACCTTAGGCAAGGCGGTTACAAAGTCCTTCATAACCCTTTCCCACTTCCATTCTAGAATAGGTAATGGTTGTAGCAGTCTATCCAGTCTCTAATGTTCTGCCTTTACTTACTGGAACATTGAGCAATGTTCCAAGCAATGTCCATTTTCATACCGTCCTATGGAGATTTCTGTTCAAGACCTTAATACATCTTAGTTCCACCTGATGTACTGTATACCCTGAATTATGTGCTTCATTCATGGTTTCATCCTTTGGACTTTGATCGCTGAACACACATATTCTTTCTTTCATTCTTAATACTCTTTCTAGGTCGATCATGTAATTCGAATAAGCTCCTTATTGAATTCTTTCTCTTATGTCTTTGATCTTGGGGTCCATTTTCTTGATTTAATCTAGTAAGGTGGGTTGTACCGTTAGGGTCGATAGTTGTATGTCCTTATCATACTAAGTAGATTCAATCTTCATTTTCTCAAATTCTTAGTTTAACTCTTACTAATATATCAGTATAACAACGACTTAGCTATAATTTTTCTAACTTAGAGCATCGGCTACTACATTTACTCTTCCTGGATAGTAGTTTATAATCATATCATAATCCTTAATCAATTCCAGCCATCTCTTTTGCCTCATGTTCAACTCCTTCTGGGTGAAGAAACTCTTATGATCCATATAAATCTCACTTTTCTGCCCATAGAAGTAATGTCGCCATATCTTCAAAGTGAATACTATAGCTGCTGGCTCCGACTCATGACTTGGGGTAATTTTGTTCGCTAGGTTTCAATTATCTTGATGCATATGCTATTACTTCATCATCTTACATCAACACACATCCTAAGTTATTCTTGGATGCATTACTGTAGAAACTAAACGGCCTTTCATTATTTAGGAGCATCAAAATGGGGGCTAAGGTTAACATTTGTTTCAATTCCTGGAAGCTTCTCTCTCGTGCGTCATCCTACTCAGACTTCACATTCTTTTGGGTTAATCAAGTGAGAGGTTTAGCAATCTTTGAGAATCTTCTACGAATCTCCTATAGTATCTGGCCAAATCAAGAAAACTCCAGATTTTTGTTACATTAGTAGGTTGTTTCCAATCAATAATTGCTCTCACCATTTTAGGATCTACTGAAACTTCATCTCATGAAATGATATGCCTTAAAACATTACTTTTCCCATCCAAAAATCACATTTTAATAATTCAGCATAGAGTTGCCTCTCTTTTAGTATTCCTAATGCTATTCTAAGATGCTTCACATGTTCATCCTCATCTTTAGAATATATGAAGCCATCATCAACAAACATTACTACAAATTTTTCGAAAAATGGATGAAAAATTCTGTTCATTAAATCCATAAATGTGATAGGCGCATTCGTTTCATTAATCTAAATGGCATCACTAGAAACTCATAATGTCCATATCTTGTTCTAAAAGTTGTCTTCATAGTGTCTTCTGATTTAATCCTCAACTGATGATAACTTGAATGCAGATCTATTATTGAAGATACCTTTGCTCCTTATGGATGATCAAAGAGATCGTCAATTCTTGGCAATCGATATTTATTCTTAGTAGTCAGTTTATTTAGTTCCCGATAGTCTATACACAATTGCATGGATCCATCCTTCTTTTTGACGAACAGAACTGGGTTATATAAATCCTTTCTCCAGTAACTCCAACAATTGTACCTCAATTCCTTAAGTTCAATAGGTGCCATACGATATGGGGTCTTTTAGGTTAGTTGAGTTTCGGGACAAAACTAATAGTGAAGTCAATGTCCCAACTTGGTGGAAGACGTGGTAATTCATTGGGAAACACTTTTTGGTATTCTTTGACTATAAGTATATGGTCCAATTTCAAGGGTTTCTCATTTGCATCAATAGCACATAACCATATAACCTCACATTCCTCTTCTCCTTTGGTGATTTTCATAGCTTGTGGTTGTTCTTCTTGTCGTTCACCCGCTTATACTACTAATATCACTCCATTATTAGGTCTCACTACTTTACCTTCCTTCCTCTGACAGTTCACATAGATACCATGATGAGATAGCCAATCCATTCCTAAAATTATGTCATACCCACTCATGGACACTACTATAAGATTTACCGATAATATAATAACAATAATTCCAATAGGATATTCTTTTACTATTGTTTTTGTGAATACCCGTCCTCCTGTAGGAGTATTAATCTTTAATAAAGCAGGTGATTTATGAGTATTGATTCTTTCCCATTGTACCACGTTCCAACTAATAAATGAATGTGCGGCTCCCGTATTAAACAAATCATACATGTGTTTGGTAGCAATTATGATAGTTCCTAGGAAAAGCTGTTATTGTGATAAGCTATTAGTTGATCATATAAAATTTTATAAACAATCTATTTCTATTTGCCTAGGGATGGAAGAGAAGGATACATTACTTACCTATCATTATGTTCCCATCTAGTTTGTGTTTCGCATTCGCCAAATAAGCTTCCTTATATTCCCCACCTTCAATTTCCTCTTCTAGCACCAGGTAGAGGCTTTGAATAAAGTACATCCTAACATTTATAGCAGCCTGACTCGGTCCAGTTCTTTGTTTTCCTTTTGCTGCATTGGTATTTATGGAGGCATTCCTAGCAGCTTGATGTCTTTGGGGGCAAACATGTGCGAAGTGTCCGGGTTGGCCACAAGTAAAGCAAATTGGTTCCTCCTGCTTTGGATAGTTCTGTATCTTGTGATCCATTGCTCTACATCTAAAGTAGCAGTTCCTTAACTGGTGACAATTCCTAGGATAACGATTCCTTTCACATTTCCAACAAGTTACCTTTACTGGTTGATTCTGAGTCACCCTTATAGGTTAGTTCTAGGAAGTAACATAATTAGTTTTGCTTACCATTAGTTTATTGTTCCATATCTTGATCTTATTCCTATTAGCATACATAGACTATAGGTTGGGCATTTAGATGGTAAAGGATTTCAGGATTCAAAACTCCGCTTTAGCATTGGCTCCTTAACCTAGTTTTGAGCTTGCTTAATAGCTCTAGCCTTGTTAACCACATCTGTAAAGGTTTACAACTCAAACTCTAACAACCGTCCCCTTATTTCAGGTTCCAGTCCGTTAATAAATAGTTAGGTTTTTAGATCCTCACTATCTTGGTATGAATCAAGTGTATATTGCAACAATTTCATGAATCCATTCTCATATTGATCTACACTCTTGTTTCATTTCTTTAACTAGAAGAAATAAGCACTTAATCTCACCCTTACACTTTCAGGGCAAAACTCCTTGAGAAATTCCCTTATAAAGATAGCCCAAGTAATAGGTTAGGGTGAGACCCTTTCAAGTGCATCCCACTAAGCACGTACACAAAACTTTAGCATATATGTCCCAAAAGGCACCTTCACTTCTTCTGATAGTCCAAATGCCATAAATGATCTTTCAATTTGAGCCAATCAGTCTTCTACATCATTTGGCATTCCAATTACCCCCATAAAATATCTGTTAACTTTAATAAAATTTGGGAAAAGATTCCTATGTACTCCAACTCTAACTAACCCTTGATTATTATTCTCAGGTTAGCGGCTGGTACTAAAGGTTGTGGCACTAGTGCTAGGGTAGGCATTATTGCCTATGGGGTATTGGCGGTCGTTGGGGTGGAGGCTAACCCTCAATAAAGAAATGTTGGAATAATATATTTTGCTATTGGGCCAGCATCTAGATAGCCGCCTCCATCTTGGCTATCCTACCCTCTGATGAATTACCTTCTGGCCCAACAATGTGAGCATTATGTAATGGTATCCACGGATTTGATGGACCTACTTGAGATGCTGGAGTTGGATTTTCTATGGGGGTTTCTTAGCCCCCTCCAGTAGACAAAATTATCCCATTTTCAATTCCAACCTTAGTCTCATATCATTTAAAATAACATAAATACAGAGTATGAATACATAGTATGACCATAACATTTATAGAAATACTCATCATAAAATCATTGCATTCAAAAGTCTTCAAAATGACATACATGATTTAGTTGTACCACTATATGATTTCTTGATTCTTTTTATGGCTAGAAGTATAGTTGATATCTATACAACAAAATTTTATCTACACTTCAGTTCTCTCTCATATAATTCTCATATATCCTCATCTTCCTCCTCTTCTCTCTCGCTTCCTCTTCTTCCTCTTCCTCTTCGTCTTCCTCTGTTTCCTCTTTTGACTTTACATTTATTGCCTCTAGCTTTTCTGATGCTAACTCATTCAGAGGGGCATCCTCTAAAATTAGAAATTTCATTAGGCATGGGATCCTCCTTAAGATCCTTATTATCATCGAAGGCCTCTTAAAATCTTCCAACCTAATTCGTAATTTGGGTTATGGAAATTAGAGGCCTTAAGCATCCCATTCAATCTTAGATTATGCCACTAAATCCATTAGATCTAGTTCGAGTGGCATCTCTGGCACCTAGTCACAACAAGGTCTCCACTCATATGCACCCTCAGCATAGTATCTTGTCTCACTCTTATGGCCAACTACCTCAAGCCAAACACACTTAAGATAATCCTTGCGGTCAAATCGTGCCACAAACATCACCTTTGGGACTTCTGCCTCATACTCCAAAGTCCTTTTGTATCTGTCTTCAAGGGCAGGGTAGCAATGTACTTGCAGTAACAATTTCCCATGTCCTTAGTTAGTTGCTTCAATTCTGCCTTCCATTTCTTTGGTGGACCACTTTCCTAAGCATCAATTATTTCATCAACTGTCTTATTCCAGTAGTAGAAGTCAAGTGAGTGATGAATGCATTGAAGACGGACTCTGAAATCAATTAGGTCATTATCTCCCTCCATTTTACATTCTTCCCATTTCTTTTCCAAGCATCTTTTATTAGTCGACAAAAATGGTAATTATAGAGTGCATATAAATGATTTTCCTATAATTTCCCAGTTCTAACCACTCTAACTTATTTGGTCAGTTTTTCTAACTATACAAGTCTTCGATCAATCTCTTAAGATATTGATCTTCTTGACTTGACTATAAGGTTCCTAGGTTTAATCTTAGGTATTAAACCATGCTTCGATACCAACAAAAGTTGTCATGCCTTAGAGGGTGCCTTGGTTGTTTCAACCAACCACAAACGCTTATACCCATCATAATAGCATTCACGAAGTGTCTCAACAACAATACCTGCAAATCAAACCAAATACTTTAAACAAAAGAAAGGCTTTACGGATGCCATCTTATCATCTCATTAGTTGTCTTTCTTAACTGAAATTACTTAACAACAAAAGTTATAGTATGTCCAAAAGACTCAAACATCAAGAGATAACATAGGTTGTTTCTCTATGTAGCCTCTCTTGCCAAAATCTCCCCAAGAATCCCAAAATTAGCTAGCTTACTTAACAACAAAAGTTACAGTTATAAACTTATCTTGGGGTGCTTGCATGATGAGTCACACTATAGGGGGATGAGCAAAACCACAGTTTAGTGAGATGGGAGTACAATATCCTCATTACTACTCAACAAGCAAGCAAACAAGTTATCAAACATATGCAATGCAAACAGTACACGTGGTCTTCTGGTAACTAGCATAAGGTCTAGGGTTTAAATCCTTATGCGATGCAAACATTGTACGTGGTCTTCTATTAACCAGCATGAGGTTTAGGATTTAAACCCTCATTGACCTAAGGTTTGGAGAATGCTTAGCTTCGTCAGCATCCAGGTCATCGAAACTTAAATTCTCTTATCACAAGTCCCACAGCAGCTAGAGCTGGGAAAATGGGCCGTAGCCCATGGCCTGGCCTGTTTAACTTGTTTTCAAAATGGGTTAGGGTTGATTTTTTTCGACCCGTTTAAAAGCAAGCCAAAATGAACACAGCCTGTTTAATCCACAAGTTAACCCATCACGGGCCGGGTTGGCCTACTTTTTTTTTTTTTTTTTTTTTACAGGTTTAAAGTTAAAAAGTTAAAACTTAAAAGTTTAAACCCTAAAGCAACCCAAGTAGTAAAAAAACATAAAAAAAAAAAAGTTGCACCTGCCTCCTCCTCTTCTACAGACTACATAATTCGCTACTACTCTCCTCACTTCCTTTTTTTTTTCTTCATTGATTCATTCCTAATTCTACAATCACTACTGGTCCACTAGTGAGGTATGATTTTCTTCTTCTTCTTGTTGATTACTTGCTGTTTGAAGATCTCTCAATGCCATGATGTTTCTAATCAATCTCTTCATTGAAGTAGCATACAATGCTTATTCAATTATTTCACATACTTTCTGGAATTTGAATTATTTTAGTGTCTATGACTCAATTGTTTGGTTGCTCATAAAAATAAATTTTAATTAACTAAAATTGTTGCCTATCATATTGTGTGGATTCTATTCGCTTTTGCTTTCTTTATAGCCTAAATTGTCGATTTTTTTTATAGTTTTTTATTCAATGTTAAGAAAATCTCGTAACAAAGACCTAACATACTTTTGTGAATTGATAGAAGAAGTGAAATGAAGTACTTATAAGACTTGAATCCCTTTTAATAGAAGAAAAAGAATTAAACTTGTTCTTCAAGTTCCCTTTAATTCAATATTTGTTCTATCATTTTCCTTCAGTGTTTTATGATTTAGAATCATTATAGATCTAATCTATTTTACATTTCTTATTGGAATTATTGTATAGATGTATCCAAATTTGAATTTTATTCTTGGTTTCTATAACTTATTGTGATGGACTTTCATAAGTTTGTGTCTTTTGCTTGTATTATGATTTGGAGGAATGTTGCTAGAAAGCAGGCATGATGATGCAATTTCATTGTGGAAAATGTTTCTAGTGTTTTGCAAATGTTTGTGCCAATCTAATTTTGTTACAAGTTTTTAGGGGAACTAGAAGTTCATTCGCTAGTAGGTAGGGTTTCTAGCCAAAGGTGGCAGGAAGTGTGACCATACTGGTATCGATTGTCACACTCCTACAGAGTATCCTAGTTGTATCAGTATACTGTGTAACTAACTGAGGCCTCCAGAAAGTTACATGAATATTATATAACTAATGTTCCCCATTGAAGTGGATAATTCAATAGGATCGATAGTTGTTTTGAGTGAGAAAGATATTGCATATATATTATTAACCATAAAAGAACATAACTTAAAAATTAATACTTCACATAATATTACTATCGGGGTCTCCAGGGCTCTAACAGAACCCCCTTATAACAAAACTTATAAGGAATAACAAAACTTAACTTATGCTATTACAACCCATTACTAGTCTTTATTACATATATGGTCTTCTTTCTAAAGGTCACACAAGTTCATCCTATACTAACTCCCACATCGAGCTTGGTTTCAGTTTCCATGCTTAAAACCCTATAAATCAATAGTCTAAGAGAGCGTAAGCATATAAAGCTCAGTGAATAACAGAATCTTAACACTATCATTAAGAATAAACAAGTTTAGTTAGCAATCATATGCAATACATGGATCAACCATATGCAACAAGCATGGTTTGAATAACCGGAATTCAAACCTATGGGGATTTACACCCTCCCTGAGGGTTAAAGGATAAATTTAGTAGTTCATGCCCATAAGAAACTTAAACCAAAGTAGAAGGACTTCCTTTTCACCTAACTCGCCTGGGGGAATAGCCTCTACTAGAGCCCCATAGGACATGAGTAGTCTTTTAGAGAACAATTTTTGTTTTCAAATAAAACATCTACTTTTCTTAAAACTTGAGAACTCTCACTAAATATTAACATTCTAAAGCCAACTTCGACACAGACGACCTCCTTCGAAGCCCGCTTAGTTTCTAAAAAGCTGATAACTCTATGATAACCTATAAGCAGACTCACTGGCCCCAACAAGCATTACCATAAAATTGAAATGTTAACACGTGACATGAGTACCACGCTAATGCAATATGATGATACGAAATGCATGTCGTATTATTTTGGAAGTCTATTAAACTTGATTCCATACTATCAAGTGGTCAAATCAATTTCAAACACTCAATGAGATAATTATAATTTAATGTCAAGAGAGCAGTTGTCACTTCGATTATTAAGAACTACAACTCAAACATACAACATATAACATGCAATATTTCCCATCCCCATGCAATTGATTCCTTATAGTTACGATTAAACTATATTCCACTATTTACAATCACAAACAAGGTGATAAGATTCAAGTTACTCAGTCATGCATGCTCCTTAATCGTCGTAGTAGTCTAATGGGAAATCCAACTCATGATCTAAGGTTTTTATAATATAAAAAATCTTGTATTACTATCTATTTAACAAAGACAAGAAGGATTAAATAAGATTCTAAAGCTAAAGGAGACAAATTGACACTTTAAGGTTGCCACGCCCTTCACTATGCCCCATAGCAAGGGTCGTATGAGACAGGGCAACACATAAGCTTCACCACGCCCTTTGCCACGCCCCATATGGTGGATCACTTGATGATCAGAGGTCACCACACCCCTTGCCATGCCCCATATCAAGGAGTGTGTCAATCCGGATGAAGAACAGAGGCTACCACCACCTCTGCTATGCCCTATATGGAGAAGAACAAGGCCACCACTACCTTTGCCATGCCCCATATAGAGATGAACAAGGGCCACCACCACCTTTGTTATGCCCCATGGCAAAGGGCCTAGCCACCCATATTTCACTCATATCGTGCCATGCCTTCCCCCACGCCTCGTGGCTTTTTGACAGTGAAAAATACTTTTTCACTGCACATTTTTACACACTTTAACCAACTTTATTTGCCTCAAATCCATCCAATACCCTTCAATATCTTTATATAAGACTCAAATTCATCATTTTCTCCTTCAATTCTTCTAACCCATCTCTACATCCATATCAAACAACTAACCAATAACCCAACCATTAACTTCAAGTTTTAAAACTTCAAAACCACTTCTCCATCACTCTACTTCACATAACTACAAACCAAGCATCATAACCATCCTAAAACAACCACTAACAATCAACAACACTAATATTACAACTACTCAAACACACAAATAACAATGACAAAACAAGAAATAACTTACTTAGGCTTGCTTTAACTTGAAGATGGTTGCCTAACTTACTTTCCTGAGTGATTAAGAGAAGAAAAAATGAAGTTGAAGAGAGGAGTGTGTGTGTATGAAAATGTAGATTTTGGGAAAGAGAAGAAGCCAAGAGAGGGAAAAAAAATTATGCTACTTTAAAGGTAATTATGGGCATATATACAAAATTCACTTTAACTTTTAAGGCATTTTCAAACATGATTTAGTATGTAGGTGTGCATGGGAGTTATAGTGGTTTCTCACAATAATTTTGCAGCCACTAAGAGTTCTAAACAACATATACTTCACCATTATATTTCTATAACATTAGAATTATTAATTATTTAAACTCAATACGAAGTTTAGTAACAATTTGATTTATAAATCCTATGTAATGAAATTAAATCCTTATAAGAATCTATATCAATATTATTGGTAATTTAGAATTTAAATTTGCAAAACTCGATTTTCTATAAGAATATAAGGAATATTTAATTAACAACTTCCTTAATTCAAATCCATTGATGATTTTAAATTTCTATTCTTACTAAATTGATTTTACAACAACTATTATACTGGACTTTCCTCTAATTTCACATACTTCAACATATATAATCAAATACATAAATTCTTTACTTTCTAATTCTATTTATGAAAAA
Source organism: Combretum micranthum (assembly GCA_024138025.1). Taxonomy (NCBI): domain Eukaryota; kingdom Viridiplantae; phylum Streptophyta; class Magnoliopsida; order Myrtales; family Combretaceae; genus Combretum; species Combretum micranthum. The sequence continues at coordinate 445,837 of JAMXBD010000459.1, forward strand.
CTTGAGGATTACACTCTCTCCTTAAAAGAAGCTTTGTCCTTAAAGCTTGAAATTACCCGATTCTTCAAACAGATGTTGGTAATTCTTTTTTATTCTTCCTCTAACTCCCATGTAACCTCTTCGGTTTGAGGATCCCACAAAACCTTAACATATTGGACTTTTTTTCTCCTAAGTTTTTGCACTTTGAAATCCAAGATCTTTGTTGATTGTTTCTCATATGTCAAGTTTTCTTTAAGGGCAATAGGTTTCAACTCAATCACTTTATTGAAATTTGCAATATATTTCCTCAATACTGAAACATGAAATACATTGTGTATATCAGAAAAGCTTGGTGGAAGCTCCAATCGGTATGCCAAATTTCCAACTTTATCAAGAATTTCAAACGGTCCAATATATCTTGGACTCAATTTTCCCTGTAATCTTCTCCTACACAAACTTTTAATTGGCCTTATCTTGAGATATACATGATCTCCCACATCAAAACTAAGTTCTCTTCTCTTCAAGTTGCCCATCTTTTTTGTCTATCTTGGGATTCCTTCATCTTTTGTTTAATGATTGTTACTTTATCAATCGTCTCTTGCCAATTCAAGACCAATAGTAACTTTTTCTAAATTATCACAAATAGAGGAGATCTACATTTGCATCCATACAAAGCTTCATAAGGTGGCATGCCGATACTTGAATGATAACTATTATTATAGGCAAACTCTATAAATTACAAATGTCGATCCCAACTTCCTTTAAACTCTGACACACAAGATCTTAACATATCCTCCATAGTTTGAATTGTTCTCTCGATTTGTCCATCTATTTGTGGATGATATGATGTACTGAATTTCAATTGAGTCCCAAAGCTTTTGTAGACTAGTCCAAAATCTAAAACAAATCTTAGATCTTTGTCCGACATAATTCTAGATGGCACTCCATGTAATTAATTGTCTCTCTAACATAAATCCGTGCCAACTTTTCCAAGGAATAAGTCATGATAATGGGTAGAAACAGAGTCGATTTAGTTAGTCGATCTACAATTACCCATATTCCATCACATCTGGTTTTAGTCCTTGGTAGGGAACTCAAAATCCATTGATCTCTGGTCCTATTTCCACTTAGGAATAGATAAAGGTGTAACAATCCACCGGGCTTTTGATGTTTCACTTTCACTCTTTGGCATATTTCACACAGGTAACAAACTTAGCTATGTCATTTTTCATTCCACTCCACCAATATGCACTTCTAAGTCCTTGATATGTCTTCGTTTCCCCAGGATGAATAGTATATCTAAATAATGAGCTTCCTGCATCAACTCTTTCTTCAAAATCTCATCATTTGGGACACATAATCTCTTGTTTAATTAGAGAACTCCTTCTTCATCAATATGAAACCCTTCATATTTCCTTTGTGTAATGCCTCGAATAACCTTTTGAAATTCTTCATCTTGTTTTTGAGCATTTTTAATCTTTTGCAATAAAGTAGGTTGACAATCAAATTTGCAATATCAAACTTGAATCTTGTAGAGTTAATTCCAAATTCGTTCTTTCAAATTCCTTTATAAGATCCTTTTGTTCAGGGATCATTGAAGCAACTTTTCCATAATTTTTACGACTTGAGGCATCAGCCACTAAATTAACTCTTCTTGGATGGTAACTGATATTCAAATCATAATCTTTGGTTAGTTCTAGCCACCTTTTTTGTCTCATGTTTAACTCTCTTTGAGTAAACAAATATTTTAAACTTTTATGATCCGTCTAAATTTCACACCATCGTCCATACAAATACTGTCTCCAAATTTTCAAAGCAAACACAATTGCAGCCAATTATAAGTCATGAGTAGGATAATTCTTTTCATGTAGCTTCAATTGTCTAGATGCATATGCAATTACCTTTCCACCTTGCATTAACACACATCCTAACCCATTCCGTGATGCATCACTATAAATAGCAAATACATCTTGATCATTAGCAAAACTAGGACTGAAGCAGATGTCTATCTTTTCTTTAACTCTTGGAAACTTTGTTCTCTTTTTCATTCCAATCAAACTTCTCATTCTTTCTTGTCAGCTGAGTTAAAGGTAAAGCTATCTTGAAAATTATGAACAAATTTCCTATAATATCCTACCAATCCTAGAAAACTTTTTACTTAGTTATGGTTTCGGGTCTTTTCCATTCAACAATTGCTTTAACTTTTCCTGGATCTACTGAGATTTCTTGTTCTGTTACCACATGTCTAAGAAAGGATATTTGTTTCAACCAAAATTCGCATTTGGACAATTTAGCATACAATTTGTTCTTCCTCAAAACTTGTAATCCATTTTCAAATGTTCTTCATGCTGCTCTTCTGAGGTGGAATATATCAATATATCATCAATGAAAACAATCACACAAACATCCAGCATAGATTGAAAAATCCTGTTCATTAAATCCATGAAGATGGCTGGTGTATTAGTTAATCCAAAAGGCATTACCAACAATTCAAAGTGACCATACCGGGTTCGAAATGTGTTTTAACTACATCTTCTGCTTTGATTTGAATTTGATGATATCTTGATCTTAAATCAAACGAGAAAATACTTTTACTCCTTTTAGTTGATCGAAGAGATCATCAATCCTTGGCAATGGATACTTATTCTTGATAGTAACTCTATTCAAGTCTCGATAGCCTATGCAAAGTCTCATCATCCCATCTTTCTTTTTAACAAATAGAACAGGGGCTCCCCATGGTGATACACTAGGGCGAATGAATCATTTGTTTAACAATTTTGCAACTGTATTTTCAACTCCTTCAACTCCACAGGTGCCATTCGACAAGGGGAATTTGAGATTGGCTCAGTTCCTAGCATCAAATCTATTGTAAATTCAATTTCTCTTTAAGGTGGTAATCCAGACAAAACTTCTAGAAAAACATCAAGAAACTCACATACTGTTCGAATGTTATTGACATCTATTTTTCCTTGTTCTCATTTATAATACTCATGATACTCTTTTCTATCTCATCAATGCCTTCCCATGAATTTCAATAGCTTTTACTCCTTTTTGCCCACTTCAGATATTTCTCCAATAAACTCAACCCTTTCCTTCTTATCATTGATAAAAGAAATTGTCTTACGTCTGTAATCCACTTTCACTTTTGTAGCAGTCATCCAAGTCATTCCTTGAATAACATCATACTTTTGCATTTCCACTATTATGAGATCCGCACTAGTCTTTTGCTGATTGATTTTCAATGGACATCCCCTTATAATTTCACGAGCAACAACTGTTCCTCAGTAGGTGTTGATATCCTAAACCCTTCTCCATCTTTTCAACATACAATCCAACCTTCTTGACTAGATCCAAATTATAAAGGAATGTGTGCTTCCGTATCAAATTGAGTATATGCAAAAGCATCTCTCACTTGAATTGATCTAATTTAACATATAACTTCTAATTACCACTAGCTTATACTTTAGTATACTTGTTAATTAAGATACATATAAAAAGATTCATAAAGAAATTCATTTCATACCTTCAATCAAACTGAAATCTTCTATCTCATCCTCATCATAATCATCTTCAACTTCCTCAAATATGGGAATTCCTTGCATTTAATGTAGGGTTAATGTTGACTGCATTTAATATAAGGTTAATATCAAATTTGGTAGTTATTATCAATTTTAGGGGTGGGAAAAAAATCCGATCAAACCGAGAAATGAATCGAAACCGAAAAACCAATTCGAAAAATACGGTTAACAGTCCATCGGTTTCGGTTTAGGTTCATGTTTTAATTTTTTTTCGGTTTTTGGTTTTGGTTTCGGTTTGTAACCATGAAAAACAATGGTTAATGTTAATTGATATGTATAAATATATAACATTATATATAATTAATTTTTTTAAATAGAAAAGGCTAAAGAGTTGAAACCTAATGTAATATTATTAAACATTGATAAGAGTCCAAATTACTTCCACTACTTGTGTTTTATGATATTATAGTTCTATCTATATGGACAAAGATTTTATTTATTGATTTATTTTCTTTTAAAAGCTGTTGATATTATGATGAAAAGGAAGTAATATAAAATATGAGCATTTGATTTTTTTTGGGGATAAGTTTAAGAGGTTTTAAAACAATGGATATGAAAATTATTTTCATTGCTATCCGTATTGTTCTCCTTTTGTGTATGAACTGACATGACTTTATCCATTAATTAGAGAATGTTTTAATAGTATGTAGCTTTAAGAAATAAAATGGTTAGTTTTTTATAGATCAACTAGAGATATGGTTAACCACAACTTTTAGTTAACAATTATGCTATATGGTTAACATAACTTTTAGTTAATAATTATGTTAAATGGTTAAAAACTAAAAACCGAAAATATTAACAAGAAAAATGGTTAACCAAGATGGTTAACCATTGATAATGGACCGGTTTTAGGTTTGACATTTTAAAAAAGTGAATATAATGGCTAGGTTCAAAAAATGGGGTCATGGATTGGTTAACCAGTCCATACCCGACCCCTAATCAATTGACTGCATTTCATGTAGGGTTAATATTGGCTGCATTTAATGTAAGGTCAATTACGTACTGAACTTTCAAAAGTTCGAAAAATTCAAAATTTTTTGTCGTATTTTTTCTGATATGGCAAAGTCTTATATTTTCTATCTATGTTTTCATTATAACTAATTTTATTTTATTATAATTAATATTATTATTGTTTTTTTAACAAATTAAAACTCATATACAGGCTTAAGCCCATATGTCCTACTACAACAAGTTCATGGTGCCTTTATCAATTTTTCTTCTTCAATTGTTATTTGCTCTACTATTATCTTATATATAAGTCCATTTTTCAAAATTTTTTCCATGTGGGATAAAATGGGTTTATCATTTAGAGGCTTACCGATCTTTATTTTTCTAAGTGGTTTATAAATTATAAGTTGATTTTATCTCAACTTTGAAAACTATTCTAGTTTTTTGTTTTCATTTATGAAGTTGGTAAAAATATTATAAGTAAGCTTTTTAGGAAAAATTTGCTTATCAAAGAACTATTATCACTAGTTTTAGTAAACTTCATGTGATTTTTATAAAGAAAATTTTAGCTTTGTTAGCAAATTTCTTGATAAATTTCTCTTTTATTTGTCTTTTAAGAAAATCTTAATGGACTTAAAAAAAAGTTATGAAATAACTTTTCTATGCGTTTGGTAACAAAATCTTAATTTAGAAAAGTTATATATATTAAAAGAGTTTAGTTTCATTTTCCTTTATCAAAGGAAAATTACACTTTAAACTTCGTTGAGACAATATCATTACGATGATGCATGTATATGAGCATGTGATATAAAATGATGAAAATATAAGAAAAAGACTAGAAGCAAAATAATAAGCAAGATAATAAGATCAAATATTAAAAACTTAGCTTCATCAAGGTAACCGGTTAAATATTGGGAGCCTTATGGCCACCCAAAGACCCACTTTATCCCATTGATTTTTCAAGACACTTCTATAATGATTTTGTGTAGAAGGTTCATTATCAACACATCACCAACGTAGGACTCCATCTTCTTCTTCATACCTCACTCTAAACCCTCGTTCATTGTCAACCCCTCTTACGACACGCTAGCAAACATGGGTGGCTTTCTTTAAGTATCTATGCATATAAATACAATATCAGGAAATCAAATTGCTTCCAGCCATAGCTTTCTTTATTAAGGAAAAATATTAATAAAACATAACTATTCCAAACAATGACGTAATTCAACAACATTTAAATTAATTATTCACCGTATACGACAAGGATATAGATGAAGACACTGCATAAAAACATGAAAACTTTGTTTTCATTACTTCTTGTTGTGAATCTGTTGTTGTTAGGATCAATGAAAAACAAGAACCATCCCCTTGCACATAAAAATACTCTGTTTTCAAAATGAAAAACAGAGTTGGAGGTTTGATCCTTGGTTCCATGGTGAATGGTCTGTAGTGTTTTAGGTTATGGCTTGCGATGGAGATGGCTAGAGAGAGAAAGTGGTGAGGAAAGAAGAAGATGGAGTTCGAATCTTCCCAGAGGATAATGCGTTATGTTGAAGAAGGGTCTAGAATAAAGTTGACTCCTTTTGAGATGGCTCGATGGCTAGAAAATTTTCGAAGAAGGTCATAAATGTCCCATGAAGCTTTGGAGAAAGATGAGAGAGCCAAGGTTCTATTTCTAGACGATAAGTGACGTAGATGTTCTTGATGATGGTTACAAATGAAAATTTTGGGGAAAGGAAAAAAAAAAAACGAACTTTATATAAGGATACCAATTAATATATTGCTTTACCTTTTTTCATTCATTTAATTTTTACTACTTTGTAAACAAGAATGGAATTCTGGACACTTTCTATTCTTCTATTACAAACTACAAACCAAGGAAAGTGCGTGAATATTATGGTGCGATGAGGGAACAACAAATGGAAGATGAATGGGAGCGGAAGGTGTGGAGACCCTTCATCACACCTTTCGTAGGATGTGAACCGTGTAGTTAAGACAACAATTCCATGTACTTTGAATAATATATATAGATAAAACTTCACCGCCACGACATACTCGTGTTCATATGATAGAGAGAGAGGAGAAGAAGAAGAAGAAGAAGAGGGTAGAAAGATTTGTTGTCCCACGTTGAAAATTTTGCACGGGTTGTTATGAATGAAAAAACAAGATAAAAAAATTATTAATATGCTATGTCTGATAACATGTGTCATGTCATGATTGATCCATAAATCCACATCAATAATAGAGTTAAAACTATTAACAGAGACACAAAAAATGACCACGAAAAGTTCGTTCAAGTACAAAAATTGAACATTTGAAAGTTTCAGATACCTAATTGAATTTTCGAGTAAAATTATGATACCAAATTCGACATTAACCCTAAAAAAAATCATCAAATTAAAAATTAAAACTTAAAAGCAAAATTCAGGTATGAGAAAATTATAGTATTCAACCCATTTTTATATAAAATTATAAAAGATTTTCCTTTATAATAATTTACAAGTATATCTTAATGAATTTAAATAGTAGCGATGTACTCTAAATTAGTTAGGAAAGAAAAGAAATTCCTCATTGTTTAGAAGTGGAATTGTTCTTTTGTTGAAACTCCATATAAAGTAATTAAACATATTTTTCCAATTATATTTGTCTTTTTTTTTTTCAATACATGAAATACTGTGTATAGATTGTAAACTATTTCTATTTACATTGAAAATAGTTTACACTTTAAATTTATTTTATTTTATTTTAATTTTTCATTACTTGATATGTCATATTTGTTTTTATTTTTTAATATATAATTGATATATTATCTTATTTCTTTTTCTTTTGGACTCGAATGGGTCTATAGTTCTAACCTATTTGAATCAACAATTGAACATTATTACAGGAATATAAAAGAGTATTGCAGTGGATTAATTAATAATATTTTTCATCCTTCAGTAAGAAACCAGCCTAAGAAACGATGGGCTAAAGAGATACCAATAGAGAAAATTAGAAAAGAGAAGGGAAAAATAAAAGAGAAATGAAAAGAAAAATATAAAAGTAAGTAAGAAACAAATTATATTAGTTTCATCTAAATAATAAAAAAAATATTTTTTATTAAGAATATTAAATATGTTATTATTAAAAATGCAAATAAATATATTTAAAATCATGTGTTGTTGGATTTACATCGAAGTTTAGTCAAAGTGAACTCTTGTTTCTTAATAATGTGGGACTTGTTTTTATCTTTATGTGACTTATGTGTGTCTTGAATTTTTTTCAGTTCCACATTACTAACTCTACAATCAAACGTGAATGTACTTGTTTATAAATTAATGGAAAGCTAAAAAATCTTTTTAACAAAAGGCTAAATATTAATTTATTAGGCTTAATTTTATATTTCAAGTTAAAGTTTAGTTTTAGTGTTTTTTTTAAATTGATTTTTTATTACTAAAATGGAGTAAGGTTATTTGATATTTGTTTTTGTTTCTATAATAAAAAATTCATGGGTTTAGTTGCTTGGGAATTAGGGGAACCACCAATTCATGTTCCATGTAATTAGGAACCAACTTGACTCCCACTATTCCAATTCTAATTTGTCATGATGTCTATTCCCGCCACAATCACTACATGGCATTTGCCACCATTTTTAGCACCATAAAAGCCCCGTATACCTTATTTAGCATTTTATAACAGAAGAACGATTTTAGTTCGATTTTCACCACCAACATTACCATGTTATATAAGCTATAATTGTCAAATTACTAATATCTCTGTAAACCCTTGAATTTTTCGGTATTCTTAAAATATAATCCTTGAGTTAAAAGCCGAAAACTAAAACCCTAAAAATCAACCTAAATTAAAACCAGACTCTAAACAATATGAAATAAGAAATTTCGTGACCTTAAGAAAAAAAAACCTTAAAAAAAATAAAAATTCAATAATCATTTGACTCGAAATCCAAACATGAAATAATTTATTTATCTGATCCCTAAACACATAAATCAAGACGAAATATAATTCAACAACAAAATTTTAAAATCTTAAACCCTTCGGTTAATTTTAGATTAAAAAATCTAAATTAATACCAAAAATCAAACTGAGTCATCACGTTACCCTAAACTCAATTAAAATAATCCCGATAATTGTAAAACATTAAATAATCATAAAAATAAAGTAAAACTTAAATTTTGAACCAAAATAAATATAACATGGTCATAAACCCCAACATTTTATGATCTTACAAGTAAATCATAAAGCCAGAATTAAAGTCGAATTCCTAAAAGTCAGCTAGGTCATTAACAAGCCCTAATGAGACTAGATTCAACAATCCCATGCTCGAAACCCTAAAACAATAAAAACAAGATAATTGTGGATTATTGTTCGTAATAGTGTGATACAACCTAAAAAGATCATATTTGTAAAAGATTTGATCGTTTCGGACCCAAACAGGATCAATTCTCGAAAAACATGCCCTGAGGCTCAGGATGGTAAAAATATATTGAAAATTAATATAGATTTTTAATTTCATAAGGATTCATAAAATATCAATTTCGTAATTTTCGATATCTAAAAATATCAAATATAACATTTTTACGCGTATTTTCTTTACTATCGGTAATTTATTTGTCATGTTTACTGTTTTTATTATTTATTACTATTCACCTATCTCTAGTTTACCTTACAATCTATCTCTTACAACTTACACTCTATTTCTTACATTTACTTTTCCAATATTATTTTTTATTGAACTTCCTTTACATTTTACTTATTTTTCTTTACAAAAATCAATTTTTTTAACCTCTCTCTCTTTATGCTCACTATTTTATTTTCTTTTTCATTTATTTAATTAACTCTAATTTTCATCCATAAATCTCTATAAATACCACATCTCCCTCCACTTCTTTCACATACTTATTAAACATACCAAAACTCTCTCAAATTCTCTCCACAAATATTCTCTCCAAAATTCTTTTCCCAGCTCTCTCTTCTCTTCATAAAACCATCATCCACCTACAACTGACAATACTTCATTCCTTCTTCTACCAACAAGAACCCTTAGGTAAAAATTCCTCAAGCTATTTTCATGTTCATGTTAACATAACATGATCATATTGTATGTTTTCTAAACCCATAGGTATTATGGAAGCAACAATATGTTCATATCTTATTTAACAATATTGAAGTACTGTTATTATTGTTGTTATATTATTATGTTTTATTATTGCTCCTAATATAACATTTATATATTACTAAGTATATTTACATATATATATATATATATTCTTAGAGCCTATAAGCTCACTAACATAACTTTCATTTATTCATGCTCTTTTATTTCTTGCAATTTATTTATTTATTTCATGCAATTTTATTAAGACTAGTTTTTCTAGTCTTAGACTTGTCCTCATCAAGTCAAAACAATTTTTTTCTTTTTTTTTTTTCTCATTTTCTTTATGGAATTGTCCATGTCTAAGTCCGGGAAGCCTTGAATCAAGCTAAGACTTCCCATTACTTGACTTTTATTATGTACTTAATTTATTTCTATATCTTTTATCTTTATATGAATTATTTTTGTTCATGTTACTTAATTACAAGTTCGTATTCATGCATGACCATAAAGTTGTTGTCTTGATAAATTAAAAGGAGTTTCTTCTTTAATAAAGAAAATGTAATGCCTTAAACTAAGACATTACAACCCGCCATGCGTTCTCTCTTGAAAGGAACACGCAAAGGCAATATAAACTAATCTACAATTACAAAATATATACATATCTCCAATAACTCACATAAAAGGTTATCTTAAATCATCATATATAAAATTCATCTCTTTAAAATACATAACTAATATTAGCCTAAAAAAACTATTTATTTGAAATCTAAATAATTCATATAAACTTGTCTCTTAAAATCTTCCAAAGTCTAAAAACCATAATCTCAAAAACTTCATATGATCTTTTGATCTTCATTTTTATTCTTTTGAATCTAAATCTACTGGTCCTCAGCAAGAAAGTCGAATCTGCTATTGCCATCCCTATGATCAATACATATATCATATAAAGATATGTCCTAAACATTATCATCTTCACGTATACCTGAAAAATAAAGAAATGAGCGAAAACGCTCAGTACACCCAATTCAACTTATTCTAATGTAACCAATTAGATTATTATCTTTATTAAGCCAGCCAAACAACAGTTCATAACTATGAATCCCTAGTCCCAAACTTGGAGTAACTCGGACCCCTGAAAATCAATCAACTTTTGAAAATAGATAATTATATACGTGTATTAGTGAATGGGTACTCCCCAAACATCCGTAGCCATACTGCCAAATCACCTAAATCTATCGAAATCATCTCCAAATGCAACTCCACTAGAAACAACGACACACAAGGATCATAAGGGTACCACACCAGTATCACTGTCTACCAGGTCTTTACTGGTCATAGCCAAATATACCCAATAGACAAATTAATTAAGCTGAATAGATTTAGATTGATTATTAATCTATTCCTACAACAAAACACTTAAAATACTAAACCTGCAAGCATATTCAACAAACAGGGAATTGTTGTACCTGGATTCATTTCCCAACACTCCAACTTCACCAACAAAACCTTTTAAAAGATTATAAACCCTAATTTTATCGGAAACTTGATCATCAATATATATCAAATCAAAGTCCAATTTCACATTCATAATTAAACTCTAACCCTAAAATTCACAATCTCAAAATATAAGATTTTTCATATTAGATCTACAGACCTATCTTCCATGATCACCAAACAATGAAATCCCAAAAAACACAACTTTCTCCCAAAACTCCTCAAAACCCTAAAATCCTCAATCAACAATAAATCAACTATAAAAAAAGATCTCATCTTTAAATTAACAAGAACTGAATGAATTCATACTTACCCAAAGGTTTGGATCTCACACCTTCTAGATCGTAAGACCAAATCATCAATCACAACTTAGGGTTTTCTCCATAATTCACCAAATCTCTAGAATCCCTTTCATAGCATAACATAAATCACAAATCAAAAAAGACTACTCGATGATATCACAACGATAAATTAGATTTATACCTTACTTAGGATGAGATTTCAAATCCTCCTTAATCACCAAGACATCACAACTCCAGCAACACTTAGGGTTTTGTCTCCAATCACTTGATTCCTCACGAAAACTAATATGAAAACAACCTTTAGAAACCAAGATCAAATTAAAACTTATCCCAAAAGAGTTTAAGATAAATTCTTTCCAAGAATTTCCTTAGGAAGAGATATGGGGAATGAACAAAAGACATAGGGCTTTATATATAAGGATTAGGAAACCCTAACACTAAGAAAAGGATGTTATTTTTCATGGAAATATAGGCTGGTATAGGGATGGCGGCTTTGACAACCAAGGCCCATGGCTTTGCCTCTCTAGGCTGGTGGCTCTCAGCTGGCCTAAGCTAGCTCCTTGTCTCCTTTGTGAACAACCCTTGTTTGATTAATTCCATCTGTTTAAGTGACAAAAATCCCCTCTTAAACAACTTTATATTACATTACTACCCTTCAATATGATTTATTTATTTGTATATTACAAAAAATAAGGCCAAGCTCACCATAGAAATAAGTTTTATCACCTAGGAAAGATTTTCCATTAAAGACTTAGAAATTTTATTTCAACAACATTCTTTTCAAAAATTTAAATAAGTTCATCATAAATTTTTAGTGTTGTGTAAAGTTTCTCCAGCACTTAATCGTGTGATTCCGCGCACTCTCTTTTCAAAATCTTAAAACAAATTTATTATTAAACCATAATGTTGACAATTGTTTGTTATACTGACTTTTCTTGAAAACTTATTTATGAGATTATTACCAATACATTAATAAACACTAAGAACAAAACAAAATTTTTAAGTCAAGCTAAGATTAACCCACTAGTTAAAAATCCACTTAAAAATAAAATCGATATACAACTTAAAGAACTAAGTTTTAAGAAGCAAATTCATTTTCTCTTTATGAAATTAAGGAAATATAAAAAGTTGTAATAATTAGACACCCATTTATAATAACTCAAAATTTTAGTTTTCTTTTAATAACTCCTTAAAGACCCAACCATTAAGAAGCTAATAATAAACAAAGAGTTATTATGAGAATAAAGAGTTAGAATAAGCCATTCATTTAATATCCCTCATGTTAAAACTTAAAACATTTTAAAAGTAATAAGACCTAGAATGATTATTCTTCATAACCACATAAAGCTTCATGTTTTAAAAAATAATTAGTTAAAAGAAGTTTAGTATGAAAATAAAATATTCATGAACGCTAACATAAATATAGAATCATAATTTTCTTTAATTAAGTTTTATATTTACAAAATCTAAGAACTAAAACTTTGTTTAAGGATCAAACTTAAGAAAATATACTTAGAGTTTATGTCATCGATGAATAAAACTGTCTTGTAAAATAAATTATTAAATAGAATTCTTTTCAAATATGAGACCTTTGAGATTTGAAAATATATATTGAATCACGATTTTCTCGTTGATTGAGTCACATATTTACAAACTAGCAAATTTAATCACATGCCAAATAATGACTCTTTACTAAACACTATCTTTCAAAAAGATTGTTTACAATTTTTTTTTGTGAGATAACATTACTAGAATCATGCATATAATATAAGCCTATATATATATATATATGTATTAAAAAGGGTTTTTCAACTATATAAATATGTATGTATTTGCTATGGAATTTTTGGATGAAATAGAATTTAGAAAAAGTTACAAATTGAGGTTGGAAATTTCGTGTTAGAATTGTACCGACCCATTTTCGAACCTAAACGACTTCAAGTGGTCAAAATAACCTTAAAAATAGATAGATTTTTTCTAGTAAGTAGAAAACGACATCTTATATGCAAAATTCCGAGTTAAAATGACAAGTTATGACCATTTTAATTTGGAGTTTTGCATAATCTAAATTTTGACTAAAATAACAAGATAGAATTAGAAAGCTTGAGTATAACTTCTGTGAAATACTCATTCCATGTATTTCTTTTGTCTACGTGACGAGGAATATAAGACTCACTTTCTGAGGATTACTACGACTAAAAAGATTGTAATATGGATGAGTGAGTCTTCCCTCATTATTTCATTACATTGCTTGTGCTTGTACATAGTTGCACTATATTTATAAGTACAAGATAAAATGAATATAAATGGGGTTATGGATTTATATGTATATGTTTTTATGTATGTGATAATGGATGCTAAACATATCGAAACCAACAAATGATTGTTTAAATATATCATTAATATTACATGTTGATATGTGTGTATGATACTTGCTTAATCACCTTTAAGTATACCATAACTATACTCAGCTTTGATATAAATTAAATGGACATGCATTGCATCTGTCCAGTCACATATCGAAAGTTGCTATCCTATGCGAAGAATCGAGAAGGTTCGAACCCAGGAAGGCCTACGAACCAGGAAGGCCTACGACCATGCTCATTCTCAAGGAACTAAGGCGTACCGGGGATACATCTTAAGGATGAGTCGCGCCGATCAATCGCTGAGCATAGGGTGTGCCTAGGGACTAGCAGTAGAAGATAGTGAAGACCTTTAAATACCATTCCTTAGCTCTTGATACGAAAGACGTAAATCCATTATGTGTATGATTTTTGGATATCCATACATAATTATTTGTATCATATGGTTGTTGCATAACATGCATAACATATGCATGAATTAATAAACTTGTTTGAGATCACAATGCGAATAAAAGAGAATATCTTACTAAGTTCGTTGTAAGCTTACACCCCCATAGATCTTTGTTGAAACATGTATACTTATAGCTCTATTTAAAGATCAGGATATTAAGGAAATCATGGATGGATTCTTGAACTTTTATGGAAGCAGTAGGAACATAAGATGAATTCAATATGTTGTAATTCCTTTATGAGTAATTTTGTTATCTTTCTATTTTAGAGATTTTTAGGTGATGTATTTATGTAGTTTTGAAGTCATTAGCGGTGGTATGACCCAAAGAATTGTAATCAAACTTATTTATGTTTAATGATTATTACTTCTCTTACCTTGTTACTTAATTGTTATCAATCTAAATTGCGCTACTTCAAAGCGTTCCCTTAGTTGTGATATACACCTTGTGCATGATATGGAAGCTTTTGCATGACTAAAGTAGTCCCTTTTAGGCTTGAATATTGTGTACGACGGGCTGTCACGTTTATGCTATCTCTTGGGGCATGACAATCCCCACCACTTTACAATCTATCACCTTTATTATGCTCATTATATTTACTGTGCCATGAATATAGTGATACCTTTCTATGCACTTAACTACACAATCATCACTATTATCACCTTCATTTATTCACCAGCCCATGGACATTGTTGTTATGTAATACAAGGGAAGGAAAAGATAAAGAAAAACTTTTGCCTTTTCAATAATATATTCTATTATTAATAAATTTACAAGAAAAAAAGGTAAATTATAAATAACTAACTTGTATTTTTGTGTTTTTACAATTAGCTTACTTATGAACTTTTGTTTTTCAGACAAAGGACTATCTTGAGATACACATTGTTATGTTTTGTCTATTTATGCTATTGATATAGTCATGTAATCTTCTTCCATCTATAGACATCCATTTTACCATAAATCCCTTCTTTAGCATTAAAAATTCCCTAACTTAAGACACATCGATGGATCATTTTTATTTTACCATAAATTTTTTAAAAGATCTCACATTTTCCCTACTCTACATTATCTCATGGAGTTGATTTACTAAAGAGAGGCAATAAGGATTACAACAATAAAGACATATTTAAGGTGTG
Organism: Combretum micranthum; assembly: GCA_024138025.1. NCBI lineage: Eukaryota > Viridiplantae > Streptophyta > Magnoliopsida > Myrtales > Combretaceae > Combretum > Combretum micranthum. The sequence continues at coordinate 461,181 of JAMXBD010000459.1, forward strand.
GTAACCGCTTGACAATTAAAATATTTGAATTAGATATACAAGCGAGACATTCAGATGTGATTTAGGTAGACATTCCCATAGACTAGGTTCGAGCTAGAACCAGTGAAACTCGACCTAATAGGTCACCAACCCAAACATAATCCAATAAATTAGGTTCGACAAGTGGCTAAATCCACAAGGCTCCAACCATTTTAACCAATTTAACAGGCCAAACCCATAAACCTATATGAGTCTAAAAGAAAAAGTAAAATAAGGTAGTACATCAATTATACATTATAAAAATAAAAAAAAGAAATAAAAAAATTATAAAATATAAAGTAATAGAAAAATTAAAATAAAAATTAATAACATTTAATGTGTAAATAATTTTCCTTGAGAAAAAATTATTTTATTATCAACATAAAGTATTTAATGCATTGTTAAAAAAACAAAAAATAAATACAATTGGAAAAACATGTCTAATTACTTTATATGTAGTTTCAACAAAAAAAAAAAAAAAATCCACTTCTAAACAATTTTCTTTTTTTTTTTTCCTAAACAATTTAGAGTACCCATATCACTAATGTTTTAACTTAAATGAGATGTACTTGTATATAAATAAATGTAAATCCTTCATAATTTTATATAAAAATTACTTTAATATTATAATTTTCTTAGTCCTATATTTTGTTTTAATTTTTAATTTAAAAAAAAGGATTGTGTTTATTAATTTATTTGTAAAAAAAAAAAAGAAGGTATGTATGGATAGGATCTGGTGGGTTTATGGTTCAGCTACTATCACACCTCAGGTCAGTGTAGTTCTAGGTCTAAAAATCTAGGTCTTAAACTTTATGGTCTATGTCAAGTTGGTCTTAAACCTGCATGGATATTTAAGTTTAAGGATACAGCTCAATAAATCACATTTAAAGATATTTTTGAGAAAAAAAAAAAAAGAGATTAACTTACCTAAAGATCCCACCTAATCACATCCATGGATGTGCCTTAACTTAGGGTTTCTTTCTTTAAATTAATTAGTTTATTTTATAAGAAGCAATTTGAGGTAAAATCGATGTTGATAGATAGAAGAAGGTTTTTGCTTGGCTTTTTTATATGGCACATGATGGTCATATACACAACCTCATTAACAATACAGATGGATCCTTTGTCAAAATTAAAAGAAAAAAGGATCATGAGTCAACAATTACAAACATGTGGATGCACATGTTATTTATTTGTTATTTTGTTCGAAAAATATATAACCAAATTTTAATGGTTATTTTTTCTTTATTAATGTCCCAACTGCCTGCAAATTCATGATCTAGTTTAGTTTCATAATTTTTTGGAATAAAACATAAAAAAGCTAAATTTTGAGTGCTATCCGATTGGGTACAATTTATGATTTGATTGTTCTCCTTGTTCACTCCTATTGCTTATGGTAGAGCTTGGCATAAAATCGTTATTTTAACCCTTTGCGATTCCTTTCCATTACAATACCCTCACCTAAACACACAAAGTTGGCAACATTGTTAGCACCAACACTGGTTCTTCTTTTCGCTACTCGTTTACCCTTAAACCACTCGATATAGCTGGTCAACTAAAAACAATTCTCCATAGAGTGCCCTTCCCTTTACAATGTTTACAAATAATCTATATCTTGTTCCTTTTTCTATCAACAACCATAAATCTTTCTTTAATTGCAAAAGCTCTCATGTCAGCTTCAAGACTAACAAAAGTGTGACTCGATGTTGTTTTTCAATTTGTTGAACAAGATAAAATTCTCTATTAATCGATGGCAATAGATCCATTGAAAGAATTTGATTTCTTACTCTTTCATACACTTCAATAAGCCCCATTAAGAATTGAATCAACTTACTATTAGACTTAAATTCTTGCAATCTTTCTTTCAAATCATAAATACAATAATCCAACCAACCACATGAATATTGCAGATATGCATGAAGTTGACTTAGTTCATCCGACTATCTCTTAAGCTTATTATAATAAGCTCCGATGGACAGATTATGTTGTTTCATATTATGAATATGAAATTGTCATTGAAAAACCAAAGGACCATTGGATACTCCATATTTTTCCCTAATTTCATCCCAAAATTATTTGGTCAGTTGAATAGATGAGAATCCTTGAGACAATTCAAGTGTCACTGAATTTGTAAACTAACACCTAACCATAAAATCTTCTCTATTCCAACATACTAGATCCTGAGAATTATCTAAAGGTTTCATAATAGTTCAGTCCACAAACCCTAATTTCATTTTCACACCTAATCCTAACTTAATCGACCTACTCCAACTAAGTTAATTTATTCCATTGAATATCAGATTTCCTATAGTCATACTAGGATTGTTTGATGTAGACAAGTAAAAAGGATCTTATATTGTTGAATGAACTACAATCTTATTTGATTGATGGCTTGAGGAACTCATGATTAAATGATGAAAACCAAAGAATTGAAGATCATACCTTGCCGCTTTCATGTTAAGTTTCAGTTTGAGCACTAGAATTCAGCAAGAATATACTTATATGGGTGTCTATTGAAGAACACGAAATGTAGAAAGAAAGATAAAGTTGAAGAGAGCATGTTCTTACTAATGGTCTATTATCGATTATGAGGCTTCCTAAGCCAAGCCCAAGACATCAATGGGTCAAACTAATCTACTAGGCCTAAACTCCATCAACATACCCAATAATAAGTGACCCAGCCCTATAACCAGTCTTAGCAATTGCTCCATTGCTTTCGCCCTATTGATCACTTAGCACAAGTAGCTCGGTTGGCTTTGTCTCAGAATATGGGAGACGTGGGTTCACCCCACAATCTCCACAAATACCTCTAACTATCTACTTGCCTACTCTAACCATAACAGTCAGGTTAGTCACATATAAATACCTATCTACCTCTCTGGAGATAGGAATACTGCGTTCAACTACTCTCTTATTCAAATTATGGGCTTCCATTATAAATTCTAACTTAAGCATTGAACTAGTTACGTCATGCCCATGCCTGGCGTACTACAAACATATTTTCTATATTTTAGGCCTTTTACCTAACATTGATTCAAGCCCAGATTCTTGAAGTCCAACCTCTACTAGATTCGAGTAAGCGAGAGTTTTGTTGTCACATTTTGTTAAAAATAGTTAGAAAGCTAGTTATGCAACACACTGGCCTATCCTATCTAGACACGTGTACGTACTAAAACCTGGACAAGTAGACATATAAAAATAAATAAACAAATAATTTTTACAAAACTTAGCTCAAAATCCTTATTTTAATCTTTTTCCATTACTTTTGTTTATTATTATTATTATTAGTAGTAGGGATGATATCAAAAATGGTATGTAAAAATTTAGATACTATTTATGACATTATTATTATTATTATTATTATTTCAAGATGTGTAAGTGTAAGCCCCGGAAAATTTCAGTAAATAATTCTAAGATGAACTTCAAAAATAAACCCTAAAAATCACTCCAAATTAAAATCGAACTTCGACTAGTCCTAAATCCCGAACGAATCCAGAAACTTCTCAATACTTCAATTCCAAAATCACTACGTATGACAAATTCCATTCATAACTCCGACTTATAAAATCGGGTAATATAAAGGCCAAAAACAAATTATTAAAAAGTAAATAACGATTAACTTTTGGAGATGAAACCTAATTCAAGAATTTCGAAAACATTGAAAGATATTAAATACTTACAAAAATAAAATTTAAAATAATTTTCTCAAACTAAATATGTTGTATAAACGAAAAATATCAGTTTCCAAATTGGCAGATTAAACCGGAAAATCCCGAAAACCCTAAGTGGAATACAATAGTTTAAGTTCGGCAATCTAGCGCCCCACCCTAGAGGCCGAGGTGTAGTTTAAATGTGTAGAATAGCTCATAGTATATTTGCTTAAAAATATCATATTGGTAATTTTTGACTTATTTCGAACCCGTTCGGATACAGACTTCGAAAAGCGTCTCCTGGGGCTTGAGATATAAAAAAATATACCATTAGTACCGTTAGACCGTAATTTCATAAGATTTCCAAATATAGTTATATAATTTTTCGGGTTATAAAAGTTATAGTTATAACCTTTTTATCGTATCTTCATTACTACTGTAATTAATTAGTCTTTTGCACTATTCACTTCTATTTCATTACACGATTTTATTATTCTTTATAAACCTTATATTTTTAGATAAATATTTTATTATAGAAAATTTTGTTTTTCCAAAATTTAGTTCGTTTGGGTTTTTACAGGATCAGATTTTATTTAAGACCCGATACTAAAAATAAAATAAATTAATTTAATTATTGGAAAATATTTTAAAAATATTTTTATTTTCATAAAATAATTTTTTTGAAATTTTCGGGTTATAAAAATATCATTTATAGCTTATTCGGGTATTTTGATCATACCAGTAACATATTTGTTAAAATACTAAAATAATTCAAATAATTATTTAATTTTATTTATGAAAATTTTGCCACTTATTTAAAAATATTTTTCCTAATTTTATTTTGTATTTTTCTTAATAAAAAGCACTTGTTCCAACCCATATTTCAAGTATACCTTACACATATCACTTCCTTTTCACTTCAATCTTTCTACAATTTGTCCCAAACTTCATGGCAGATTTTTCCATTCTTTTGGCTGCAATTGTCTTTTAATTTACTCCTATTTTGACTAAAATAAATATATTCCAACTCCTTCTTAAAGAAGCAACACATATACATTTATTAACATTTCAATTTCAAGTCAAATTCAACAAATTCCCTCTCTCTCTCTCCCTCTCATTCACGTGCAGCCCCCTCCCCTAAAATCTGCCTGTTGTTTTTTTTTTTTTTTTTTCATTTAATACACTCCTTCTCTCTCTCTTTCATTTACTCCTTTTTCCTTTACCATTCCTTAACTTTTTCTCTCTCTTTTTCCTCTCTTTTTTTTCATTTTCTCTTGTTCTTACATGAAAAACAGCTGCCCCCATTCCAATTTCTTGCTTCTACACTTCATTCTTGAAGATTTTTAAGCCAACTTTCTTCTCAAAGCTTCCATAGGTGATATAGGTAAAGTGTAGTGAGAGTTTTATGCATCAAATGACATTCCATAAGCTTAAAAGCTAAGGATAATGATGCCAAAATGAAACACTCCTCTTCTCTATGATTATTGTCTTGTATCATTATTATTTTCTTGTTTAAAGTAGTTATATTTTGTAGATCTAACTTTTTGTAGCTTTGATTTTTATCTATGCCTTAGATCTTGCTATTTGAGTTATTATTTTTGTTATTGCTTATGATTTATGCATATATTCATCATCCATATGTCCATCATGGTGTTCATGCATTTACAACTAGTATAGTAAACTAGATCTAGTATTTTGAGTTCATAAATGCATTAGACTTTTGTTCTATGTTCATAAACAACTTGCAGTAGCATGATGATAGTAGGAAAGTTTTAGAAAACTCAAGATCTATTTTATTTTCAACAAAAATCATTTTTGAAAATTCGGATGAAAAATGAACCATATTTAGAAAAGTTGTTTTTCAACTTCAAAATGTATATTTTTCATTTAAAATGAAGGGCTTAGGGAATAGACAACATAAATGAGTGATTTTGATGAGTAAAGTTTAGATCTATGAGTTTATAGTTTACTACCATGGATTTCTTTTATGTTTATATTCATACTAAGTGTAGACCTTGGTTTTGAACTCAAACAAAAATAGTGAAATTCGTATTTTGGCAAGACTCCTATTTAAAAACCACTTTCCAAATGTTAAAATGAAGTTTTTACTTGAAATAATGAAGGCTTAATGTATGTCTATCATCAAGACTTCTTTTATACAAGAATCAAAGGTGATTTTCAAAATAAAAATCTCATTTTCGGATTTTGGCTAAGGCATATTTTAAAACATGTTTTCCAACCCAAAATGAAGTTTTTATTCAAGATATGGAAGGCTCTTAGGATAGGATATGTAAGGAATGTATTTTCATAAGTTTAGATAGATTTTATCAAAAGATAGGTCCAAAAATAAATTTGGTAAATTCGGATCTCAACCAAGACCAATTTTGAAAACCCATTTATCAACTTCAAAACTCATGTTTTATGTGAAGAATGAAGGGTATAGGTAATAGGTCATTTAAGTGGTGATTTTTATAAGTTGAAATGAGTTTTGATGAGATTAATGTGTAAAACAAGAAGTAGAATCAAAGTGGAAAATTTTGAGTTAGTAGTCAACTTGTAAAATTCGTAACTTTGGATGATGCCCATGAAAACACCTATTATCTAAGTTCAAAATAAATTTTTTATGTATTAAATGAAGTCCTTAAGTAGTAGGTATAGTAAAGTCTTAAATTTTAATGCATTACACAAGTTTTTCCTAAAGGAATCATTCAAAAAGTGGATTTCTAAAAATTCAGATTTTTGAGTAAATCCTATTTGAAAACATATTTGCAAAGTATAAAATACAAATTTTTATGAAAAAGTGAAGTCCTTAGTGGTTATGTATAGTTGAGCCTTAATTTTCTAAATATCAAATGATTTTTACTTAAAGAAATCACTCAAAAACTAATTTTTATAAAATTCAGATTTTGGAATCAACTCTACTTGAAGACATGTTTACAAAGTGCAAAATGGAAATTTTTATGTAGAAATGAAGGTCATAAGTAATAGATATAATGAAGACTCAATTTTAACAAAAATAATTATATTTTCTTAAGAAATAAATCCAAAACAAATGGAAACGATCAAAGTTAGAAAACTAGATTTTTCATAAGTAGTTGTTATTATGGTCTTGCAAAATAAAAAGTTATAAAATTTTCTTTTAGCAAAAATCATCAAGATCATGTATACATTAAACTCATCTCATGTCATTCATGTTAGGAAATCATTCATATTTCATAAATTCTTGAATTATCAAATAGGAACATTTCAAGCAATTACAAAACTATTTTTCGGAAATGAAGATCGTTAGTGCCCAGATCTGATCCCTCTGTTTCACGACCTAAATATTTTCAAAATTTGAAAACAATATTAGAATTAGATATATCTTTCGAAGTAGATAGAAATCGATATATAATTTGCGAAATTCCGAGTTAAAATGACCAAGTTATGGCCATTTTAAGTTGGAATTCCCGCTTAGGATGAGAATTACGAATTTGATAGTTTGTATAAGATCATTTGGATTAGTTTGAGTTGAAATACTTATTAAAGTATTTCTTCCTTTTTAGGTGAACCTGAAATTGACGATTTCCTACCACCGGATTAATTTTACTAAAAGACCGATGATCTAATGGCCGAGTGAGTTTTCTTCTTATTTTGTTACCTTGTTTGTACTTATAGCTAGTCGCATTAGAATTATAGGAACAAGATAAAAATCGATATGAATGGGGATGGGATATATGATGAGACTGTAATGAATGTATGCCAAAGAATACTAAAGCATATTGAAACCACGATTCGATTAGATAACTGCAATGTTCATACTATTTCTGTTATATGTATGATATTGGTTGGTCACTCTAAAGAATGTATGAATATTTTGACCTAAGCAAAAACTAAATTGGTCATGCATCGCATCGGACATAGTGCATTTGGTAGCGTGCTACTCCTACGCAGTCGATCGGTATGGTCCGAGGACTTGTTGGATAATGAGACCCGGTATCAGAGCTCATTCATAGGGAACTAAAGCGCATCGGGGATGCATTCCATGTATGAGCCTAGCCGAGTCGAGTGCTATGAGCCGAGGGCTTGGGGACTAGCAGCGGTCGTGTAGACTTTCAATACCATCCCTAACCCAAGATACGGAGGGCGTAAATCCGTTTTGTGTGTGGGTTTTGGATACCCATACATAATTGTTTGCTCATGTGTTTGTTTATGCATAGCATATGGATGATTATAACTTGCTTGTTATGGTACAGAATTAAGAGAATTCTCACTAAGCTAGTGTAGCTTATACCCCAATAGATGTTTAAATGAACAGGTTATCTCAAAAATGCAAAGTAGGGACCGAGATGGTTGGAGCCAAACATGACTTCGGGATTTCGGCAAAGAATAAGAATGTTTGAAGTTATCAGCTAGGTTTTATGATTTGCCTTGTAATAGTTTATGTAGGGAAGTCTTTGGATGAATATAATTGAAGTTTAATGATTTGTATTTTGAAGTATAGTGATTCGTATATAAAGTATAGTGATTTGTATATGAAGTATAGTGAATTTTATTTCCTTTACATTGTTACTCAAGTATATCAACATAAAATGTATCACTTCGATGTAGCTCCTCCATGTGTTAGACGCCTTGTACATAGTATGGAAGCTTTCGCGTGACTAAGGCGGTCATTTTTAGGCTTTAATGTTGTGTACGGCGGACTGCCACGTTTAGGGTACCCTTCAGGGCATGATAGTAAGGATTGAATTAAACTAGTACAAGGCTTAGCTCAAAGAAATGAAGCAAATTCTAACCGCCAAACTATTGCAGTCATCATTGTTATCACTACCATTATACTCCTAACTAATCCCATATAAATGCACCACTGTGATGGGTACTGCCACTATTACATTACCATCACTATTGACACACAACCATAACCACCATTATATCACCAGCACTGCACCATCACCACACGAACACCATTCCTGTAGCCACGCTATTGGATATTATTTGTTTATTGGAGCTAATCTAATTTCTTGGAAAAAGCAAGAAACAGAACACAATATCTCGCTTGAGTGCAACAGTAGAATACAAGGCTATGGCACAATCAGTGTACGAAATAATATGGATTTGTTAGCTCTTAACTGAACTTGGCTTTAAGGTATCAATGCTTGCTCAGTTGCGATATAATAATTAGGCAATTCTTCATGTTGTATCTAAAGCTGTGTTCCATGAGCAAACTGAGTATAGTGAAATTGATTGTCATTTCATCTACGAAAAGATACAATAGAAGTTTATCTCCATAGGGCACATAAAGATTGAAGCACAGTTGGTAGATATCTTTACTAAAGCTTTTAATGAGGTTAGGATCAATGATATCTGTAGCAAGTTGGGTATGATTAATATCTATGCTCCAACTTATGGGGGAGTATTAAGAAATATACTATTTCCTATTTATGTATAGTAGCAATTAGCTTTATTAAGGAGATTGTGTTTCCTAGAATAGATCTAACCAATCCTATATATCCTTGCATATGGAGAGAAGCATTAGAAAATCATTTTACTTTTACTTTGTTTACAAAGACAATGCAAAAAGGTGATGTAGATAGATGTTTCCAGATTCTTGAATGTTTCAAAGCTTCAAAAGAGGTACTCGACTTATTTACTTAGTACTTAGTGAAGTGATAAAGCACATATCAAATGAGCTACTGGAGAAGAAAGAGTCTGGTAAGGATGGAAAAGGATTGCTTGCTTCATAGGCTAGAATAGTTGCAAGTTTACATGCATTGGTGAAGGATTTTGAGGCTATTGCCTATGAGGAGATGAAGGCCCTCTTTTCTAAGTTAGACCAAATGGTTGACAAATTGCAGGTTTTTCTTTATGGTATGGAAAGATTTACTCAAAAGTCTCCAAAAACATTGCTATTATTGGACTTGATACTGTTTGTCTTCTATTACTGAAGGGGGAGGATGGAATTTGATGATGGGACAATCTACTATGGTTTTGCTTTTGTTGATTGTAGGGTATAGGCTGGTTTCAATAAAGATGATGATTCTCGCTCTACTATAGGGGCATTGGAGGTGTAGGTAGCACTTAAAACGAAATTACTAGTGAAGGAAAATAGTCTGAATCCCAAGGTGCACATGATAGACTAAGAAACTATGATGTTAATGTCACGCCCCGTAGGGTATCCTAAACGTAACAGCCCGCCACATACTACGTAAGACTCTCGAGTTCCCTACCCGGGGCATTCGGAAGTCTTAAGTAGATGTAAAGCGTTCCTTTACGACAATAGAATACTTCAACAAATGGAGTTAAACAGTTTAACAAGGCATTCATTAGCCATAGATAATAAATCAAAACGCATACATTTTAAGGTTTACAAAATCTAAGGGGCATTCCCCGCAAAAGAATAACAGTCTATTACAGTCATCCAGAGTCCTTAGTTTCCAATGGAAGTCTATACAAAAAGGGAATGAATTAAACTTCTACGGGAAACTTCTATCTCCGGTACCTGCGCTGTGGCCTGCCTTGGCCTAAGCCAAATAAAGTCGTGCTGCAAAAGATATAAACTATAGGGGCGTAAGCTAACTAGCTTAGTGAGTAATACTTCCATAACACAATTAGATACAATCATTCAAGCAAGTGATTATTCAAGCAAGTGTATGCACCATACAATTGTGATCAACAAACATATGACCAACCGGAAATCATATGTGGATGGACTTACGCCCTCCATCCCGGGTTAGCAGATTAACGAATCCTGCGGTACGACGCCGTTTAAGCTCACGGTCAACTGATTTAAAAGCTCGTTTTATGGATCACGATTAACCTCACATTCGTTTTATGGATCACGATTAACCTCACATTCGTTTTATGGGTCACGAAAAACCAACCAATGCAAATGCTCCAACCCCATTGACATGAATGAACTCAGTTTATAGTCGGAGTCGGATAGTCATTAATTCAATTCTTTTAGGTGACCAACAAGTATTTGCAGACATTCATTATAAGATACTAGTAATACAGTCAATATCTTAACACTCGGTTTCGATATACCTTAAGTTCCATTTCACATATCAACAATCAATAACATAAATAATTCCCACATACCCCATCATGCTTGTACAGTCGGTTTTATCTTTGCCTATCACTAGTGCCACTATTACATTCACAAGCATTAATTGAGAGTGGAAGTAAACTCACTCGGCCATGGGTCACCAAACTCCTTAATAATAATAATCAGGTGGTAGAGAGTCGTCCTGCTCGGAATCACCTACCAATCAAGAATAACCCTATGAGATCCTCACCATGTAAGTAAATCAAACTATTCATCTAGACTAGTTGAATTCGGATCTCTCGCTATATTTGGAAGTTCCGACTTAAAACGGCCATAACTTGGTCATTTTAACTCGGAATTTCGCAAACTTTATATCATCTTCATCTACTTCGAAAGATCTATCTAACTCAAGTATTAAATCCAAGTTTTGAAAATCATAGGGTCACGGAACAGTGGGATCAGTTCTGTTCCACAATTGATCCAATTTTGAAAATGTGTTTTGCTTTTGATAAGAAATGTTCCTAGTTAGTGATTCATGCATGAATGATTTAGGAATGAACTACAAATGTGTATGCTATGTAATGAACTCAACTTGTGCATGGTCATGATGATTTTTGTAGAAATAAACTTTTAGGAACTCCTAAGTGTTGGGGAAAGTTTCAATAAGGCTAAATCTAAGAAGTTATTCTCCCACATTATATTCCTTAGGGTTTCTTTGGTTTGTAATCTTATAATCTACTTATTATTTAACTAAAAATAGGTTCTCAAAGTCTATAATAGTCATGGTCTCCATTCATGCACAAAAATTCACATTTTTCATTTGGTAAACATGTTTTCAAATAAGCTATTTGTAGAAATCCGAATTTTCCAAATTTTCTTTTCTTACATTTTTCTTAAGGGAATTCTAGTCTAATGCATTAAAAATTGGAGCTTCAATGTATACCTTATCTAAGGACTTCATTTAGCTTATAAAACATTCATTTTAGACTTAAATACTAAGTGTTTATTTAGGCATTACATAAAGTTACGAATTTGACTACACAATTAAAGTCAACACTTTCCATTCTAACTTCACCTCTTATTTTTCTTATTTTATTATGCCCAACTCATCTAATATTCATAAAACTAATTCCTTTAACATGTCTATTACACATACCCTCATTTTTCTTATGAAATATGAGTTTAAAATTGATTTTGGTGGTCTTTAGGGTAAGGTTCCATTTCATCCGAATTTTCAACTTTCCATATCTAGCAAAGTCCTTCCTTTTTCAATGTTCTTGCCATCTATATGTGGAGATATACTACCTAGCATCTCTATGCATGAACAAGACCTCATTTTTATGATCAATAAAGCACATAAACAAAAATGAACCTATGATCATGCATGTACATAAAGTGGTGAATGTCTAAACCTTAGATCTACTACATATGATGTATATAACATGGATCTCATGGAATAAACAACAATATAAACACAAGGTCACTACTTTATATGCATGAACAACATGAAATCTTAACAAAATACATCTAAACACTAGATCCATGTCTTGTGATGGCTTGACATCCTTGTTCATGCATTTCCATGTCCCTAGCATGGGCATCATAGGGTTTTGATGAGGAAATACACAAGGTACACCTTTGCCATTACAAGAATAGGAAGAAACAAGGCTTACATACACATACCAATGGGATCTTGAAGTGAAAAAGAGAAGGAACAAAGTTGGAAATGTGAGGAAGGGGAGGGGGACAAGCTCACGGCATCAAGAGGGAGAAGAGAGGGAGAGTTTTGCTCCTTTAAAATTTTTGAAACAAGAGAAATGAAGAGAGAGAGAGAAAAATAAGTATATATATCAAATGAATTAGGGTTTAGCTTTATTAAATGAGATGAAAATAATTAAATGGGGGGGGGGGGGGGGGGGGGGGGGGGGGGAAGGAACAAAGGGGCGCCGGCCATCATGTAGGGGGGGGTGTGTGTGTGTTTAAAAATTTGATTTTTTGTAATTTAGTAAATGAAAATGTAATAAATGTAATAATTATTTAAAAGACAAAATTTCTTGGAAAAGAAAATTGAAATGAGTAGTTGTAAGGATGTAAGAATAGGGTATGGGTTGTGTGTAGTGTAGGTTGTACTTGTGAATAGTAGACAAGACATCTACTTTACCGGTTGTTCCGAAAACGGGAAAAGCTATAACTGTAATTTTATAGCTCGGAAAATTATGAAATTGATATTTTTGGAATCCTTATAAAATTACGGTTCTAATGAATATTCCGGAATATTTTTCTGAATCCGTGGCCCGGGGCACGCTTTTCCGTAATGGGCTCGGGAAGGCCCGGAATTGAAAAATTCCCGAATCTAAAACTTTCTAAGGTTTGAAATGTACTTAGGAACAACAATTCACCTTCATTTACTCCATAATATTTATTTTACTATGAAACCGAAGGAAAGCCGGATTTAGGGTTCCTAGGCTTCATTTACTAAACTCAATCTGATCGGATTAGGGTTTCGTTTCCAACTCCTGGGGTTTTCTAGCTACTGAGAATTTCCAGGGTTTACAGTTAAGGCTCACTTTAGCATAACTGTTGGGGTGGCACCAATATATGGGCTTGGATTCCCCACATCTTTGTCTACTTCTGGTTTCAGGAATCACTTAAGTGCTAGAGATTATCATCTAATTGACTAGAGAATTGACAAGGAAAGTGGAGAGAAGGGATTATCTATTTTGGTGATCATTCAGTAGGAAGTTCAAGCACTATAAATGGACAAATCAAGCTAATGCCTCATCGAAGACAATTCCCACAATTTAGCCCTAGGGACAAGTCTAGGTTGAGGGGGAGGTATTGTTCAAAATCTAGGCCCTCAAGTTGGGATAAAGGCCTATGAAACCCTTCTTGAAAGGTAGATTATGGAAAAGACAAATCTACCTGAATACTAATAATCAGTAGCATAGCAGATGAAATATTCCTTTGTTGGAATCTTCAACTTGCAGCTTGTTGCTTAATGTCTTATGTAAGGTGGAGAACTAGATGTTATTGATCGAATGACACCATTAGATGATGTTGTGCTAATTTTGATCCAGCTAATTTCTTTGATGTGTCTTGATGAGAAGAGAACATGGAAACGGAGCAAAGTTGTCTAAACATTAAAAAACATATGGAAAAAAATTGTTATACACAAATTGATACATCCTTAATTTTTTTTGCTGCTTTGATATATTTGTTTTCAATATGGATTTTAGAGAACGACTCTTATATTTTGAGGTACTCCATCTAGGATAAATGTTTTTCCCAACCAGCGATTCGTTGCCAGGTTCATTACTTCACATGTTTCCATTTTTTTATTTGGTAAGAGACTATTCAATCCTTTTGGAAATTAGTGATCTAACATTTTTTAGAGTGGTTCCCAAAATTAGTGCTTGTCTTCTCCGACCTCGACAATCTTTGCAGGATGAGGAGTTCTCCTTCCATATTCAAAAGCTAGCTAGCTAAGGTTTTGCTACTAAATGTGAGTTAATGGGTCCAAAGTTTTGGATGTCTTGATATCCTTAGGTGTTCGATATCTTTCTAGTGCTTTATATAGTTATGTATTAACATGTCATAGGAAATATGCAAACTAAGATTGGCCAAGTTTTACATCACATAAGTAGACTTCGGAATTGAAGATGAGAGATAGATTTGACTTCCTTTTCTCATTTGTTTTGGAGCAATTAATGTTTGATATTTCACATAATTGAGTCAATGTTAATCTTAGTGATTCTCAAGTAGTTAGAAATGCAACTTCGATGAGGTGGTTGAGCATTTGAGAAATTTACAATTTTGATTAATAATTCAAGGACATCCCTTGCAAATTTGACTACATACAAAATATCAATTGTGCCAGTGTTGCAACTAATATAAAACTAAGAGATAAAACCTATTACCTACTCTTGTTTTTGCAAGTCGTTAATTCAGCTAGATTCCAATATATGCTGTATTGTATGTCTCGACATTGATTTCATTGATTTGAATGAAATAGTGGAATTATAATGTTCGCATTGCCTCATTTTCTTCAATGGAATGGTGATTATATTTTCTCAAAATATTGGCTGTTATATTTTCTCAAAAAGGAAAGTCCTAGAGTTTCTAGTAAAACTTACCTAGGGCTACGATGGGAGGTTGCATTCATGTTGTCATCACCTAAAGAGAGTCTCGACCATGATTTTTTGAAATTTTCATCTGTTTATAGGCAGCATGTAGCATAAATAATTCTCTCTTCAAAGGCATCCAATAAATTTAGAAAGGGACAATGAAGATTACCATGGCCCTAGATGGCACACAAAAGTCAATTAGATATTTAAATTTTAAAATTGATCAATTTAATACCTAAAATAACTTTTCGTATATGTTAATAGTATCTTTGTTAAATATATTAACATTGTTATCCAACATGGCATTTCTAACTAATATAGAGGAAGTATTGTTGATATGCAGAAACAAAGTTCTTTTATTTATTTATTTTATCAAGCAAGGGGCAAACTCACCCAAAATTACAAAGCACAAATTTTATGATAGACCATACCTATTACATTTTTAAGCAATGGGTCATTCATAAAAAGTATAATGAACTTGTCACATTTGTAAACCTAAAGATTGCTCAATAGCTTTATTTGCTAACATATCGACCCCAAAATTTGCCTCTTTATATGTATGAACCAGATGTACATTTTGGTCTCTATCTAGTAGCTGTGGGATAGGAAGCAACATATTATCATAGCTTGGGTTTTGATCAACATTCCCAGTAAGCATATCAACCAATAACTTATTATCTAACTCTAAAATAACATTTCGTAGTTTGAGTTCCTAGTCAAATTAGAGACCATATAACGCACCTGAAATTCTGCAACTAGAGACACGGTTACACCAATGTTAACCATAGAACCGCCAATCCATGTCCCATGAAAATCACGAATCAAACCTCCAACCGAAGCTATAGAATTTCCACTTATAATATTTGCAAGGAGGAGGTTCCCATGCAATCATCCTTTCATCTTTAGGCTTGGAATTACTACTACAATTTCTAAATTCAAAATTAGCATTATAGATCTCTTTAACCTTGGCTGGAAGGATAGGCATAAGGGAATGTTAAGATAGATTCTCTCCACCCATAATTTCTTTATTAGGCCATCTCTAATATAACCAGCAGGTTGTACCAAAATAAATGGCTCAAGGAATATTATTTTGCAAACTAACATTAGACATATTGGAAACCATCCATTAAACGGAAGATTCATAAATCTACTTAACTTATCAGGAGGTACCAATCTATACCAAATTAGCATAGCATGATGACAGTTTCGCAAGATGTGCTCAATCGTTTCATCCTTAGAACCATATAACTCACACCTACCATCAACAGTGAGATGTTTCCTTTTTCGTTCAACATTAGTTAGTAAAGCATGATGAAGTGCTAACTAAAGAAAAGAACGAATTCTTTCAGATCCCTCCCATCTTCAGACAACCTTCCATTTCATATATGGATTACACCAGTTGTTCTCACAATTCAAAGTATAAGCAGAAGCAGTAGTGAAGGATCCAAAAAATGAGCAACCTTAAGAAATTTTATCACAACCAGCCATATCATACTGTGGGAAAATTGCTACAATATGGGCAAGAATAGAAGAATCAAGGTATTTGTTCAAAAGATTTCAGTTCCACCCATGTTGGTTAGATACATAGAATCTCACTATAGCATCTCTCTTCCCTTCAGGCACATAAGACATAACACAATCAATTAATGGTTAATCTATCCCCAATCATTTATCATACTAGAATAAGATGCGTCTTCCATCACCAACTATCCACATCAATCCTTTGAGCGCCATATCCCATACTTTAGCTAGATTATTCCAAAGATGTGATGGTCGACGAATTGAAACAAAATGAGGAGTTAAGATATCTGGAACTTGTATTTATCCAATAAAATAGTAGCCTAAAGATCATTCGAGCTAGAGATAACACCCCAAACAACTTCAACTAAGAGAGCTGCATGGAATTATGTTGTCTTTCTTATACCAAGCCCTTCACATACTTTACGTTGACAAATCCTATCCCAAGAAACCAAATTAATTTTCCTATTGGTTGAATTCGATCCCCAAATAAAATTTCTCATGGCCTTATTCATCTTGTCCCAAACTCCTTTAGGAACGTAAGTTGATTGCATAAGGAAGGTAGGGAGAGTCGATAGAACAAATTGGCAAAATGTAACTTTGATCGCAAAGGAGAAATGATGGGAATTCCACTACACTATCTTCTCTTTAACCTTATCTACAATTTTGTATAGGTACTTTTATTTACTCTTCCATGGATTACAGGAACACCTAAGTAGCGTCTAAGGTAATCAATCACCTTGAAATTCAAAATGCTGCTAATTGCATTAACCACATCTTGTTAGACATTTGCGAAGAAGTAGATTCCGGTCTTATCGCTAATCATGGCATGACCAGAAAACTTACATAACTCATTGAGGATTGACGAAATAATAGTAGCCTGCGTTGTACTATCTTTTGAGAATAAAACAATGTTATCAACAAAATAAGCAAAATGGGTAGTTTTTTCTCCGCATAATAGATCGGTTTCCACCATTTTCTCTCCACTACACCCTGAATCATATGAGATAAGCGCTCCATGCGTAAGACAAAGATATAAGGTGACATCGAGTCGCCTTGTCTTACTCTTCTTGTTGGGTGAAAGGGAGTGCTAAGGTAATTATTCCACATCACCTACATGGAATAAGTATTCAAATAACCCATGATAACATTAATAAGCATCTCAGGAATACCATTATCCAGGAGAGTATCTTGAACAAAGCTTCAACTTATTCTATCTTAGGATTTTTGGAGATCAATTTTAATGCCCATGTAACTTTTATGTCCCTTCTTAAGTATCATATAATGTATTATTTCTTGCGTGATAACAATGTTATCAATAATATTCTTTCTTGCAACAAAACTCACTTGGGTCGGTTGAATAAGATGAGACATGACCAACTTGAGCCTAGTAGAGATGACTTTAGTAATAATTTTGTAGCTCACATTGCAAAGGCTCATTGGTCTAAAATGAGAAAAACTCTTTGGTTTTTCAACTTTGGGGATCAAACAAATCATTGTTTTATTGATTGCAGGATCAATTTCCCCTGTTTCAAAAGCTTTCTTCACTAGATCACATACTGTCCTTCCTACCAAATTCCAATTTCTCTAATAAAAATGCGCATTATACCCATCAACCTAGGTGCTTTGTTTGCACCCATATCAGAGACAGCTCACAAATTTCTTCATTAGTCACTAAGCCACTAAGCAATTGAAATTGAGCTTTAGATAAAGGCTTAAAACAACCCCTCACGATGAAAGGAAGACCATTAGATGAATAACCAGTATACATCTCAAAAAACTTAGTAGTCTCATCTTTGGTAATATTCTGATCAGTGTTCCACATTCCTTCACTTAAGCAAATTTAGGTCATCCTATTTTTCTTAGCTCAAACATTAGCTTTCAAGTGAAAGAATGTTGAATTTCTATCACCATGGGCGAGCCATTGAGCATTAATCTGTAGTCGCCAAAGTAACTCCTCCTGTAAAAGACTTTTTCTCGATCTTCTCTAAGTGAGAACTACAACTCCCTTAAATTTCTTATTGAGTGAATCATTAATGCCTTTTGAATACCAACCAATCAAGCCAAGATCTACTTTTTCTGATGAAATATATTCCCAAAAACACATTTATTCCATACAACAACTTCCTAAGTGAACCTTTCAAAATTTTCCTTCAATGGTAAATTCAAGTTCCAATTGTCAGACATGAAAGCATCCAATCAGAATGAGTAGCCCACGCTGTTAGATATCTAAACCTCTTGGGAGGTAAATTTTATTATTCAGTTGCTTAAAAGAGATCAATAATGGGGTATGATCAAAATAAACACAAGCCAATGCTTCACTATACTCTTAGTAAACAACTTTATCCACTTCAAATTCACAAGGGCTCTGTCTAGTCTTTCGTTACATAAGCTTATGGAAATTCTAATTTAGTGTTGCAAATGCGAATACCCTCTACTGTATCCATACGAATAAATTTTCAGTTGGATCTGAGTATGTGTTGGCACATTGGAACCATTCCATGTTTTGGGAATCTTTCACAGAAGGGTCTCTCTTGTTTTAGTTACAGAGTTTTTCAGTAATTCTAATATGAGGGCTAGCATATGTTTAACCCTAGAGGTAACCATCACCTCCTATTTATAAGAAGATGTGACTGTTGGTTACCTACCATAATCTTATTAGGGTTTTTCTCCATTAAACAACACATATATTATAAAATAACAATTTTATTTAATAATTATTTATTATTCTTAATCTAATTAAGAAAAATTATATAATTCACGATATGGTTATCTAAAATAACCCATGATCCAATCAATTCATTTTTTATGTGTGACCATATAGGTTCACGTAAGGTTGGCAGTAACCTTACAACATCTTTTAGACCTACAAGATATAATTGGTCTCTAGTAAGACATTATGTCTACCCAAATTAAGTAAAGATCGATGATCCAACTTTACCTATTAACAATCAGTTACTTAGTCCTTTTGTTACACGATATCTTATAATTAAACATAATATGTAGATCAATACACTCTTATATTGTTTAATCACATATTTCTTGAATCCAGAGTATGACTGACTTAAGCGAATGATATTGATAACTCCATATCAATTTATTCAAGGACGGTGATGCATTTCTTAGTCTTACTCATCAAGAGGTCCAAAAGATATCTCTCTCAAATTAATGAGAGGAACAAATCCCGTCTTAATCACTCAACTTCTTCTACATGATTTATATTATGCCCAATCTCAACCTTAATAATTATCTGGTCAAAGATAATGTTTGATTGTGTCAAAACACAATATGCCTCGTGTTGGAATCCATGATGATTTCAGGTCTAAGGACTAAAACAACACTACAAATGAGAAATACTTCTCGTATTGATCTATATAGTATTCTCATATTTGGTCATTATAATACAGTGTACTCTTATGTTTCATATGCCGAATTAATATCTCATATCTATGATCAATAAAACATGATCATCATCTATCCAACATACTAGTCTTAATTCATTATTATTTCATATAATGAATGACGAGGGATAATTCAAATAGAATTATTTCTCACCTTATGGTTTTACTATTAAATTCACATACTTTAATGACATAAGGAATAACTAATTTATTCAAGGAATAATACTTTATCAAAGAAAAAAGGCCAATAACAACTTTAATAAAGAAAATGACTCATATTATATAGATAATAAACAGTCAAATTACATAGAATCCATATGGCCTAGGGCACATCACTAGCAAACCCATATACCACCTGAGAATCTTTGAGCTTCTATTCTATGTGAGGAATTAAACCTAGTTTATTGATTACCAAATCGGCATGTGAGCCACTTATTCTTGTTTCTAGAAGAATAGGTATACGAACATGATGTAGACTGACCATAGCTTTCACCATTCACAGGACAAAACATGTATATAAAGATGATATAAAAGGAGGATAACAACTAAGCCTTAGGCATATCATATTCCAAACACACCATCAACCTCATGGAATTCATCAAAGTTAACTAAGTTGATTTCTACATTGTTAAAATTAACTAGCTCATCAATCTTTTCAACTTTCTATTTGCTTAAGGATTTACCTGTAGGTATATTTCCTTTTTGTTTGAATTTGAATTTCCCTGTCACATGAGCCACTTTCGATTTATCAGGAGGCTTTCCCGTATTGCTAGAGTGTTAAAGAATTGAAAAATGAGGATAAACATTTCCAGAGAGTTGGGGATCCTTTCCTTCTTCACCTTTAGTACCTATAGGACTCTCAATAATCACCATTGAATGAAGGATAAGGTCTAACATTGTTGCATCATTATGCCCATTGTTAAGTTGGGCTAATGGCTTTGATATATCCTCAAAAACTTTAGGCCCAATAGACTGCATTTAGTTAACTTGATCATTATTTGGGTTGGTGTTTTCCTTGTTTCTCAAATTTTTATTAGCAGCATTGTTCAAATCCACACGATTCACTTTCACATTTTCTTAGAGCAGCTCATATTATTCTTCCCTCATTTAGAAGATTCTATGATAAACTTTGGTTGACTTCATATCATTTTCATTCAAATTTCAAATTAACCCGCATTTCTATCATCACTATCAAATAAGTCATCTTCCATATTAGCTAAAACATTAAATCTTGTATTGAAATTTTCCTTTTTTACTTTTTTGGAAACTTTAGAATTACCAGAATTATTTCCCTTGTTACGCCCTTTCCTTCCACTTTTGGAGGAATTTGTTGCCAGTATCATCTTTTGCAACCACCTTCTAGTTAACATTTGGCTAGTTGCCATAGCCATAAGTAATTTGCAAAGTTGCTTCACTCTTTGTCCAACTTCTTTAGCAGCACTATACATATCACTTATATGGCCATACTTACCACACTTATAGCATATGAAGGGCAAATCTTCATATTCCAGCATTTGGAGTCTACCATCAATGTTGATGAACCAAGGGTGGTTACAATCTTGTTTTGACAAGAAAATGTATTACACAAATGCTCCACAACTTAGTTAAGTTACATTTAATAAGGAAAACTTGTTTTTGATATGTTTTATCTTTAATTTGGCATGTATGTGTTTGTGTTTGTATGTGCGTTGTTCTTTGCAGATTATGCAGGAAAAAATTGTCACACCCTAGTCTTGATCGTAGCCTTGATCATGGACTTCATTGAAGGCTTGATTGGTCCAATCGAGGTGTAAATCTAAGGTGCGATAAATGGGACTAAACAAGATACATAAACTTGATCGCGGGTCACATCGAGGGCTTAACAAGGTTAACGCCAAGGCGTGAGAAGTTGAAATATGAGGCTCAATGAGCACAGACTTGGTTGCACGGTAAATTGAGGTGCGACGAGTTTACAACTCGATAAATCTACTGTGCGACAATTTAAAAATAACTATTGTAGACTTTTAAATTCAATCGTTGGAGGTTCTTTTGAGGGTACATAGCTATGTTTTTAAAACATATACATATATATATATATATATATTTTAGGGTGACTTTTAGAAAAGAGAAAAGGGGAGAAGAGAGTAGAGATTAACTTGCATATATTATGTAAAAATACTCTTTGTTTTGTGTTTGTTTCTGTTAAATGAATAGTATCATTCATGAGATTAGTGAACTAATTGTAATGCACTATTCATACATTTATTGGTGAGTGTTCTAGTGAATTCTTTATGTGTTGAGGAACCTATGTGAAGTCCTACGTATTGGATAAGCATCGAGTGAAGTCCTTGTTGTGAGGTATTGTGTGAAGTCGTCTGTGTTAAGGTAATGTGAAGTCCTCTATTGGTGAGGCATTGTTATGAAATCCTCTTTGTGATGCAAATTTTTTGATTGAATCAATTCTGTGAAGTCCTTCTTTAGTGAGGCAAATTATGGACCGTGTAGACTAGGGGGTGGGCTAAACTCCATGTTAGATTTGGCATAATCTTATCCTTCCCTTATCTCTTTATTATTGTTATTATAAATATGTGTACAAAGATAAAAGAGATGATGGTTGGTTAGGTGAGCTTAAAATTGATTTAAAAACCCCTTCGTAGCTTCTACTTCCACAATATGTGTGTGTAATCAAGCCTATTGATGCATGGTTTTTTCAACAAATGCAAATTCTAGAAACCAAAGGCTTCATAAGGTCAAGTTCCATAGCCATCTTACCATACCTTCCTTACTGCAAATTTGCTATATTGTAATATACTTTAATGAATTTACACAACATTTTTCCAATAGCTCGAAACACACACTTTTGATAGTATTGTAAGGGGAGTCCAAGACAACAAATGCAAGCAACAAGAGTCTTCAAATTTTCCTCCTTCGTATTAAACATAAGAGACAAAGGTTAGGTAGTGAGATAATGTCCCATCATAGTCCAGAGGCGATCTAAAAGAGCAATATTGTAATAAACCAAATTAGCAAGTTTCACTAGATAGTAACTATTGTCTAAATCAACAATCTTGATATCACTAATAGGATTCCAAAGACTCATTATCCTATTATAAAGTGCTTTCTAACCTATGTATTTACTAAGAAATCGAACCACCACGACTTTACCTACGGCTTCTCCATCACATTCTTAATTTTATCAAAAAAGGAAATGGTAGGCATCTCATTGCTCAAAGTGATCTCTAAATTAGTAAAAAGATCTTCCCCATCATTATCCTCCATTGGCTTATTTAACAACATCTCCTTAAAGGAAGCCTGAGGAATCACCATGGTCGCAACCTTATCTAATTCCTTGTTTTTCACATTTTTTGTCGCCCTACCCTCATCATCAGACAATGCCGGAAGAGAACTTTTCTCAAGGGCAACAGAGAGTTCAATGTCCATTCCTTTCTGGCCTTTTTTTTTTTTTTCAAACTTCAATATCATAATCATCATTTCACAAAAAAGTTTTTTAAGTACTAAATTGATTAATTTTAAAGTCTAGTACCTAATTGCATGTTTTGTTAAAGATCAGATACCATTCATAATATTTATCTTAAGATACAAGATCATTTGTTTTAGGATAAATGTCGCATTTGGTACCTGAAGTTTATCAAATTTTAGAACTAACTACCTAAAGTTTGAAGGTACCTATTTAGTATTTGAACTTCGCTATTTTTAGGATTTGGTATTAGAATTTTTTTTCTAATTTTGTAGCTAATTACCTAAGTTTGCCTACTTTTACAATTAATTACCTAGTTTAGATACTACATAAATGATGATAAAAATTTTATATGTAGTTTACTGATAACTTTAGGTAGTCGATTATTGAAATTGCAAACTTCAAGCACTATTTAGGATATTTAATCTTTGTTTTATTTATCCCTCTTTAATGAATATTTATACATAATTAAGGATGAGTTGGTAACCCTATCATATAAGGTACTCACCTATACCCTACTTAACCAAATAGGGTCCAAGTAGGTGTTAAGTGTCACAAGATAAGGTACGAGAATAGATTTTTTAAAACCTACTCTCTCGAGGTAGGGTGTAGATATAACGTTTTTCATATTTTGTATCCATCGAGAAACTTGTACTCTATTATATAAAGGGTATCATATCTTAAAATAACACTAATGTATAAAAATATATATTTTGTAATCACTTTTGTTTGAAACTATTATTTTTAAACTATTTTGGAAATAATTATTTTAGAAGAACCTATACCATTTTATTTTAAAAGAGCTTGTTGTTTTTATTTTAGAAAACTACGGTTGTATATATGTAATTAAACTCCTAAACTACACATAAATGTTATTTATCTTCTAAATTAATTAATACAAAAATAGCTCCAAAGTTTTTAATTTTTGAATTTGCTACATGTTTTACAATTTTTTTCAATATCATATAAATAAATTTTATAGGTATTTGTTATAAGTTTCAAGTTTTATACATAAACAAATTCTGCATATTATAAAACTTGTGATATTAACAAATTACATTTATAATTTCTTTCGACATATTATTTACAGTGAATATATGAAAAATAAGATAGTTTAATATATTACATAAAACTATATTAAATACTATAAACTTGGAGTTTAACAAGGAAAGAAAAAATATAGTGATTTGATAAAAAGAATCTATAGGTTCCATAAGATATCCCATAAGTTTTACAAGATATAGGGTATGAGATGGGTTTTAGGTACAAAGATTAATACTCTGTATAAAGTGAAGAGTATGGATAGGTTTTTTACCCTATCCATCTTATACTTACTCAACCCTACATGTAACTGAATTATGAGTATATATGACTAAACAGGTGTTTGCTTGCAAAAGATAAGAAATACCATCTCATATATAATGAAGCAATAGGTAATTAAGTTTCTTTATATATATGTATATATAAATATATAGATATATAAACTAAGTGCTAAAATTAGTAACTAAAAATGAAAAATACCGTAATAGCTCCTTATTCTTTCAAAAGATTCTCAATAGCAAAAACACTACTATTTTAGCTCTAAATCTTTTGAAAAATGTAAAAATTTGTTGCAAAAGTAAAACAAAATGCATCCATTAGATGGCACAATTTCTCTTATGGAGTGCATTTATGCACACACACACATACACACTAAATTAAGTTACTAAATTAATCTATAAATTTAAAATTTGAAAAGTTCTTTTCTAATCATGTGTTTTTCATTTATCTTCAATATTTTAAAGTCTCTTTACACTATTATGTAAGTTAAATATCTAAAAATATAACATTATACAACATGTTTGTAAAAGTTTTAGAATATGAGGATCATGAACTTATGTATAATTCAAAGACTTTTCTTTTTCGAAAACATGATATAATATTTGGGCTAAATTCAAAACTTGGTATCTTAATTTTACTCATTTGTGCAATTAATTGAGATAGTTAATTATAAAAATAGATAAATTTTAGGTTATTAATTACAAAATTTAGCAACTTTCAAGTAGTTAATTACAAAAATTAACAAAATTTAGATAGTGTTGAACCCAATTTAGTCTATTCCAAGTATAAAATCTTCTTAACCTAATCTCTACCACGCCTCCACCAACAATTCCTAAATAAGAAATCAAAACCCTAACTCTACTCTCTCTTTCTCTCTTGCTTTAGTATTTTAAACTAACTGAGACTTATGTTTGCATGCAAGTATGAAATTGATATAGAAATGGCTATTTGAGGAATGCACCAACTCCATAAAATGCTCCATACTGTAAGCTAGGATATTCCCATTTCATTTGACTTCTTCATTTTATATATGTACAGTAGTTAAAACTAATTTCTATTATGACATGATGTAAAACAGCTGTTTACAAGACTTAGATCAGTTGTTAATAACTATATTTGTAATGTGTACATGCATTTCATGAGTAAAATCCTTAGCCACTTGGGCTTGTTTCTAGATCTATATAGCTCGGTTGTAACAGCTTTCTCCCGTCTTGGAATACATCCTTATCCTCAAGGTCAAAATGAGGGTAGAGCTGTTTAAAATGTGAAAGATCCTCCTAAGTTGCATCTTCTAATGGTAACCATCCCATTGAATCAGTAATTGAGTCACTTCTACCCCATGTTGTAAAATTGATATTGAATCTAAAACACACAAAGGTTGAACCAGTAGATGGTCTTCATAAAACCCAGATGGTAAAGCTAATGGAATATCATTCAAGCCTTGAGCTAAACGTAAACAGGAAACATGAAAAACATCATGTATTCGAGCCCCTTGTGGTAGTTTCGATTGATAAGCCACTGATCCAATTCGTTTGCTGATATGAAATGAACCATAAAACCTTTGTGACAGTTTGTGATAAGCATGACCAGAAACTGTAGTTTGTGTGTAGGGTCTCAATTTGACATATACCCAATCCCCTATAGAATAATTGACTTTAGTATGATGCTTGTCTGCAAATCATTTCATCCTATCTTGAGCAGGTTTAATATTTGTCTTTAGAATTGGCAAAATCTGACCTCTAGTAGAAAGTTCCATATCAATCGCTTCCAAAGATGAAGTCCCTTAGTATACATGGGAATGGTAAGAGGTTTTCTGCCATATACCATTTCAAAAGGTGTCAAATGTGCTCCTTCATGTTAAGATGTGTTGTAAGAAAAGTAGCCCAAGGTAAAAAGTTATACCATTGGGAAAGGACATCTATAACAAAGCATCTTAAGTATTGATGAATCGTTCGATTTAAAACTTCAGTCTGTCCATCAAACTGTGGATGATAAGTTGTACTATAAGATAGTTTAGAACCACTCAGATGAAACAAATCTTTCCAAAAGGCACTCATGAATATTGGATCCTTATCCGAAACAATGGATCTTGGGAAACCATGCAACTTAACTACCATTTTAATAAACAAACGAGCCACCTTGGTTGCCGAAAAATTAGAATCCAAAGCTCCCAAATGACAATACTTGGACAATCTGTCCACTACCACCAAAATAACAAAAAAACCATTGGACTTAGGGAGAAAAGTGATGAAATCTATGGAAATATCCTCCTAAATTTGTTTGGGTATTGGAAAAGGTTGCAATAACCCAGCTGGCTTTTGGGTAGAATACTTGGTTTGTTGACAAACCGTACAATCTAGGATAAACGATTCCACATCATGCTTCACGCCTAGCCAATAACATTTTTCTGCAATTCGTTTATAGGTTTTGAGAATACCAAAATGTCTTGACAAAGGTGTTTGAATGAAACTCCTATAGGATAGAGGGAATCAATTTAGAAGTAGAAACTAAAAAGTCTACCTTTGCTGTACAATAAACCTTGAGTCCATTTCAATGGCCACTTCAATGGTTAACCTTGCTCCAACTTATTTATCAAATCGATCAAAGCAGGAAGGTGAGTGTATTCTTGTTTGATAGTATCAAAGATATGTAGCAAAGGTATGGAAGTAATGAGTGGCATAAGAATACCATCAAATTGTCGAGACATAGCATTAGTGACAATATTTTCTTGGCTAGATTTGTATGTAATAGTATAATCATACCCTAAAAGCTTGGTTAAGTATCTATGCTACTCAAGAGCAAAAATAACTTGAGTAAGGAGTTTCTTGAGACTTCTATGATCTATGCATATAATAAAGTGTGAGCCTAACAAGTATTGCCTCCATTTCTTAACTGCTTCCACCACGCCAAACAACTCTCGAACATAAGCTGATGCCTTAACCAAATGCATTGGTAATTTCTTACTAAAATAAGAAATAGGACGTTCATCCTGCAACAAAACTGCTCGTATACCAAATCTACATGCATCTATTTCTAAAACAAATTGTTTTTGAAAATCGGGTAATACTAGTATAGGAGCTAATACTAAAGCTTGTTTAAGTAAGTCAAAAGCACCTTGAGCTTCTACTGACCAGCGAAAAGCATCCTTCTTCAATAAATCTATCAAAGGGCTGGCAATCGAAGCATACGATTTGATGAATCGTCTATAATAGCCGAACAGTCCCAAAAAAGCTTTGAGCTGTTTCAAAGTTGTTGGTGGTGACCAAGCTTGTATTGCTGCTACTTTAGCTAGATCAAGTTGCATACCATAAGTAGATGCAATATTGAGATATTCAATTGTACCTTGGTCGAAAGCACACTTGGATTTCTTAAGATATAAGGTGTTAGCTTGCAATGTAGCTAATAGTTGATCTAAATGTGCAATATGTTCATCCAAAGACCTGCTGTAAGAAAGATGTCATAAAAAAAAACGATTAAAATTTTCATAAAAAAGGCTTAAAAATGGAATTCATTATGGACTGAAAAGTGGCTGAGGCATTGCTGAGGCCAAAAGGCATCACAAGGAACATAATGTCTTTCATGATTGCAAAAAGCAGTTTTGGAAACATCCTCTGGAGCCATCCAAATTTGATGGTAACTAGTATGTAAGTCCAGCTTAGAAAAAATCACAGCTCCATATAGTTCATCAATTGTAGGTATAGGAAATTCATCCTTAATGGTAGCCTGATTAAGAGCTTGGTAGTCCATGCAAAACCGCCATGAACCATCGTTTTTCTTAAAGAATGGAGACGAAAAAGGGCTGTTGCTACATTGAATAATGCCTTGTTCAAGCATTTCATGCACCTGACACTCAATTTCCTCCTTCTAGAAATGTGGGTAACGACAAGGCTTCACATTCACTATATCTACCCCTTTTACTAAGTGAATGTGGTGTTGAATAGATCGCAATGGAGGCAATGATGATGGTGGCTCAAAAATTGATGAAAATCTGCCCAATAATGCTTCAATAGAACGATTGTTGGTGGTATTCACCGAAATAGAATCCATCTAAGCCATAAAGGTGTAGTAGGAGGCCACAACATAAACCTGAAAGAGCCACCTTAACTTATTATGAGAAATCAGTTGTGCTGAAACAGAATGATCATTAACTAAAGTGATCTAAGAGCCCATATGGGAAAATGTCATGATTAACTCATTGTAATCAATTGTGACAGGTCCCAATCCTTGAAGCCAATGAACATTAAGGACCACGTCAGCTCCTTGAATATCTAGAATGTAAAAGGTATCCTGAACACAAAGCCTCGAATGTTCATGTTAACTAGTTTGCATTGACCTTGACAATGAAATTTTTGGCCATTCCCTAGCATAACATTAAACTATGAAGCAAGAATAATAGGGATACCCAATTGTTTCGCCACCCTACCGAAACATTGCGTGAGTTAATTAATCCTTGAAATCGAAAGGTTCTAAGAAACAGATCTCCATTTAAAGCATGGTAACTAATAGAAGAATGCATAGTATCTTCTTCGATCATTTCCTGAATATCCGTGTCTCATTCACAACAGTAGTATCCGAAAGAAGCAATAGAAATTTTTCTTTGCATTTACGATTTTGGTTAAATTTTTCATCACAGTTAAAACAAAGGCCTTCCTCATGCCTAGCTTGCATCTCTTCCGAGTCAAACGTTCAATAGGTAAAGAAGTAGATGTAGAAGGAGTGGTAGTACCTGGTTGAAAAGATTTGTTTGATACTGACATTGGTGGTATTAAAAATTGCAATGGTATGGAACTGTATGTAGAAGAAATTGGTTTAAAAGGTCTAAACCTAGTTGATAGCTCCTTAAGTTTATCTTCATGCATTCTAGCTAACCATATAGCATCCATTAAATCTTTAGGTGGAGATAGTTGTACCTAACGTCTTAATGCAGGTATTAGTCCTGATATGAAACAGCTAAGAAGAAAGGACTATGGTAAACCCACATTGCGGTTGGAAAGTTCCTTAAATTGGGACTGCTAATGTGCAACAGATGATGTTTGGGTTAATTTGGCAAGCATGCCTTGAACATCTTCATAACCTGAAGGTCCAAATCTTTGTTGAAGAGCGTCAGTAAACTTAGTCCAAGAACTAAGTTGTTTGTTCATGTACATCCATTTGTACCAATTCAAAGCTTCGCCCTCTAGGGCAAAAGAGACAATGGTGATTCGCTACTCATCAGGAATGTGATGAAATACAAAGAACTAATCTACTTTGAACAACTACCCTAATACATCCTCCCTCAAAAGCTTTGGAATCTCTAACTTTATCCCTTTTAGTAAATTCCCGAATTAATTGCTATGATTGTAAAATGATGAATTTTGTTCATGATTATTAAAATTATTAGAGCTAAAAAGATTTTGATTCACTCCTAATTTCTCAAATTTTTCATTCATTTTACTCAAACTATCCTGAATAGCAATTAAAGCCTTCCTCATAGCATCCATTTCATCCATGGATTCATGAGATCTAGTAATAGAAGCCATAAGACCAGGATAAGAGCACCAAATGTTGAACCCAGTGTAACGCCCTAACATAAGATATTAGAACCTGCTACGTATCCTCTCTTGAATAAGACATGCTAAGGCTCTAATATCCATAAATATACAAAGATCACCTGTAAAGACACACATAGGGTATCTCATAGGATACTCAACACAATCTGTATAACCTGGAACATAGCTTCTAAATTAACTTCTAATTTAACAATCATATAAGTTAGCAATACCAAGCCAACTAAATTGAACCACAATTTAGATAAAAACCTTCCATATAACCTAGAACTTCCTACAACAATCTATTCCCAAAGTCTTTACATAAAATATAAAACATAAAAAAAAACATAAACAGATAATTTCCAAGTCTTCGATATATCTAAACACTTCTCTTCTTTCATGAACCTATAAATTGCAAATCTAACCCTCAGCTGGGTAGTCAGGCTCACTATCTCCGTCCTTTTGATCAAAGATTAGATTATAACCCGAAAGATCATATATGATGTCTTCATCACATGTACCTGAAATTTTAAAAAGTGAGCTGCGAAGCCCAGTACGATAACTCTAATCCTAAAAAATAAATGCAAATGCACACGCAACAGGTATATATATATATATAATATATATATATCAAATGCACTTAGTCTAATGCAAGCAATCAATTTGTTATCTTTTTTATATTTAGCAAATTAACACAGTTCAGAACTATGTATACTCTAGTCTCGAACTCGAAGTAACTCAGACTCCTCTTGAATTGAAAAACAACTAACTCATTGAAAATAAGGTAATTATATACATATATGGATGAGTGGGTACTCCCTAAACATCCCCGTTTTCTCCCTAATTCTACCGGAATCATATCAAAGCACGAGTCTACTAAGGACAACCTCACACTAAGATCATCAGGGTGCCTCATCAGTATCAATGTCCGCCAGGTCTTTACTGGTCAAAGCCAAGCACAACCAAGCAGACAATTATTAAGCCGAATATGATTAGGTTTATTATGAAATTCTATTCCTACAACCAATCAAACAATACTAAACTTACAAGCAAAAACAACTAGCAGGGATTGGTCGTACTTTTTCAATTTCAAGAAAATTCTCCAAAACCTAAATCTCTTATGAACAACAACACAAAATCTCTAAATCTCTTAATATACAAAATATAACAGAAACAGAAATATGTAAATCCTAACCCATTCAACCCTAACTTATCAAAATCTCGAAACCCTAACCTGATATGAGAAACACCAAATCTGAACTTCTTCTTTGACTGACCTCCACAAAATCCAACAACGACAACTTTTCTTCACAAAACCTTAATTTATGAATTAACAATTTTTGACAATCCATTATCATCATAAATCCCCTATTAATTGTAAGATTAAGAGGATAAAACTTACTTTGATTGATCTTAATTCCCGATAATTCACCAAATGAAAGGATCTTTTCAAAACCCAAACCCTAGGTTTCATAAATAGACAAAACCCCAAATCACAAAATCATTCTCTAATGATTGAGATGATATATTTACTTGATTTGAATCTTAATCCTTGTTTGTTTTCCCAAAAGATTGGATATTGATCAAAACTAGGGTTTCTTAGAAAAATTCGTTCCAAATCCAAACAAAACCTTAAGGAAACGAAATGATATACGAAGAATCTTGATATATAAAGCAAGATTACTTACTCTTGATCCAAATCTGATCTCCCTTGATATTGTTCTTCAAAAACACTCAAGAACTTTGAATTCTCCGCTTTGGTCGAAGGAAAGAGGTTACAAATGAAAAATACGAACCTTAGGATTTCTTATATAGGAAACTATTCGGATAGGAAAGCTGGTACTTATGCTGGCGACCTATAATCCTACGCCGACGGCTTACATACTTACACCGGTAGCCTATGTGCGGCTTTCTTCATTCCATAAAAGACCCGAGTGCTTTTTGCCAGTGGCTTTCACATATAGGCCGACAGCCTTTATTTCAAAGCTGGCAACCTAAATGTCAGCTTATGTCCTTCATCTATTCTTTCACGTACTATTTTCCCGAGCTCATAACTATCTATTCAAGGACAAAAATACCCTTTAGAATAACTTGAAATTACCTTTTTACCTTTCCTTATGATTTAATTACTTGTATATCATGACCTATTTATCTTCATTATCTTATTTTTCTTATGTGTTACACCTGGTTTAGCCTATTCCGAGTATAAAAAGCTTCTTAACCTAATCCCTACACCCCCCACCCCCCCCCCAACCAACAATTCCTCATATAAGAAATCAAAACCCTAACTCTACTCTCTCTTTCTCTCTTGCTTTAGTATTTCAAACTAACTAAGACTTGTGTTTGTGTCACGCCCTAAAGGGTACCTTAAACGTAACAGTTCGCCGCATGCTAATCAAGACTTAAGAATCACTACCACAGTCATTCGGAAGTGATGTGTTAGTATGCAAGGCGTTCCTCACGAAAATAGAATACATAAACAATTGGAGACAGATAGTTCAATTTGATAGGAATAAGCATAGAATATAAACCACAGATATCTCAAGATCAATTACAAAGCATTATAGGGCATTTCCCTGCTACACATAAGTTTAGGCATTCCCTATTGGTAACAATTTATCTTTCTAAGTCACTACTAGAAACTATAAACCAATTTGTGAACTTCTAAGGAGATAACTCTTAGTCTCTCATTACCTGATTTGGCCAGGTCCGGGGATGCAGCCATAAGTACGGGAACTACATTAGAAAGAAACTGTGGGGGTATAAGCTATGCTAGCTTAGTAAGTTTCACTTCCCAAAATTAAATGCTCAACAACAATATATAACATACAAGTTATTAAAAATCATATGAAATGCACAAACACGTGAGCATACAATACATAAGACAATCCAAAAATCTTATGTTGAATGGATTTATGCCCTCCATTCGGGTTAGGTGTTTCAAGCCTATACGACCAACAATTTCAATTTTTTTCTCATTTTTTATTGTGGTTGATACAGGTGCCCATCCACCCACATTTTCAATTCCAGCCATGCGCCAACATTTAAATTTTCGACTATTACCCAACATTCGAGTTTATAGGCCTTTTGTTGCCGAGCTATTATCCTTCTTCCCACAAAGGTATAATAACCTATGCAATGTGATTCACATATGGTATGTATGGCCAATTTGATTATAAGATCATGGCATATAAATTTAACAATTTATGGGTGATCATAGATTTTGCAGACAAATCAATTCTATACTAGGTCATACAAATATTTACATCAAGTTCATTTTGATATTCTTTATCATCAATTCGCCTATGTAGAAATCATGTGCACACAATCAATTTTTATGTTATCCTAATTCTAATGCCACTAACATTACAAGCATAAGCATAAGCATGTAATTTAGAGATAGTGAACTCACTGGCCATGATCTCTGGTCTTTAACGTAGCAATCCAGAAACAAGAATTTCCTCGAATCTAAAATCACCTAAAAAAAAGAAATACCCTTATGAGTATGAAAGATTCAAACTTTCAGTAAGAATTTGAAGAAATAAGGATTGGGGAGCCACGAAGGTCTGAGAGATATTGGGAGATTGTAAGAATGAAGCAGTGAATAGACCTGCAAGGACATGAAGTAAGGCAAGACACGACAGATATGCAACCATTTTATATGTTCCAACCTATGTTTTCCTAATAAATTTAGGAAAATTTATTAAAATTTTCTATTATGAAAATTTCTTAGAATTTTTCATTAATTTTTTATGTGAATATATGCGCAAGTGTTGCATATCGGGAAAAAATTATTATTTAATTAAAAAATGCCATTAGGATGGAAAAATAGTCATCTCTTGAAAAAAGAAGTTTGACCAAGAATTAAAAAAAAAAAACTTAGTATAACATAAATAAATATAAAATGAGAAAAATAAAAAAATTTAAAAATATTAAAAAATATTTGAATAGAGACAGGTTATTATCTTTGGGCAAAAAAAAAACAAAAAACGAGAAAATAAAAAAAAGAGATTGCTTATTGTCTATTGATTGCATTTAATGTAGGGTTAATGTTGACTGCATTTAATGTGGGGTTAATGTTACCTCAAATGATGAAGACATGATTAACATCAAGAAGATAATTTAGAAGATGAAGATATGGAAGATTTTTACTTTATTAAGATAGATTTGATTTAGTCAATATATCTTATTTTATTAGATAAATATTTAAGGAAGAGGGAGTCGTCTAAGCAGCGTAAAGGGAAACAACATTGAATGATTTTATTCCGTCGGATTTGCCTTGGACCAGCATTGAATGATTTAATTGTTTTGTTGATTTATTTCCATCTAAGCGGAATAAAGGGAAACAACATTGAATGATTTAATTCCGTCGGATTTGCCTTGGACCAGCATTGAATGATTTAATTGTTTTGTTGATTTATTTCCGTCTAAGCAGCATAAAGGGAAACAACATTGAATGATTTAATTCCGTCGGATTTGCCTTGGACCAGCATTGAATGATTTAATTGTTTTGTTGATATATTTCCTTTTTCTTGGGACTATATATATTATATGTAGTATTAGTCAATATTATATTTATTGTTTGTCTTTTAGGATAATATTGTATTTATTATTTACCTTTTTAGGATTTTCATGTAATAGTACAAATAGGCTTTTAGGCTTGTCTTTGTAAACACAACTGATATTTGACATCTTTCATAATGAATTGAGAAGATTTTCTTTGAATTTACAATTGCTTAGCAATTGAATGATTAAGTTCATGTTTTGAAATCAATCATGGTTATTGACTGCATTTCATGTAGGGTTAATATTGACTGCATTTAATGTAAGGTTAATTAGGTATTGAATTTTCAAAAGTTCAAAAATTCGAATTTTTTTATCTTATTTTTTCTAATATGGTAAAGTGTCATATTTTCTATCTATGTTTTCATTATAAGTAATTTTACTTTATTATAATTAATATTATATTATTTTTTAACAAATTAAAACTCATATACCTGCCTAAGCCCATATGTCCTACTACAACAAGTCCATGGTACCTTTATCGATTTTTCTTCTTCAATTGTTATTTGCTCTACTATTATCTTATATATAAGTCCATTTTTCACAATTTTTTCCATGTGGGATAAATTAGAAACCCAAAACCCCTGATGGAACTAAACCATGTCTTCATTGATCATCCCCATTCTTCAACCCCTTTTTCTCCCACTTCTAAGCCATGTCTTCATTGGTTGCTCCGTCAGTAGCTTAGTTTGATCTAATGTGCAAATGAATTTTGATGGATCAAAACCATCGTGACCTTCAAGTTTTATTTATTCCTTTAAGTCTTACAAAAATAAAAAAAATGAAAATCTAATATGGTGCTCTATTTATATATAAGAAAACAATACGATTAATGAGCTCAACATTGTGTGGTTATGGATGGAAGGGAAATGCAAATTTTCTCAAATGAGCTTAAGGATGAGCATGATATTTGCTATAATATACAAACTATAGTGGGCCACTTTTAAAGTTACGTTGATTTCGTATATATAGAAACCATTACCCTTATGTATAAAGTTACGCTATATATTATTTGTATGCAAAGAGCATATGGATATACGAACATATATATTAATACACTATTATTCATTGTATATAAAGATGTATCCAAAGAAGTTTGGATTATCTACTGAAAAAAAATTTTAAGGATACAAAAAGTTAGTTCAAGAATTAAATGCTACTGTAGGCTGACAATTGATATTTCAACCATCACTTGCACGTTCACTAAAATAGCTCCAGTTTTGTCTCCTTCTCGACTCCTCCTCTTCCACCATCATTGTTCCATTGTGATGGTTCTTGACTCCTCATTGAAATAGAGATCATAACGATCGGAGAGCTATCGATACTCAAGAAGTAGGGGAGCTTGATTAAGTTAGTGTTCCACTGTGACAGAGCTTTGGTTACATGCTGCAGATATCCTTGTGGTTGTTGGTGCAATCTTACTTGGATATGCTATCTACTTGCTCCATCAAAGATATGGGTTTTCTTTCTTTTCTAGAAGGGTATGTCATAAAACATGTTGTGTTCGGTGGGAGGATGATGGAGGTCGTATGAAATTGATGTCCTACATTGGTGAAGTGTTAGGACGAAGTCTTCTATATATTATCAAGCCTAGAAGTAGTGTTGAACAAAATTTGAATTTGTGGAAGGCTTGGGATAAAATTGGGTTTAAGTTGATGAACTTGGGATTGTGATTGCAAGTAATTTTTTTTAAATTTAAAATAATATTAATTATCCCTAAAATAAACTACTAATAACGAAAATATAAATATAAATAAAAAATTCCACAGTAGAATGGAAATAAGATAAAAAAATGTAAAAACATGCCACATCAGATCATATGCATCATGATGTGATTGGTTCGTACGTCTACGTTAACAAAAGAGTTAATACCGTTAGCAAAGGTACCAAAAATTATCACAAAAACTTTGTTTAGGGTACTAATAAGGGAGCTTCTACTGTCCCATCAATGGGATTGTTCCACTATTAATTTAACCGTTAAAATAAATATGGTAAATAAAGTATTAACTATTTTAATAATTTGATCACGATTGAATATCGTGTGAGCCGTTGGATGGTGATGGGATTAGTACCATCAAAATTAATGGTGATACCATAAAATTTTCCATAAAATAAAACAATCTCACTTTTAAATAATATAGGACTTTTTCCCCTCCTTACTTAACCTCTAAAGAGGATTATTCCAGT
Organism: Combretum micranthum; assembly: GCA_024138025.1. NCBI lineage: Eukaryota > Viridiplantae > Streptophyta > Magnoliopsida > Myrtales > Combretaceae > Combretum > Combretum micranthum. The sequence continues at coordinate 497,971 of JAMXBD010000459.1, forward strand.
TTGACATTGTTAATATAATAACTCAATTGGGATGCTTATGGTTACAAACGAAAAAAGAATACGCATTTTTTAAAAGTGAGATTATTATTTTGACAGTACTATTATAAAGCAAATATGCATGTTTTTATATTATATTTACTTAATGTATTGTTATCAATAATATAATTAATATTATTTATTATGAATAGATAATAAATAATTTTTATTCACATGAAAAATAGAATAAATATTTAATTTTTATTTTTACTTTACTTTTTATTATATATTTATTTATATCTCATTGATTTTTTTTAGTCAAGCTCATCTCTTCATGAGTCCTTGTAGGTGTATTTTTACGATCTCTCTCAAACAGGATTTTATTATTTTTATTATTATTATTAATTTCAATGGTATTTTAGTAATTAAATATTAAAATATTATTTTTTTCCTTCTCCGATTACAATCATCGTAAATATTTTGCATATTGCATTATAAAATTAAAAAGAAATGAATAATATTTTATATTTTATCATATTGTACTATAATATATATACAACAACGTGGTATTCTTTTATATAAAGTATGTTAAATATATCATTATTATGTACATCATTTGTCATTTGATATTATCATGAAAAAACCTCAGGTAATTAAACTAAAACGTATAAATTTTAATCCATAGAGTTCGATTCTATCGACTGTGGGGTGAGGCTAGTGGCAGTTGTGTGAAAACGGAGTTTTGATTACAAAACGAGAATTTTAGTTAAATATATGATATATCAACCTTGGAAAATTCATCAATGACATTATAGCCTAGTAGCATCTTCCTAATCTACAAGTGACAGATCTCAGGTTTGAATCTTTCATCCCTGTTGCAATGATAGAAAAAACAGAAAAAAAAAATTTGAAAATTTTTCATTATAATTTTAAGGAGACGAACACATGAATTATTTATCAATTAAGATTCGTGTTTAATTATTATACATTAAAATATATTAAATATATTAATAATATATTTATTTTAATATCAACATAGATGAAGTTAGAAAAATATAAAAGTTTCAAAATGATAAAAAATTTTGAATCTCCAAATTTTTGACATTCCACACATTCCACTCATATGTCGAAAAAATGCATGTCTGGTTAATACATGCTGTTTGTTGGATGTAAGAAATAGAAAAAAAAAAACGAAAAAGCAACAAAATCCTTTTATTGTACTATAATGTTAGGGAGAGAAATTCTTGTATTTTATTTTGTACATTCAAAATTGAACAACAGAAGGAACGCTATTCTTGCAAGCTTACAAGTTCCTCACATTGACACTATACATTTAAACAAGAAATTTGAAAATCGAAGAAGCCACCTTCTGAATGATTTCATTGTATGTGTTTCTCTACCTATCCTCATCAATGGAGCTCAAGAATCTTTGAGCTTCCATGATCACAGAAGAACCTTACTTAGCTTTCTCTACAATTTGCTTTATCAATGCCCTCTCATTTCATCATCTTCTTCATCATCACTCATGGTGTTTGAGCCCCAACTCCTCGATGTCCACTCTTTGTGAAGTCCCAAATTTTCATTATTAAAATTGCTTGGAATTCTCTCCCACCAATATCATGTTCCATATTTACCATATCCATGTTTGCTCGCCTTGGAAATTCCTCAGGTGGACCTATCGATAGTGTATTTTTTATTTTTTAGTTTTCACGGTAAGATACAATAGACCAATGTGATGAAACAAAGCATGAATGCTTGAGAGATCGGTGCGGTGTTTATTTGAATTGGGTTAAATTAGATTAGATGCTCTTGATTTATTATTAAGGTTTGATTAGACGCTTTGATATATAAAAGGCTTACGCTGGTGTAAAGTTATGTTTCCATATCTTGCTATTAGGATCATATTTATTTATTCTGATTGCCATTAGTCAGCAATCCAACTTGCTTTCAGTATGCTGAAAAATTGGTAGGTTTAGCAGGTGCTAGCCTTGTGTTTGCTTTTGATGCTGGCCTTTTTCTTTTCAACACTAAAAGGTGAGACACAACACATAGCTTTTGGTTGGTTGGTATTGGCTCGGTCTTGGTGCAAAAGGGGTGATGCATTTGCATTGGAAAATTTGTTTTGTAATGTTATATCTGTATGCTCTCCATTTCGGTTTTGTTTTGTAGGATTGTACTATTCTTGAATCTCACGAATTTAGCATAACTTGTTCCATACATAATCTCAACTGCAATTTGAATTTTTACGCATAAGCCTGCTTTCTTGTAGTTGTATCAGCTGTTGACAAGAGAGAGTCAAGTCCATATATAGACCTCACATCGATACGAAGCTTACATTCCATATCTTGCTGTTAGGATCATATATTTATTATTCTAATTCCCCATTAGTTGACCAATTGTAATGCTGTTGGTATGATGAAAAAATGGTAGGGTTAGCAGGTGCTGGATTTGTGTTTGCCTTTGGCGCTGGATTTTTCTCTTTCAACACTGAAAGGTAGACACAACACACAGCTGTTGGTTGGCAAGTTATTGGCTAATTCTGGCTGCAAAAGGAGGTTTAAATTTGCTTTTGACAATTTCTTTCATAACAATTTAATTTTTTCTCTCTCTATTTGGTTTCTTGTAGAATTTTATTATTCTTAAATCTCCTAGATTTAGCATATATTGTTCTTTCTCATGGCTATATATATGTTTTAACGTGCAAAACTCTGAGATCTTCTCTGTGGTTGAATAGGTCTGGTTTAATCATTCATTCATGGAAATCCATTTCAAATTTGAATTTGGAAGCAGAACACTCTGAATTTTTCTTTATTGCATGCCTTATCGTGTTAGTTGTGATAGTTCTAACTCATAAACCAAAAAGATAAAAGCTACTACTTGTGATGTTTGTTTATCACTAGAGGTACGATCATTTTGTTGGGGTATCGAGCAACGCAGCGGAAATAATAAAATGCGAGGCTAATAACAGATAAATAAAATACGAGCAAAGCGAATAAAACAAAAATAAATGGCACCAGAAAATTTAACGTGGTTCACACTTTGCCAATGAAATTATGTATCTGATGTAGACTTTCTTGAGTCAACATCGCCAGCCATATCTGCATTTGTGTAACCAACCAACATAGGTTTTTCATCTCCAAAACACAAGCACATTTTGGAGATCCACGAAGATATCTAAAAATCCATTTCACTACAGCTCAATGTTCCTTTCCAAGATTTGAAAGGAACGGCTCACTACTCCAACTGAGTGAGCAATATCTGGCCGTGTACATACCATGGTACATCAAACTTCCAACTACTAAAGCATATGGAACCTTATCCATCTCCTCTTCTCTTTCTCAGTAGAAGGGCACTGCTTGGAACTCAATCTAAAGTGATTAGCAAGAGGACAACTAACCGCTTTAGCTTTATCCATGTTAAACTTTTGAAGTACTTTCTAATGTACTTCTCTTGTGACAACCAAAGTTTTTGGCAAACCTATCTCTGGTTATCTTCATGCCAAGAATCTGTCTTATTGGCCCTAAGGCTTTCATAGAAAAGACTTATTCAATTGCTTCTTCAGGCTGTTAATCTTGGAAATATTCTGGCCAACAATCAACATATCATCCACACAGAGCAATAAAATAATAAAATCATATAGAGAATTTTTGTACAAAAACACAGTGATCTGAAGTAGTCTTTTGTAGCCTTGCTCCCCCATAACCGACTCAAACTTCTTATACCACTGTCTCGGTGCTGTTTCAAGCCATACAAACTTTTCTTCAATTTACAAACATAATCTTCTTTTCCTTTTACACAAAACCTCTAGCTGCCCATGTATATCTCTTCCTCCAAATCGCCATGAAGGGAGGCATCTTCACATCCATTTGCTCGATCTGCAAGTCGAGACTTGCTACTAACCTAGCACTATTCGAATGGATGTCATTTTCACCACTGGTGAAAATATCTCATCAAAGTCAATCCTTTCCTTTAGCTAAATCCTTTAACAACTAACTGGCTTTGAATCATAGTTGAGAGCTGTGTTCATCATGCTTTATCCTGAACCCACTTGTTTTTCAAGCCTCTTACATTTTGGTAACTTCACAGCTCAAAAGTTTCATTCTCATGCAAGGATTCATCTCATCTTGCATTAGCCTTAATCCTTCTTTTTTTGCGTTCATCATCCATTACTTCTTAAAATCTTCTATTTCTCCCCATCAGTCAATATACATATTGATCTGTCGGGTATCTAGTAGAGGGTTGTCGAACTCTAGTAGATCTCAATTATGAAGAATCCATTGGAGTCTAGTGGTAGATCATGAACACTCATCTTTCAGAATCATCTGATGGAAATCAAAGGGAGCATCTTATTACCTGTCTCAGGCTAGTCATTTTGTATTCATCTCCAACCTCTCTTGGTACATTGTTGGAGGTATCATCTCTAGGTCTGTTGTATTGCTACTAGACTTGGAAGCATTCTCTTGAGCCTTCTTTATATGCTCAATAGTCTCTTCTTCAATAAACACCATATCACGACTTCTCACAAGCTTCTTATGAATTGGATCATAAAACTATAGCAAACTGGTCTTGACTATAGCCAATAATAATATTGTCGTGTCTTGACATCAAGCTTTTACCTCTATCTTTTGGAACATGCACAAAGGCTTTATAACCAACACCTGCAAATGATCATAGGAAACATCCTTTCCTGACCATACTCTCTCAGGAGTATTTCAACTGTAGAGGGACCATGGTGAGAGGTTCATACTGAACTGCTGTCATATTGCCTCACCCAAAACATCTTAGGTAACTTTGCATGTGAGAGTAAACATCTGACTCTCTCATCAAAGTCCTATTCATCCTCTCAGCTAAGCCATTTAACTGTGGTGTCTTTGGAGGTGTTGTTTGATGTCGTATACCATTATCATTGCAGTAAGCATGAAATGGTCCAATGTACTCTCCACCATTGTCTGTTCGAGTGCACTTTAGCTTCTTGCTGGTTTACCTCTCAACTAGAGACAAAAATTGCTTGAAAGCATCTAGTACCTGATCTTTAGACTTCAAAAGGTACACCTACATCTTTCTAGAATGGTCATCAATGAAAGTCACAAAGTACAGAGCACCACCAAGTGACTTTGTCATTGGCCCACACAAATCTGAGTGTACTAGATCTAGTACATTCTTCATTCTAGAAGGAGGGGAACTTTTGAAAGTAACCCTATTTTGCTTTCTTTCCATACAATTAGCACACTTCTTTAAATGAACTTGATCCAATCCAGGTAACACATTCTTCTTGGCCAAATGTATCATACTTTTCTCACTCATATGACCTAGACGTTTGTGCCAAAGCTCAACTGTACTATCATTCTCCATTGCATTCACAACATCTTGGGAGAGCTTTGCTTTCATAAAGTATAGTTTAGAGAATTGCTTCCCTCTAGCTGCTACCAAAGAACCTTTGGTAAGCTTCCATTTGCCATCAAAGAAGGTATTGCAGAAACCTTCATCATTCGTTCTACTTGTTGAAATTAAATTCAAACACATATATGGAATATACCTAACATCCTTCGGGACCAATTGTGTACCATTCTCTATCTCCAAACAAACATTTCCTTTACCTACAATTTTAGAAAAATTCTCATTTCCCATTCTTACAACACCAAAATTTCCTGGTGTGTAAGATGAGAAGAATTCTCTTCAAGATGTAGTATGAATGGTAGCACCACTATCAATTACCCAGCTTGCCTCATGGATTGCAAGATTGACCATATTACCATCATCATAGACAAGGTTAAACTCTTTGACAACATTCTCTTGTTCATCATCACTGCTATCATCCTTTCTCTGTTCTTTGCCTTTATTCTTCTTTTGATCCTGCCATCGACAAAACTTCTTTATATGACCTTTTTTCTTACAGCGATAGCACTGAACATTGGCATATTTATTTGACTTTCCTCTACTCCTGTCCTTTGATCTTGGACCTCTAGACTGACTCCTCCCCTGGATTCTGCAACAAAGACTTCTTCCTTTGATGAAGAAAACCCTTGTGTTCTTCGTCTCATTTCTTCATTTAAGACTCTACTTTTGACAAATTCCATATTTACTATGCCGTTTGGTGTAGAATTTGTAAGTGAAATCTTTAAAGTCTCCCAGGACTCTAGTAAGGAGGCTAGAATTAAAAGAGCGAGTATTTCATTGTCAATATTTATGCCCATTCTTGACAATTGCTCTACAATTCCTTGAATATCATTCAAATGATCTACCTTTGATGCACCTTCCCGATACTTCTTCTGGAGTAGCCTTGTCAAATAAAACAATTTATTGTTACCGATTTTAGAGGCATACAACTCCTCTAACTTATTCCACAAAGTCCTTGCATGAGTCTCATTACAAATGTAATTATACACATTATCTTCGACAAACTGTCGAATAAATCCACATACTTGCTCATGCTCAAACTTCCATTACTCATCTGTCTTATCCTCGGGTTTAGTAGTTCCAAACACCGGCAAATGCATCTTTGTCACAAACAAGAGGTCCTTCATAATGCTTCTCCATATGTGATAATTTGTGTCATTTAAATTGATCATTTTGCTCATCCTCGTCTCCATGATTCAACTAAATGAATAATAATCTAACTTGTTTTCTGATGTGGAGGATCCACAATTTAGTGGCAACCACAAAGCATAGATAAGTAGATATATTCACCCAAACCTGGATCTGATACCAGTTGTTGGGGTATCGAGTAGTGCAGCAGAAATAATAAAATGTGAGGCGGATAATGGATAAATAAAATATAAGCAAAGCAAATGAAATAAAAATAAATGGCACCAAAAAAATTTAACATGGTTCACCCTTTGTTTAGGCTACGTCCATGGGACCAACTCCAAAATTTTTTTCACTAAATAAATTGTAGGCTTATAAGAGAGATACTTCTCTAGAAAAATATTCTAGAGGTACAATATAAATAATTAAAATAAACCTAAAATAGTGGCACACAAAGTTTTTCCCAAACACTCCAAACTATCCTCACTATTTTATCACTCACTACAAATTATCTCTCTCTCTCTCTTTAAATAATTTTTTTCAAAGCAAAATTGCTTTGGCATGTACAAGACACACACATGCTGGGGTATATATATATACACACTAGGGATGAGCATCAAATGCCTATATATAGGAAATATTTTTCCTTGCCTTCAGCATTGGTCAAAGTCGGTTTTAACCGACTTAAGTTTCTAGCCGAAATGAATTCAGTAGATAGCTCATTATCCAAGATATTTTGCTTGGTCTTCACGTTAAACACAGCTAGAAATTTCATGTTCAGCTTGTAAATTTCCCAGATAAAGTCGGCTAAATGTTTCATGCCAGCTTGCAAAAAATTTCAAGAGAATTCAAGAATTCTTTTTAGTATTTCACGTAGCCAATTTGGCTATGTCATTCCCATTCTCCTTTTTTTTTAATAATAATACTCCATGTAAGAGGGATCCATCACATTTCACTTACCCTTGTTGTTGCAAGTCATTAGTCGAGCCCGATCCCTGTCTGTATGTTGTATTGTATGTCTATTGTCTTGGTATTATTAGTTTCATTGATTTTAATTGCATAGTGGAATAATATTTCACATGGAACTTTTTTTCAATGTGTAACTCCCTGGTATCTCCAGGCACAAGTCTGATATGAAGCTTGGGTAGTGATGATGCATGAAGGTGCACTTGATTGCAATTATTAAGGATCTGAATCAATGGTTGCAGCTTTTCTTCCAATCCTCACACATTTTCTCTGGGAAAATACTCTATAGTTTTGTTGTGTCGATATTGAATATGTGATCAACTACATTTTTGTCTTCAAAACCAAATGTAGTATATGAGGAAAATACTAAAAAAAAATGGATGTGTTCAAGATCTTTGTAAATGTGGGGTGGAATTTTAGATGAAAGTTTGTTGTTCTATTATTGAATTGAGAGTATAACATTAACATTTTTATGCGCACAATAACATTTTAGATGAAAGTTTGTTGTTCTATTATTCAATCAGGTACCTGAATTTTGAAAAGTTTAATTTTAGTACCTGAATGAACTTTCTAAAGCTACTCAAATTGGGTCATAGATCTTTTAATCTTTATTCCTCTTGTCTTTTTGTGCTCTAATTTTACATTATATATAAAGCTAAAGAATAAGAAGTTTTCGATATAGGAATTTCAAAACAGAGTGACCACCAATTACAGCAAGAAATCTATGAATTTTAATCAAGTAAACCCACTCTTTGTTGGCTTCTCGACTTCATTTGAAGATGAGAATTTGTATATATGGGTATTATATAGGTATTATCTGTCTTGGTGAATTGCTTTCATTCAAAGACAACTTCATTCAAAGACGAGAATCACAATTTACCTACACATTGAATTCAGATCTATTTTGCTTCAACAAATAAAAGAGAGTAAATACATCATTAGCATCGAGTTTGATGTCCACCAGAATATGTGAAGATGTTAGATTTTGCTCTGTTTTTCTATTCTAGAAACAGAGTATGGAAACACCATCTCTCTCTCTATATATATATATAATATATACACACACACACAAATGATGACGCAGGATTGAATCATTATAATTTATGATGGAAAATGCTTCCCAATGGATACATAAAAAGCTTGATTCAATCATTAAATTCCTAAGTATGATAATTTATTGATAATTTATGAAAGGAGAATATTTCTACTAGCAAATCAACAAAAAACCCTGAAGATTAATTTAACTATGACAACTAAATTCTTCAGAAGAGTACGGTCCAGAGAATCTTGCAATAATTAGAAGTTATAATCTTTGATCGAGCCATTGTCGAAGCCTCCAACCATCAAGCTATCTCTCTTCAACAAATTTGCTAATGCTACTGTCACGCCTCATAGAGGTATCCTAAACGTAACACTCCACCACATACCATATAAGACTCTCGAATTACTATCCCATCCTTTCGAGAGCATTGTATAGATGTAAGTGTCCTTTACGACAATAGAATACTCTATTCAATGGAGTTAAAGAGTTTAATTCAGTATTCAATAGCATTAGATAATAAATCAAAATGCATAGGCAATATGTTACAATTTCTAAGGGGCATTCCCCCGCAAAAGAATATTTAAAGGCCCATTATAGTCATCCAGAGTCTCTTGGTTTCCTGTGAAAGTCTAAACAAATATGAATACAACTTCTATAGAAAACGCCTAGCTCCTAAACCTGAGCTATAGCCTGTCTTGGTCTAAGCTAAATAAACTCGTGCTGCAATAGATAGAAACTATAGGGGCGTAAGCTATACTAGCTTAGTGAGTGAAAACTTCCATGATCACAATTATAGCACATCGATCAAACAAGTAATTAATCAGACAAATGATATGCATCAAACACATGAATTCATCAAACATATGACTAGCTGAAAATCATATGTGGATGGACTTGTACCTTCCATCTCGGGTTAGCAGATTAACGAATCCTACGGTACGATGCCGTTTAGGCTCACGGTCAACCAACTTATAATTCGTTTTATGGATCACGATTAACCAACTCAATAATTCGTTTTATGGATCATGATTAACCAACTTTTACACCATTTAGGATCATGGGAAATCAAAAAATGCTAATGCTCCATCCCCATCGTGATATGAATGAGTTCAAATTCATCTTCAATTCCAAATAATCAATTATACCAATTCTTTTAAGTGACCAATCAATATCCACAAACAGTCAACCCTAATTCATCTATACAAGCAACGATTAATCATCTGATTTCGATATTCTTTAAATTCAAGTTCTCACAACAACATCAAACATATATAATTCCCGTTCAACCCTATCATGCATATTCATTTTATCTTTGCCAAGTATCTAGTGTAACTATCATTACAATCACAAGCAATAATTGAAATCAGAAGTGATACTCACTCGCATGGTTCATCGGTCTTTTAGTAATAGTAGTCCGTGGTAAGGATTCATGGGTTTCAGATCACCTAACAAGAAAAAATACCCTAATAAGTATTTTATCACTTAACTAATCCAAACTATATATCAAAACTAATCAAAATCGTGATTTTTGCTATTTGCGGAAGTCTCGACTTAAAACGGCCATAACTTGGTCATTTTAACTCGGAATTTCGCAAATTATATATCGATTCTATCTACTTCGAAAGACCTATATAATTATAATATTATTTTTAAGTTTTGAAAATATTTAGGTCACGAAACAGAGGGATCAGATCTGATCAGTAGCAATCTCCATTTTCGAAAAAAGTTTTGTAATTATTTGAAATGTTCCTATTTGATAAGTCAAGTATATATGAAATATGAATGATTTCCTAACATGAATGACATGTGATGGGTTTAATGTACGCATGATCTTGATGATTTTTGCTAAAAGAAAATTTTATAACTTTTTATTTGTAAGACCACAATAACAACTACTTATGAAAAATTTAGTTTTCTAATTTTGACATCACACTAGTGTTTTGGAATTCATTCTTAGGAATTTCTAGTTATCTTAGTTAAAATTGAGTATTCATAACATATACTACCTAAGACCTTCATTTTTACATAAAAATTTGCATTTTACACTTTGCAAATATGTTTTCAAATAGGATTTACTCAAAAATCCGAATTTTTAGAAATCCACTTTTTGAATGATTCCTTTGAGAAAAACTTGTGTAATGCATTAAAATTTAAGACTTTACTATACCTACTACTTAAGGACTTCATTAAATACATAAAACTTTTATTTTGAGCTTGGATAATAGGTGTTTTTGTAAGCCCCGAAAAATTTCAGTCAATAATTCCAAAATGAACTTCAAAAATAAACTCTAAAAATGACTCCAAATTAAAACCGAATTTCAACTAGCCTTAAATCACGAACGAATCTAGAAATTTCTTAATCTTGAGAAAATGAGATTCCTTAAAAATAAAATAAGAACTCAACAGTCTTCAAATTCAAAACCACTACGTACGACAAATTTCATACTCAACTCTGAATTGTAAAATCAAGTAATATAGAACCCAAAAACAAATTATTAAAAATAAATAAATAACAATAAACCTTCGAAAATAGAACTCAATTCAAGAAATTCGAAAATGTTGAGAGATATTAAAATAATTACAAAAATAAAATTTAAAATAAATTTCTCAAATTAAATATGTTGTATAAACATAAAATATCAGTTTCCAAATTGGCAAATATCTAAACCAGAAACCATCCGAAACCCAAAGTAGAATATAGTAGTTTTAGTCCGGCCATCTCTCGCTCTTAGCCCTAGAGGCGAGGTGTAGTTTAAGTATGTAGAGTAGCTCGTAGTAATTTAAGGTCGCTTAAAAATATCAGATTGGTAAAATTTTGACCTATTTCGAACCCGTTTGGATGCAGACTTTGAAAAGCGTGTCCGGGGCTCGAGATATAAAAAATATACCATTAATTCCGTTAGAATCATATTTTCATAAGGATTTCAAAAATATAAGTTTTATAATTTTTCGATAACTAGAAATATCTGATTTTGACAATTATATTCGTATTTCATTACTACCGGTAATTAACTAGTCTTTTGGGACTATTCACTACTATTCATTATACAATTTTATCATTCTTATAAATCCTTATACTTTTAGATAAATATTTTATATATCATAGAAAATTCTATTTTTCTAAAATTTAGTTAGTTTCAGGTTTTTACGGGATCGGTTTTGTTTAAGACCCGATACTAAAAATAAATAAATTAATTTAATAATTAAAAATATTTTTATTTTCATAAAATAAATTTTTAGAATTTTTCGGGTTATAAAAATATCATTTATAGCTCATATTCGTGTATATTGATCATACCAGTAACTTATTTGATAATTCACTAAAATAAATAAATAAATTATCTTATTTTAATTATGAAAAATCTACTACAAATATTTGGAATATATTTTCTATATTTTCTTACTTTTATTTTATTTTATTAAGAAAGTACTCTTGCAACCCATACTTTCAAGTACACCTTTTATACATCACTTCTTTTTCACTTCAATCTTTCTACACTTCATTATATCTCTTCATGGCAGATTTTGACTCCTTTTTGCTTCCCTTTTGTCTCTTGAAATACCACAAAATTAATTAAAACGAGCATTTTTCAAATCCTTTTTCAAGAAGCTACACATATCATTAATTACATTACATTTTCAAGTCAAAAGTCAACTAAATTCTCTCTCTCCCCTCCCAAAATTTAGGCCTGTTATGTGATACAATTGCTGCCCGTTTTTTTTTATCTCATTTAATGTGCCTTTAATCATTTTATCTCTCTCTCTCATTTACTCCTTCAAACCTTTACCATTCTTTATACTTTTCCTCTCTTTCTTTCTTCATTTTCTCTTGTTCTCACAAGAAAACCTTGCTGCTCCCATTCCTTCTTTGAGCTACCACACATATTTCTCTAAGATTCTTGGAAAAAACTCTTATCCAAAGCTTCCATAGTGATATAGGTAAAGTATAGTGAGAGTTTCATGCATCAAATGACTTTCCATAAGCTTCAAACTAAGGATGATGATGCCAAAATGAAACACTCCTCTATCCATGAATACTCTCTTGTAATATCATTATTTTCTTGCTAAAAGTAGTTATATTTTGTGGATCTAATTTTTTCTTATAGCTTTTATTTTGTTTATGCTTTAGATCTTGTTATATGAGTTATTATTTTGTATTGCTAATGATTTATGCATATATTCATCATACACATAACTATCTTAGTGTTCATGCATTTATAACTATATAGTAAACTAGATCTAGTGCTTTAGGTTCATAAATGCACTAGACTTTGGATTTATTTTCTTGAATAACTTCTAATAGCTTGATGATAGTAGAAAAGTTTTAGAAAGCTCAAGATCTATTTTAGTTTCAACAAAAATCATTTTTGAAAATTTGGATAAAAAGGGAACCATATTTAGAAAAGCTATTTTTCAACTTCAAAATGTGTATTTTTCATTTAAAATGAAGGGCTTAAGGAATAGATATCATAAATGAATGATTTTTAGGAGTAAAGTTTAGATCTATGAGTTTATAGTTTACTACCATGTATTTCTTTTATATTCATGTTCATATTATGTGTAGATCTTAGATTTGAACTTGAATAAAAATAGTAAAATTCGTATATTGACAAAACCTATATTTAAAAACCACTTTCAGTCTCAAAATAGAAGTTTTAGTTGAAGAAAATGAAGGTTCAGTGGATGTATATCATCAAGGCTTCTTTTTATAAGAATCAAAGGTGATTTTCAAAAGTTATTTTCAAAATAAAAATCTCATTTTTGGATTTAGGCCAAGGCATAGTTTAAAAACATATTTTCCAACTCAAAAATGAAGTTCTTATTTAAGAAATGGAAGGCTCTTAAGATAGGATATGTAAACGATGATTTTTCCTAAGTTTAGATGGATTTTATCAAAAGATATGTCAAAAATAAATTTGGTAAATTCGGATCTCAACCAAGACCAATTTTGAAAACCCATTTTTCAACACCAAAATGAAAGTTTTGTTTAGAAAATGAAAGGCTTATGGAATAGGTATCAATAGGAGATATTTTTTATAAGCAAATGGTAGATCTACTAGTAGAGACTCTCAAAATAGGAAGAGATTACAAAATATGAAATTTGAGTTTTATCCAAAATTTGCAAATTTGGATGGTTTCAAAACCATGCCTTAAAAACCCATTTATCAACTCCAAACATTGTGTTTTATATGAAAAATGAAGAGTTTAGGTCATACGTATCATCAAGTAATGATTTTTATAAATTAAGAAGAGATTTGCTAAGAAAAACATGTAGAACAAGGAGTAGAAACAAAATAGGAAAATTGGAGTTGTTGTCATTTTAAAAAATTCGTAATAATGGAGTAATGGTATGAAAACCCATATTTTTCAAACTCAAATTAGAATTTTTATTAAGGAAATGAAGTCCTTAGTGGCTAGGCATGGTTGAGCTTTAATTTTCTAAGTATCAAATGATTTTTACATAAAGGAATCACCACAAAAACAAGTTTTGTAAAATTCGGATTTTGGGATAAACCAATTTTAAAAACATGTTTACAAAGTGTAAAATGGGAGTTTTTATTGACAAACAAAGGCCTTAGGGAATATACATAATGAAGACTTAATTTTAAAAGAACAAATAGATTTTGTTAAGGAATTTTTCTAAAAACAAGTAGGGATTGTCAAGAATACAAAACTAGCATTTCTAAGTTAATTTTTCATAAATCTTATAAAGAAAAAGTTTTCTAAAAATTCCTTTTGTTCAATATCATCAAGAATATGTATATATATATCTCATGATATACCATTTATGGTAGTAACTTGTTCATATTGCATGTATACTCGCTTTAGATAGTAGAAACATCACAAACATTCACAAAACTACTTTTCAATCGAATTTCGCTACTGATCAGATTTGATCCTTTTGTTTCGTGACACAAATTTTTCAAAACTCGAAAATTATATATAATTAGATAGATCTTTGAAGTAGATAGAAATTGATATATAATTTACTAAATTCCGAGTTAAAAAGACCAAGTTATGGCCGTTTTAAGTTGGAATTCCCGTGTAGGACGAGAATTACGAATTTGATAGTTTGTATAAGATAGTTTGGATTAGTTAAGTGATGAAATACTTATTATGTATTTCTTCCTTTTTAGGTGACCTCGAAATCGACAATTCCCTACCACCGGATTACTTTTACTAAAAAACCGGTGATTCAATGGCCAAGCGAGTCTTCTTCTTATTTTGTTACCTTGTTTGTGCTTATAGCTAGTTGCATTAGAATTATAGGAACAAGATAAAAGCCGATATGAATGGGGATGGGATAATTGATGAGATTTTGATGTATGTATACTAAAGAATACTAAAGCATATCGAAACCATGATTTGATTGGATAACTGCACTGTTCATATTACTTCTGTTATGTGTATGATATTGGTGGTCACTCTAAAGAATGTATGAATATTTTGGCCTAAGTAAAAATTAAATTGGTCATGCATCGCATCGAATATGTTGCATTTGGTAGCGTGCTACTCCTACGCAGGTCGACCGGTATGGTCCGAGGACTCGTTTGGATAATGAGACCCGGTGCCAGAGCTTATTCATAGGAAACTAAGGCGCATCGGGGATGCATTCCATGGGTGAGCCTAGCCGAGTCGAGTACTATGAGCCGAGGGCTTGGGGACTAGCAGCGATCGTGTAGGCTTTCAATACCATCCCTAACCTAAGATATGGAGGGTGTAAATCCGTTCTGTGTGTGGGTTCCGGATGCCCATACATAATTGTTTGCTCATGTGTTTGTTCATGCATAGCATATGGATGATTTATAACTTGCTTGTTATGATACGAAATTAAGGGAATTCTCACTAAGCTAGTGTACCTTATACCCCAATAGATGTTTGAATGAGCAGGTTATCTCAAGAATGCTATGTGGGGATCGAGTTGGTTGGAGCCGAGTATGACTTCGGGATTCCAGCAGGAAATAAGAATGCTTGAAGATATTAGATAGGTGTTATGAATTGTCTTGTAATAGTTTGTGTAGTGAAATATGTGGATGAATTGTAATTGAAGTATAGTGAATTCTATTTCCTTTATATTGTTACTCATGTTGTATCAATATAAAATGTATCACTCCGATATGTCTCCTCCATGTGTTAGACGCCTTGTACATAGTATGTAAGCATTCGCGTGACTGAGGCGGTCATTCCTAGGCTTTAATATTGTGTACGGCGGACTGTCACGTTTAGATTATCTTTCGGGGCGTGACAGTTTTCATGGGCATCATCTAAAGTTAAGAATTTTACAAGTCGATTACTAACTCAAAATTTTCCATCTTAATTCTACTTCTTGTTTTACACTTTAATCTCATCAAAACTCATTTCAACTTATAAAAATTACTATTTAATGATAGCTATTACCTATACCTTTCATTTTTTACATAAAACATGAGTTTTAAAGTTGATACAGGGGTTTTCAAAATATGGCTTTGAAGTCATACGAATTTTCTTTTGAACATTCCTAACAAAAACTTTTCCTTTTTAAATTCTTTGTCTTATCTACATAAAGATCTACTAACTACAACCTTTATATATACAAGATCAAGTCTTTATGAACATTAATGCATGAAGATACAAAATATTTATGTGAACATGAATGTCAAGCATAATATGAGTGTCTAAGTGCTAGATCTACTACTTATAATGCATAAAAAGGAGTTTAAGAACATAAACATATATTTTTATGCAAGATCTCTACTTCTATATGCATGAACATGATAATATCTCAACCAAAACTCATCAAAAACAAGATCTACTCTTGTGATGGTTTGATATTCATGCATTAGCATTTTCTTATCCCTATCAAGTGCTCATGGGGATTTAAGGTGAAAATACACATAAATAATCTCGCCATTACAATATTAAATGGTAGGAAAGCTTAAGAATGATCACCTAAAGTTGGTTTAAGTGAAGAAATGAAGAAGAAAGAAGCTTGTTGTGGTGTGCGTGATAGGGTAGAGGCTCATGGCAAAGAGAGGAAAAATAGAGAGAGTTTTGTGATTTTTTGAACAAAGAATGAAATGAAGGAGAGAGAAAGTTAAAGATTTGTTTATATTAGTGAATTAGGGTTTGTTTTATTTATGAAAAAGATAAATAAATCAATATGGAGGCAACTGGGAGGGGTGTGCGTCGGCCATCCATTAGTGAGAGAGAGGAGAGATTTGAATTTGTTAAATTTGTAATTTATGAAATAAAAGTATTAAATGTGATAATTTATTTAAGAGACAAAAATTTCTTAGAAAAGAAAATATAATGAGTGTTTGTAAGGATGTAAGACTAGGGTATGAGTTGTGTGTGTAGTAGGTTGTACTTGTGAATAGCGATAAATAGTAGACAAGACATTGACTTTATCGGTAGTAAAGAAAATACGAGAAAAATACTGTAATTTTTATAATCCGAAAAATTATAAAACTTATATTTTTGAAATCCTTATAAAATTTTGATTCTAAAGAGTATTTCGAAATATTTTTCTGAGTTTCTAGTTTCGGGGCTCGCTTTTCCGTAATGAAGCTCGGGAAGGCCCGGAATAGAAAATTTTTCGAAATCAAAATTTAGAGAAAAATTTATTTAAAGTATCAATATTTTGATCGGTGAAAAAGATAAACCAATGTTTAAAGATAAACTCATTTAAAGTATCAGCATTTCTAGTAGTTGAAAAAAAAAATCAACGTTTCATAAAATGGGTAGAATAAGATACTACTAATTAACCTTTGAGATAATTAAGGAAAGTTAATTGAAAAAATGAACCTTGTAAAATGTAAATTCCTCTTTTTTACCACTGAAACATTGATATCTTATATAAATTTAATCTTAAATGTTGATGCTATTTGATGTAATTTATCCATTGAAATAGATGGTACAAAGTTGAGGAAGAAAAAGCTAGCTATATAAAGTAATCTTCCTTTGCAAATTTGTGGCAGTTTTCACATTGTTTAATGTTGCATTTAATTACCTAAAGTCTAAAAATATTAATTTGGTACATAGATTTTTCCTATTTTAAAAAATATTTATCTAAACTTTACCAAAATTTGTAATTAGCTACCTAAACTTTACTAATAATTGCAATTAACTATCCATTAGATACTATAAATGATGTCAAAAACTTAACACGTAAGAAACTAATTCCTTAAACTTTAAATAATTAATATTTGATACAAAATATAGTATTTATCCAATAAGTTTAACACTTCTTTTGTCCTCTTTATGGTGTGGATAAGATATGCCTTCACCAAAGGCAAACATAGCACTTACCAACACTTCCAAACACCCCCAAACAAGCGGGATAAGTAATAATAAAACAACTAAGTAGAAATGCGCTGGGGATAATTCACCCTTTTTTCTATTATGATGAATCTATATTTGTTAGACTTGTTAAATTATTGTATAGTAATTTCTTTCTTGAAATTTAATAAGAGTACACTGTCATTTAGTTAACAGTATAAAATTAACTTAGCAAAAAAAAAAATAAATCTTTAAGGTAAATAAGATAATTGTCACATTTGGTACCTAAATTCTATTTAATTTTGCAATTTAACTGTCTAGAATATATATATATATATATATTTCCATTACAATGGGAAGGGAGATTTAAACCTAATACCTCTTACTCGAGAGATCAATAGAGATGCCACTAGACTATGAGCCATTGGTTAATGGCCTAGAATTTAAAATTATCAATTTGCTATCTATTACAATCGAGCTACATAGATCTAGAAACAAGCCTAAGTGGCTTAAGGATTTTACTCATGAAATGCATGTACATATTACAAATACAGTTGTTAACACCTGATCTAAGTTTTGTAAACAACTATTTTACATCATATCATAACAGAAAGTAGTTTTCACTATTGTACATGTATAAAATGAAGAAGTCGAATGAAATAGGGAATATCCCAACTTACAATGTAGAGCATTTTATGGAGTTGGTGGCTTCCTTGAATAGCCATTTCTATATCAATTTCATACCTGCATGCAAACTGTAAATCCTCGTTTTCTTAGTTAACCTGAGCTCGATTTCAGGAAGATTTAAAACCGAAAACCGAAATCCTAAAGAGATATCTCTGGACCAATCGGACCGAGGAATCCTATGTCCGGCGATATCAAGAAGAAAACCTCAATAGAATAAAAATGAGCTAACTCCGAAATAAGACTAAATCGGAAAGTCGATCGGAAATCCTAAGTCAACAAAATCTAAGAAAACCCTAGCAGTTTAGATCCGATAATCCCGTGTTCTCAAACTAAGAAGTCAAATTATGAGTAAGAAGTATAGATTGGCTTGTATTAATATTAGAATGCTAAGTAATATTCGATTAGTAAATTTTCGACCTATTTTGAGCTCGATAGGATACGAGTCTCGAAAAGCATGTTCCAGGGCTCGGGATATTAAATATATGATATTAGTATCGTTAGATTCGTAATTTCATAATATTTCTAAATATTTCAGTTATATAATTTTTCGGGTTATAAAAGTTATAGTTATAACCTTTTATAGTATTTTCAATACTATCGGTAAATTAAGTGTCTAATCAACTTTTCTTTTCTTTTACACTATTCCTCAAGTACAACCACCTATACCCTATTCTTACATCCTTACAATCTATTCTTATACTTTTACATCATTTTCTTACATATTTGCTTTTCCAAAATAGTTTATACACAAACTACTCATTAAGTTTGAATTTTATTATACAAAACAAATCAAAACACCCTCCTCCCCTCTCTCTCTCTCTCAAACCGGCACACACCCCCCACCTCCCCCCCTCCCCTCCCTAAATTCACTCTCTTTTATTTGATTTTTCTTCAAATAAATTATTCATGCAAACCCTAAGTTATTTTCCTATATAATCTCTTTTTCACCTTTCACTTTTCCTCATCCTTGCAAAACCAACCTTTGGAAGTTTTCTTTTTCTCTCCCTCTCCTCTCCATCATTGTCGTGACCCCTTGCGCCACACCATCCAACCCTCCCCCCCCCCCCCCCCACACACACACACACACAATTTTTTTTTTACTTCAAGTTTTCTTCTCCAAAACATCTAAATAGGTAATAGATCTTAACCCTACCACACTAAAACATGTAATGGCAAGATCATACATGTGTGGTTCCACTAAAATCCCCATGAGCTTTGAGCTAGGGATATGGAAACACTTAAGCTTGAGATCCTTACCATCACAATGTTGTGGATCTGGAAATCTAAGTTATCTTGCTATCATTATGATATATTATTGATATATGTTGTTCATATAGAAATTTTGTACATATTTTTCATTTTTACTCACATCTACATATTGTAATTGTTGCATTTCACTCATAACATGAGTAGTGTAGTAGATCTATTATTTAGAGTAGTTAAAATAACATAGCTATTTGCTTTTCATGCACGAAAGACTTGCTACATGATATTCTTAAGGAAAGTGTTGATCAAAACTCAAGATCCATTTTGCTTCTTACAAAAAGTAAGTTTTAAAATTCGGATGTTGAGAAAGACCCATTTAGAAAACATATTTTCCAACTTCAAAATAAAGGTTTTACATGTAAAATAAAGGGATTAGGTAATAAATATCATCAAGTAGTGATTTTTATGAGTTGATCATGGTTTTACTAAGAGAAATTTTCAAAATAAGAAAATGATTACAAAAGATAAGTTAGATCTATGATTTAACTCAAATAAAAAGTTAGAAATTCGTATCTAGGGTGAAATGCCAAGAAAACACTTGTTTTCCAATCCTAAAACAAGAGTTTATTTAAAGAAATGAAAGCCTTAGGGAGTCAATTTGATTTGGACTTAGTTTTAGAAAGATTAAATGAGTTCTTCACAAGAAACAATCTCAAAAACAATTTTCCAAATTCGGATCTAAAAATGATCCCTATTTAAACATCTATTTTCAAATGTCAAAATGAGTATTTTAATGGAAAAATAGAATTCTTAGGGACTAGATATAATAAAGACTTAATTTTTATAAGAATAAATATGTTTTATCAAAGTAGAAACTTAAAACAAAGGAAAGGTTTCCCAACTAAGATTAAACAATAATCTCATTTCCAAAAATTGTGGAAAATTCGTCCAAAGGCAAAACCCACACTTAGACATCTATTTTTCAACCTTTAAATGAAGAAATTTGTTGAGATAATGAAGGCATTGGATATATATGTCACCAAGGCTTTATCATAGTAACAATATGTATGATTTTTAAAGAAATAAAGCTAGTTTTATCAAGCAAGCATTCATAACAATATTTCAAAGTCAAAGTTTTTCCAAGAAGTCTTTCCAACCAAAAATCATTAAGGAAATACACATAAATAGCTCATATCATATCATGCACGATAATAACATGTAGATATTGCATGTACATATAATTTACTTGATAGAAATAATGCAAATTTCACAAAACAATTTCAAAATCTGAACGTTTAGTTACTGGTCAAATCTAACCCGAACAATCCGAAACCTATACATTTACGAAATTTTGTAATAATATCATAAATAGATAGATATTTCAAAGTAGATAGAAATTGATATCTTATTTGTGAATTTCCGAGTTAAAATGACCAAGTTATGACCATTTTAATTTGTAATTTCCAATTACTATGGAATTACGAATTTATAGAGCTTTAATTGAAAATTTTGGAATTAGTTATGGCATGAAATACTCATAAGGGTATTTCTTTCGTTTAGGTGATTTTAGATTCGGGGAAAATTCTTGTTTCTGGATTACTACCGTTAGAAACCAGAGACCATGGCCAAGTGAGTTCACTATCTCTAAATTACATGCTTGTGCTTATGCTTGTGCTTGTGCTTGTAATGTTAGTGGCATTAGAATTAGGACAAGATAAAACTTGATTGTGTGCACATGATTTCTACATAGGTGAATTGATGATAAAGAATATCGAAATGAACTTGATGTAAATATTTGTATGACCTAGTGTAGAATTGATTTGTCTACAAAATCTATGATCACCCATAAACTGTTAAATTTATATGCCATGATCTTATAATCAAATTGGCCATGCATACCATATGTGAATCACATTGCAAAGGTTATTATACCTTTATGGGAAGAAGGCATAATAGCTAGGCAACGAAGGGCCTGTAAACTCGAATATTGGCGTAATAGTAGGAAATTTAAATGTTGGCACATGGGATGAAATTGAAAATGAGTATGGGTGGGCACCTGTATCAACCATAATAAAAAGTGAAAAAAAATTGAAATCGTTGGTCGTATGGGCCTGAAACACTTAACCCCGAATGGAAGGCGTAAATCCATTCAACATAAGATTTTTGGATGGTCTTATGTATTGTATGCTCACGTGTTTGTGCATTTCATATGATTGTTAATAACTTGTCTGTTATATATTGTTGTTGAGCATTTAATTTTGGGAAGTGAAACTTACTAAACTAGCGTAGTTTATACCCCCACAGTTTCTTTCTAATGCAGTTCCCGTACTTATGGCTACGTCCCTGGACCTGGTCAAATCAGGAAATGAGAGACTAAGAGTTATCTCCCTAGAAGTTCACAATTGGTTTATATAGTTTCTAGTAGTGAACTTAGAAAGATCAATTGTTACCAATAGGGAATGCCTAAACTTATGTGTAGTGAGGGAAATACCCCATAATGCTTTGTAATTGATCTTGAGATATCTGTGGTTTATATTTTTATGCTT
The DNA here is from genome assembly GCA_024138025.1 of Combretum micranthum. NCBI lineage: Eukaryota > Viridiplantae > Streptophyta > Magnoliopsida > Myrtales > Combretaceae > Combretum > Combretum micranthum. Next base: position 520,177 of record JAMXBD010000459.1, read on the forward strand.
ATCCTATCAAATTGAACTATCTGTCTCCAATTGTTTATGTATTCTATTGTCGTGAGGGAATACCTTACATACTAACACATGACTTCTGAATGACTGTGGTAGTGATTCTTAAGTCTTGATTAGCATGTGGCGGACTGTCACATTTAGGGTACCCTTTAGGACGTGACACAAACACAAGTCTTAGTTAGTTTGAAATACTAAAGCAAGAGAGAAAGAGAGAGTAGAGTTAGGGTTTTGATTTCTTATCTGAGGAATTGTTGGTGGAGGCATGGCAGGGATTAGGTTAAGAAGCTTTTATTCTCAGAATAGGCTAAACCGAGTGTGACACATAGAAAAATAAGATAAATGAAGATAAATAGGTCATGATATATAAGTAATTAAATCATAAGGAAAGGTAAAAAGGTAACTTCAAGTTATTCTAATAGGTATTTTGTTCCTTGAACAGATAGTTATGAGCTCAGGAAAATAATACATGAAAGAATGGACGAAAGGACTTAAGCTGACATTTAAGCTACCAGCTTTGAAATAAAGGCCACTGGCTTATATGTGAAAGCCACCGGCGAAAAGCTCTTGGGTCTTTTATGGAATAAAGAAAGCCGGCACATAGGCCACTGGCGTAAGTATGTAAGCTGCTGGCATAGGATTATAGGCTGCCGGCGTAAGTGCCAGCCTTTCCTGTCCGAAGTGTTTCTTATATAAGAAATCCTAGGGTTCGTATTTTTCATTTGTAATCTCTTTCCTTCGACCAAAGAGAGAGAATTGAGATTCCTTGAGTGTTTTTGAAGAACAATATCAAGGGAGATTAGATTTGGATCAAGAGTAAGTAATCTTGCTTTTATCTATCAAGATTCTTCGTATATCATTTCGTTTCCTTAGGGTTTTGTTTGGATTTTGAAGGGATTTTTCTAAGAAACCCTAGTTTTGATCAATATCCAATCTTTTGGGAAAACAAACAAGGATTAAGATTCAAATCAAGTAAATATATCATCTCAATCATTAGGGAATGATTTTGTGATTTGGGGTTTTGCCTGTTTATGAAACCTAAGGTTTGGGTTTTGAAAAGATCCTATCATTTGGCGAATTATCGGGAATTGAGATCAATCAAAGTAAGTTTCATCCTCTTAATCTTAGAATTAATAAGGGATTTATGATTATAATGGATTGTCTAAAATTTTTAATTCATAAATTAGGGTTTTGTGAAGAAAAGTTGTCCTTGTTGGATTTTGTGGAGGTCAGTCAAAGAAGAAGTTCAAATTTGGTGTTTCTCATATCAGGGTAAGGTTTTGGAGATTTTGATAAGTTAAGGTTTGAATGGGTTAAGGATTTACATATTTATGTTTATGTTATATTTTGTATATCAAGAGATTTAGAGATTTTGTGTTGTTTTTCATAAGAGATTTAGGATTTGGAGAATTTTCCTAAAATTGAAAAAGTACGACAAATCCCTGCTAGTTGTTTTTGCTTGTAAGTTTAGTATTGTTTGATTGGTTGTAGGAATAGAATTTCATAATAAACCTAATACTATTCGGCTTAATAATTGTTTGCTTGGTTGTGCTTGGCTTTGATCAGTAAAGACATGGAAGACAGTGATACTGGTGAGGCACCTTGATGATCTTAGTATGAGGTTGTCCTTAGTAAACTCGTGCTTTGATATGATTCCTGTAGAATTAGGGAGAAAACGGGGATTTTTAGGGAGTACCCACTCATCCATTTATGTTTATAATTACCTTATTTTCAAAGAGTTAATTGTTTTTCAGTTCAAGAGGAGTCTGAGTTACTTCGAGTTCGAGACTAGAGTATACATAGTTCTGAACTGTGTTGATTTGCTGAATATAAAAAAGATAACAAATTGATTGCTTGCATTAGACTAAGTGCATTTGATATATATATATATATATATATCTACCTGTTGCGTGTGCATTTGCATTTGCTTTTCAAGATTGGACTTATCGTACTGAGCTTCGTAGCTCACTTTTTTAAATTTCAGGCACAGGTGAAGACATTATATATGATCTTTCGAGTTATGATCTAATCTTTGATCAGGAGGACGACGATAGTGGGCCTCACTACCCAGCTGAGGGTTAGATTTGCAGTTTATAGGTTCATGGAAGAAGAGAAGTGTTTAGATATATTGAAGACTTGAAATTATCTATTTATGTTTTTTTGTGATTTATATTTTATATAAAGACTTTGGGAATAGATTGTTGTAGGAAGTTCTAGGTTGTACAGAAGGTTTTTATCTAAATTGTGGTTCAATTTAGTTGGCTTGGTACTTGCTAACTTATATGATTGTTAAATCAGAAATTCATTTAGAAGCTATGTTCCAGGTTATACAAGTTGTGTTGAGTATCCTATGAGATACCCTATGTGTATCTTTACAGGTGATATTTGTATATTTGTGGATATTAGAGCCTTAGCGTATCCTATTCAAGAGAGGACACGTGGCGGGTTGTAATACCTTATTTTAAGACGTTACACCGGGTTCAACATTTGGTGCTCTCTTCCTGGTCTTATGGTTCCTATTACTTGATCTCATGAATCCATGGATGAAATGGATGCTATGAAGAAGGCTTTGATTTCTATTCAGGATAATTTGAGTAAAATGAATGAAAAAATTGAGAAATTAGAAGTGAATCGGAATCTTTTCAGCTCTAATAATTCTAATAATCATGAATAAGATTCATCATTTTGCGATCATAGCAATTAGTTCGGGAATTTACTAAAAGGGATAAAGTTAGAGATTCCAAAGTTTGTAGGGGAGGATGTATTAGGGATAGTGGTTCAAAGTGGATCAGTTCTTTGTATTTCATCACATTCCTAATGAGTAGCGAATCACCATTGCCTCTTTTACCCTAGAGGGCGATGCTTTGAATTGGCACAAATGGATGTACATGAACAAACAACTTAGTTCTTTGACTAAGTTTACTGATGCTCTTCAACAAAGATTTGGACCCTTAGGTTATGAAGACGTTCAGGGCATGCGTGCCAAATTAACCCAAACATCATCTGTTGCACATTACCAGTCCCAATTTAAGGAACTTTCCAATCACAATGTGAGTTTACCATAGTCCTTTCTTCTTAGTTGTTTCATATCGGGACTAATACCTGCATTGAGACATGAGGTACAACTATCTTGACCTGAAGATTTAATGGATGCTATATGGTTAGCTAGAATGCATGAAGATAATCTTAAGGAGCTATCAACTGGGTTTAGACCTTTTAAACCAATTTCTTCTACATACAGTTCCATACCATTGTAATTTTCAAAACCACTAATGTCAGTATCAAACAAATCTTTTCAATCAAGTACTACCACTCCTCCTACATCTACTTCTTTACCTATTGAACGTTTGACTCTAAAGAGATGCAAGCAAGGCGTGATGAAGGCCCTTGTTTTAACTGTGATGAAAAATTCAGCCGAAATCATAAATGCAAAGAAAAATTTCTATTGCTTCTTTCGGATACTATTGCTGTGAATGAGATACAGGATATTCAGGAAATGATTGAAGAAGATACTATGCATTCTACTATTAGTTACCATGCTTTAAATGGAGATATGTTTCTTAGAACCCTTCAGTTTCAAGGATTAATTAACCTACGCAATGTTTCGGTATTTGTTGATTCGGGTAGCACACACAATTTTATGCATAGTAGGGTAGCGAAACATTTGGGTCTCCTTATTATTCCTACTTCATAGTTTAATGTTATGCTAGGGAATGGCAAAAAATTTCATTGTCAAGGTCAATGCAAACTAGTTAACACAAACATTCGAGGCTTTGTGTTCAGGATACCTTTTACATTCTGGATATTCAAGGAGCTGACGTGGTCCTTAGTGTTCATTGACTTCAAGGATTGGGACCTGTCACAATTGATTACAATGAGTTAATCATGACATTTTCCCATAGGTGCTCTCAAATCACTTTAGTTGATGATCATTCTGTTTCAGCACAACTGATTTCTCATAATAAGTTAAGGTGGCTCTTTCAGGTTCATGTTGTGGCCTCCTACAACACCTTTATGGCTTAGATGGATTCTATTTCAGTGAATACCACCAACAATAGTTCTATTGAAGCATTATTGGGCAGATTTTCATCAATTTTTGAGCCACCATCATCATTGCCTCCATTGCGATCTATTCAACACCACATTCACTTAGTAAATGGGGTAAATGCAGTGAATGTGAAATCTTATCGTTACCTACATTTCTAGAAGGAGGAAATTGAGTGTCAGGTACATGAAATGCTTGGACAAGGCATTATTCAATGTAGCAACAGCCTTTTTCATCTCCATTCTTTAAGAAAAAAGATGGTTCATGGCGGTTTTGCATGGACTACCAAGATCTTAATTAGGCTACCATTAAGGATGAATTTCCTATACCTACAATTGATAAACTATATGGAGCTGTGATTTTTTCTAAGCCGGACTTACATACTAGTTACCATCAAATTTGGATGGCTCCAGAGGATGTTTCCAAAACTGCTTTTTGCACTCATGAAAGACACTATGAGTTCCTTGTGATGCCTTTTGGACTCAGCAATGCCCCAACCACTTTTCAGTCTATAATGAATTCCATTTTTAAGCCTTTTTTATGAAAATTTTAATTGTTTTTTTTTTATGACATCTTTACTTACAGTAGGTCTTTGGATGAACATATTGCACATTTAGATCAAGTATTAGCTACATTGCAAGCTAACACCTTATATCTTAAGAAATCCAAGTGTGCTTTCGACCAAGACACAATTGAATATCTTAGCCATATTGTATCTACTTATGGTATGCAACTTGATCTAGCTACGGTAGTAGCAGTACAAGCTTAGTCACCACCAATAACTTTGACATAGCTCAGAGCTTTTTTGGGACTATCCGACTATTATAGACGATTCATCAAATCGTATACTTCGATTGCCAGCCCTTTGATAGATTTATTGAAGAAGGATGCTTTTCACTGGTCAGTAGAAGCTTAAGGTGCCTTTGACTTACTTAAACAAGCTTTAGTATCAGCTCCTATACTAGTATTACCTGATTTTCAAAAGCAATTTGTTTAGAAACAGATGCATATAGGTTTGGTATATGAGCAGTTTTGTTGCAGGATGAACATCCTATTTCTTACTTTAGTAAGAAATTACCAATGCATTTGGTTAAGGCATCAGCTTATGTTCGAGAGTTGTTTGGCGTGGTGGAAGCAGTTAAGAAATAGAGGCAATACATGTTAGGCTCACACTTTAGTATACGCATAGATCATAGAAGCCTCAAGGAACTCCCTACTTAAGTTATTTCTACTCTTAGTTGCATAGATACTTAACCAAGCTTTTAGGGTATGATTATACTATTACATACAAATCTGGCCAAGAAAATGTTTTCATCGATGCTCTGTCTCGACAATTTGATGGTATTCTTATGCCACTCATTACTTCCACTACCTTTGCTACATATCTCCGATACTATCAAACAGGAATACACTTACCTTCCAGCTTTGATCGATTTGATACATAAGTTGGAGCAAGGTCAACCATTGAAGTGGCCATTGAAATGAACTCAAGGTTTATTGTACAGCAAAGGTAGACTCTTTTTAGTTTATACTTCTAAACTGATTCCCACTATCCTATAGGAGTTTCATTCAAACACCTTTGTTAGGACATTTTGGTATTACATGAAAATCCTAAAAAGGTAAATAATAAATACAATATTATACTAAAAGGCAAACAATAAATATAATATTGACTAATACTAAATATAATATATATACTCCCAAGAAAAAGGAAATAAATCAACAAAACAATTAAATCGTTCAATGCTGGTCCATGGCAAATCTGACGGAATTAAATCATTCAATGTTGTTTCCCTTTATGCTGCTTAGACGACTCCCTCTTCCTTAAATATGCATCTAATAAAATAAGATATATTGACTAAATCAAATTTATCTTAATAAAGTAAAAATCTTCAATATCTTCATCTTCTAAATTATCTTCTTGATGTTAATCCTGTTTTCATCATTTGAGGTAACATTAACCCCACATTAAATGCATTCAACATTAACCTTACATTAAATGCAGTCAATATTAACCCTACATGAAATACAGTCAATAACCACGATTAATTTCAAAACGTGAACTTAATCACACAATTGCTAGGCAATTGCAAATTCATAGAAAATCTTCTGAATTCATTATCAAAGATGTCAAATATCAGTTGTGTTTACAAAGACAAGCCTAAAAGCCTATTTATACTATTACATGAAAATCCTAAAAAGGTAAATAATAAATACAATATTATTCTAAAAGGCAAACAATAAATATAATATTGACTAATACTAAATATAATATATATAGTCCCAAGAAAAAGGAAATAAATCAACAAAACAATTAAATCATTCAATGTTGGTCCATGGCAAATCCGACGGAATTAAATCATTCAATGTTGTTTCCCTTTACGCTGCTTAGACGACTCCCTCTTCCTTAAATATGTATCTAACAAAATAAGATATATTAACCAAATCAAATCTATCTCAATAAAGTAAAAATCTTCAATATCTTCATCTTCTAAATTATCTTATTGATGTTAATCCTGTCTTCATCATTTGAGGTAACATTAACCCCACATTAAATGCAGTCAACATTTACCTTACATGAAATGCAGTCAATAACCACGATTGATTTCAAAATGTGAACTTAATCACATAATTGCTAAGCAATTGCAAATTCATAGAAAATCTTCTCAATTCATTATCAAATATGTCAAATATCAGTTGTGTTTACAAAGACAAGCCTAAAGGCCTATCTATACTATTACATGAAAATCCTAAAAAGGTAAATAATAAATATAATATTATCCTAAAAGGCAAACAATAAATATAATATTGACTAATACTAAATATAATATATAGTCCCAAGAAAAAGGAAATAAATCAACAAAATAATTAAATCATTCAGTGCTGGTCCATGGCAAATCCGACGAAATTAAATCATTCAATGTTGTTTCCCTTTACGCTGCTTAGACGACTCCCTCTTCCTTAAATATGCATATAATAAAATAAGATATATTGACCAAATCAAATCTATCTCAATAAAGTAAAAATCTTCAATATCTTCATCTTCTAAATTATCTTATGATGTTAATCCTATCTTCATCATTTGAGGTAACATTAACCCCACATTAAATGCAGTCAACATTAACCTTACATTAAATGCAGTCAATATTAACCCTACATGAAATGCAGTCAATAACCACGATTGATTTCAAAACGTGAACTTAATCACACAATTGCTAGGCAATTGCAAATTCATAGAAAATCTTTTCAATTCATTATCAAAGATGTCAAATATCAGTTGTGTTTACAAAGACAAGCCGAAAGGCCTATTTATACTATTACATGAAAATCCTAAAAAGGTAAATAATAAATACAATATTATCCTAAAAGGCAAACAATAAATATAATATTAACTAATACTAAATATAATATATATAGTCCCAAGAAAAAGGAAATAAATCAACACAACAATTAAATCATTCAATGCTGGTCCATGGCAAATCCGACGGAATTAAATCATTCAATGTTGTTTCCCTTTATGCTACTTAGATGACTCCCTCTTCCTTAAATATGCATCTAATAAAATAAGATATATTGACCAAATCAAATCTATCTTAATAAAGTAAAAATCTTCAATATCTTCATCGTCTAAATTATCTTATTGATGTTAATCCTATCTTCATCATTTGAGGCAACATTAACCCTACATTAAATGTAGTCAACATTAACCCTACATTAAATGCAGTCAACAGACAATAAGCAATCTCTTTTTTTTTTTTTTTGCCTAAGATAATAACCAGTCTCTGTTCAAATAACTTTTGATATTCTTAAACTTTTTTTATTTTTCTCATTTTATATTTATTTATGTTGTATTAAGTTTTTTTTTTTTAATTCTTGGTCAAACTTCTCTTTTCAAGATATGACTATTTTTCCATCCTAATGGCATTTTTAATTAAATAATAGTTTTTTTTCCCGATATATAACACTTGCACATATATTCACATAAAAAATTAATGAAAAATGTTAAGAAATTTTCATAATAGAAAATTTTAATAAATTTTCCTGAATTTATTAGGAAAACATAGGTTGGAACATATAAAATGGTAGCATGTCTGTGTGTCTTGCCTTACTTCATGTCCATGTAGGTCTATTCACTACTTCATTCTTATAATCTCCCAATATCTCTCAGACCTTCGTGGCTCCCCAATCCTTATTTCTTCAAAATTTTACTGAAAGTTTGAATCTTTCATAATCTAACCAATTATTGTCTTCTGTTTTTTTTTTTCCGTTTCATAATCTAAACAAAATTTTACATTTGTTAAGGGAGAAAAGGATAGGCTATGGGTTTTTGGGTTTTTGCAACAGTTGTTGGTGCTGGATTTATAGCCAAGCACTGGCATAACTTGCCTTGGAAAGAAAATGAAGAAAAGTCATCATCATCAACTTCTTTCTATTCATTTCTCAATGACCCCTTACATAGTCATTATTATAACTCAAAACCTAGGAAGTTTCTCGACCATATTAAAGAGCAAACTTACCTTTTATCAAAGCTAGCCCCTAGATATATAGGTGCCAATGATGGGGTGTTTGTTAATGCTGGCAGATATGTAGGAAAACCAGGTACTAGTGTGACAAGTGATGTCAAAAAGACGGTAGGTTCGGGTAATTTAAGAGACTTTAATTTATTGTCTCTTGAGAGTATACATGCCAGAGTTTATGGTAACAAAAATGTGCTGGAATTTGAAGGAGGTGTTGAAGAAAAGAGTGAGTTAGGTGATAGGTCAGTTGAGTATTTACTTGGTCGGAAAAGAAGCCCTTTTCATGGATTTGATAGGAGGAGGAATTTTAAAATAAGGTCTCATTGTTATGAATTAAAGCCATTGAATTCACTGGAAAGTTGTCTTAGTGCTGACTTATATAATGAACTTGCTAGGATAGAAAAAGATGCGCAGGGTTCATATTCATCATCTGTGAAATCTACAGTTAAGCCATTATTGTTTACTAATGGAACTCAAGTAATAAGTAGAGCTAGTAATGATTTGTATCGGCAGTCAATAAGCGGGGAGGTAATAGGTAGAGCAAGCATTGATTTTCACAGACAATCTATAGGAGGAGAAAGAAGAATATCAATTGAAAGTTTGAGAACACAGAAGCAGTATGCGGCTCAGAGGAAGTCTTCAAGGTTGAGCATCACCAGCAAAAGAGCAGCGGGTGGATCATTGCCTTCCCAAGGTTTTGCTCTTTTCCTGTGGATTCAGATTCTGATTTTAGTACTTCTCATCACTTACCTTTAACTGTGAGTTTATTGTTCTCAGGACCATCTAATGCTTTGTTTGCCTTCTTTCTTGGGTGGACAATCGGCACGATGTTTGCATTTGCTTCAAATAAGAGAGAAGTAGATAGTTTAAAGGAGTCATTGAGGCAAGCTGAAAACTTAGTCCAAGATTTACAGGACAAGATTGAAATGAAAGATTCGTTGACGGTGAGGGAGATCAACATAGAAGGAAATGGATTTCCGAAAGCTGACGAAGATGAATCAACCAATGGGATGCCTACAGCTTCTCCTAAGGTTTCAGCCAATGAATATGAAAATCAGAATCACTCTCAGCTAGACAATCAGGCAGCAGGAAAACCTGATGAAATGAGCAAAATAGAGGCTGAGCTTGATGCTGAATTGGAGAGGTTGGGATTCATTGTTGGGGAATTTAACTCGGAGCAAATTTTTGATGTCGTAAAAAATTCATTGACTATGAGGGAGATCAACATGGAAGGAATTGGATTTCCAATAGCTGACGAAGACGAATTAGCCAATAGGACGCCTGCAGCTTCTCCTGAGGTGTCAGCCAATGAATGTGAAAATCAGGATCACTTTCAATTGGACAATCAGGCCGTAGGAAAACCTGATGAAATGAGCAAAATAGAGGCTGACCTTGATGCTGAATTGGAGAGGTTAGGATTCATCGTTGGGAAATTTAACTTGAAGCAAACTTCTGATGTCGTGGAGGTAAATCTTAGTTCCTAAAAAATTTGGCCTTGCATCATATAGAAAAGAAGATAACTTGTTATGATCCTGCCAGTTTGATCATTATATAGAAAAGAAGATAACTTGTTATGATCCTACCAACTTGATCATCATGTAGAAAAGAAGATAGCTTGTTATGATCCTACCAATTTGATCCATTACAAATGGCTTCTTAAGGAATTCTGCACAACAAAAATTAGATGGTTTCCATATTGATCTTTACATGAAGTATAGTGGGCATAGTTGTCAAAATCACAAGTTAAATATATAATTACAATAGTTTATGATATCAAATTTTTTTTTTACTAAAATGGATGCAAAATTGTTTTGACTTTAGCTATAATTATAAATCTAAATATATGATTTTACATGCTTACGATCTTACCGATTTTGTATGACTTATATGATTTTATATATTCTAGTGAATAGTAAATTCATGATTTGACAATTATGGTAGTGGACCCATTTAGTTGTTAAATTTGCTTGTGATTATGATACACAAGCATTGTATTTTCTTAGGCCCAGAAATGTGTATGCTCAAACATTTAGTATATTTCCCCAAGCATATTACAAGACTTTTATAAAACTCTGATAGTCTTATGTAGATTTCAAGGAGATCTAAGAACCCAGAGGAAATGCTGCAAAAAGTTTCAAATGTTTTGGGCTTGAAATCAATAATCAACTAAGTTTCCTTTTATAATTTAAGACATAGGGCTTCATGTGAAGAAATCTGATCTGGTGCTAATTTTCAGATGGAATCTGGCATGAAGATTGTTGTCGTCCATGGAGATCTCAAAGTGGAGAAACATAATGGACAGCATGAATCGTCTTTCAACTTTGATCAAGATATGAGCGACACTAGTGACAACATTCCTCAAGCTCCAAATTATGCAATGTCACCTAGAGAGTTGAGTTTACGTCTTCATGAAGTACTTCAGTCAAGGCTTCAAGCACGTATTCTTGAGCTAGAAGTGGCCATGGAAAGTACTTGTGACCAAGGAGACATGTACTGTGAAGTTGAATCAGCATCCATACAGGGCAGCCCGATTTTCACCGAAGAAATCCATGATTATGAGATGAACCAACTCATGTTCTCCCTATCATTATAGTACAACAAAAATGATTTCGTTGCTTTTTTTTTTTTGTTTCTGACATCCAATAAACAGTAGTGTATTAACCAGACATCCATTTTTTCCGACATATGAGTTTAGTAATCTGTCAATATCTTCCACACATGACTTCATCAAAAGCCATTAGGTAGGTGGTCTACATTGTATGTGTCATATCTGCTAGAAAGCTGTTAAAAGAGATTTAAAAATGTAATTCTGACACTCCTGAAACATGCACAAATTTAGCGGAATAAAATAAGGAGTACCTGTCATTCTAGTAACCTGTTCAATTGGCCGAATAAGAGAAAATAGAATAGCTATGATTTTAATAGCAATATATGCAACTTGAGCTCCATATCAGTGCAAGGTTTCTATAGACTGAGTTCGCAATGAGAGTAACTAATTAACTCAACTGTAAATTTCACATTTATCCCTTTATCATTTATGCTTTATTCCTCGGAATTATATCCTTTCTTTGAGCAACCCAGCATTCAAACAAAAGGGCAAAACTTACGATAAAGAAAAAGGAAAAAAGAAAAACCCTAATCAACGCATCCTTTTAGTGAAACACCCATTATTAACACAAAGGGAATACTCATGCACAAACTTCGTAAAGTTAATTCCAGAAAAACACCCCACCGATCTCTCCAGCATTCATGTTTCATTTCATCATGTTGGTCTATTGTACCTTACTGTGAAATAGTACACCATCGATGGAAAGACAAAATTTACGCATAGGTTAGAAAAAAGGAACCCTAACTGATAGTATAATAGGAATCAGGCAAGTCTCTTGATCCTGGCTATAAAGTAGATTCCATTGAATTGCAATTCAATTTTATGGCTACCCAAAACCTTAATAGGTAAACAATTTTCGTAGATGCAAAAAAATCAAAAGGAACCAAACCCAAAACAAACTGAAATGAATATTCAGAATAGCGGAAAAAAACACCAACCAAAAAAATCAAACCCAGAATAGCCAAAAAAAAACTTGGACCATTTCTCGATTTGCGTGTGTCATCCTTGCGTAGGGGCCATGCTAATCTTCTCTTGTATCGTTCCAATTTTATCGGATGTCTCCGAAGAGACGACCATTGCTGATTCATGGCGCATTATATTGTAGGACAAATCTTCTCCATTTGGACGATGTTGTTAAAACTACAATACTATGGTCTACTGGTAGATCTAGGCATTTTTTTTTAAACCTTTAGCATTTTGGTGTTGAGAAAATATAATTGTTATTCGACTGGATAGATGAAGAAGAAGATGGAAGCAAATGCAAGTTTTTAAAGGTACCTCAAAGTATTTATTAAAATATTTAAATTATAAAAACAATAGAGTACGTGTAGAAGCGTTAAAACATTTATTTATTTATTTATTTTTGGCCGAAAAACATTTATTTATTTGATACAAGTGTTCTGTGGAAGGATCCTATGGTTTTCAAAAATTAAATAAAATTCTATTTGATATCTACTCTTATTTCAAAATTTAGATACATAGTATCTTATATATAAACATCCCGTGAATTATTAATTATGGAGTCATTTATATATTTTTAAACATTATCAAGAGGTGGAGTTATTTGCACCCGATAAATATATTTATAATTATTAAGATAGATGGGTATTGCTTTTAAATGGAAAAGTAGCATTTTTATCTAATACCCTATAATTAATTATTCTACTTTTCTTAAGCAGAGATATAGAGCGTCTTTTATATATTTTCAAAAATTACTAGGATTGTGGAGTTACCTGGATTAAATAGATATATTTACAATAATTAAGATAGATGAGTATTGCTTTTAATTGGAAAAATAGCCTTTTCATCTAAGACCCACAAAAAGGAATCTGACGAAAAGTCATTTGACTGAGTTGCCAACTACATGTGTTTAGGTTGGGGTATTGTAATGGAAAAGCATCATGAAGGATTAAAATAAGGATTCCGAGCTAAGTTTTGTAAAGATTGTTTTTTAATGTCTACGTGTCAGGTTTTAGTGCTTACATGTGTCTAGATAGGATAGCCTAGTGTGTGTGTTGCATAAATAGCTTTCTAACTCTTTTTAACAAAATGTGAAACAAAACTGCCGATTGCTCGAATGCGGTAATGGTTGGACTTCAAGAATTTGAGCTTGAATCAGTATTGGATATAAGGCCTATAAAATAGGAAACCGGTTAGTGGCATGCCAAGCCTACGCCTAGCTTATCCACTTCTTGAGAAAAAAGAATTAGGAGATTAACTTATCCAAAGATCTCAGCCAATCACAATCATGGTTGTGCCTTAGGTTAGGGTTTCTTCCTTTGATTAATTATTTTTTAAAAAAGGGATTTGTGGTAAAGTGGATGCTTATAGACAAAATAAGTTTTTGTTTGATTTTTTATTTGGCACGTGATGGTCGCATGACCTCATTAGCAATACAAATAGGTCCTCTGTCAAAATAATAATAATAATAATAATATCATGGTTCAACAATTATAAAATGTGGATACACCATTATTTATTTGTTATTTTGTACAAAAAATAGAAAACCAATTTTTAATGGTAAGTTTTTTTATAATTATTAATCCATCCAAACTACTTACAAATTCTTGATCTAGTTTGGTTTCGTAACTTTTTTTAATAAAACATAAAAGAAAAACCAACCAAACCAAACCAAACCAATCCAAATAAAAAATATGATTTTGTTTAATGGTTTGGTTAAAAATTTTTCCAATATGAACCAATATGTAAATTTATGGTTTCATTTTGATTTGGAAAGTAAACAAAACCAATCCATAAAACCAAACCAAACCTTTTTAGAAAAATATAATAATATTTTACTATATGTTCATATGATTTCATTTGACATTTATTATATAGTGAATATTGATTAAAACCAACTTGTTCATTTTTAATTTTTTTTAGGCTCATGATATGTACTTCTTTTATGATGAATTATTTTTTTCAATAGCTTGTAACTTTATAAAGTATGAAATTTATTTATACAGTTATAAACTCTTATTATGTATTGATTATTTATTATATTTTGTCAGCGGATCATTTTATTCCTTGATGAATTTTGTTGATAGATGATTTTTTATTTTAGCTAAATTTATTGGTAGATAATTGACTTGATGGTTCTGTTAAAAATTATAAATCATGAGTTACTATGGATTGGTTGGTCATTGTATTTTATGAGTGGATAATTGATTTTGTAAAGAATTATATATTAAAAGTACGATGAATTCATAAAGTATTTTATCATGGTTTATAACATAAACTTTATAAAATAATATAAATATTTAAGTATCTACATAAATACAAAAAAAACTAGAATAAAGAAAATTTTTACTAGAATTGTGATTCAATCCATAATCCAAATAGAACTAAGCTGTTATTTAACGGTTTAAAAATTTTCTAATTCGGACCCAACCGTTACTTAACGGTATGGTTTAGGATAGAAAAAAAACTAAATCGATCTATGCCCACCTTTATTTATAGGCAACTAACCCGACTATTATGGTCAAAGTGGGCAAGTGGATAGTTAGAGGTAGTTTTGGAGATCGTAGGATAAACCCAAGTCTCCCATGTTCGAAGATAAAACCAACCGGGCTACTTCTATCGAATGCCAATACGGCGGAGGGCATTAAGCACTTACCAAGATTGGTTATAAGGCTAGATCGCCCATTATGGGGTGTGTTGATGGAGTTTGGGCCTAGCAGACTAGTTCGACCGATCGATATCTTAGGCTCGGCTCGAGAGGCCTTATAATCCAGAATGGATCATTAGTAATAACATACTCTTTATAACTTTATCTTTCTTTCTGCATTTTGTGTTCTCCAATGGATGCTCGTATAGGTCTATTTCTTGTTGAATTCTAGTGCTTGAATTGAAACATGACATGAAAGTGGCAAGGTATGATCTTTGATTGTTTTGTTTTCATCATTTAATCATGAGATCTTCCAGTGAGCAATCAAGTACGATTGTAGTTGATTTAGTGATATAAGATCCTTTTTACTTGTTTAAATCAAACAATCCTAATATGACTATAGGTAATATGATATTCAATGGAAGAAATTAGCTTGGTTAGAGTAGGTTGATTAAGTTAGGATTAGGTGCAAAAATGAAATTAGGGTTTGTGGACTGAACTATTATGAAACCTTTAGATAATTCTCTTGATCTACTATGTTGGAATAGAGAGGATTTTATGGTTAGGCGTTGGATTATAAAGTCAATGACGCATAAATTGTCTCAAGGTTTCTTGTCTACTTAATCGGCCAGACAACTTTGTGATGAAATTAAGGAACAGTATGGAGTATCCAATGGTCCTTTGGTTTTTCAATAGCGATTGGAGATTCGTAATATGAAACAACATAATCTGTCCGTGTGAGCTTATTACAATAAGCTAAAGAGATAGTGGGATGAGATAAGTCAACTTCATGCATATCTACAATATTCATGTGGTTGGCAAGATTATTGTACTTGTGATTTGAAAGAAAGATTGCAAGAATTTGAGTCTAATAGTAAGTTGATTCAATTCTTGATGGGGCTTAGTGAAGTGTATGCAAGAGTAAGAAATCAAATTCTTTTAATGGATCCAATGCCATTGGTTAATAGAGCAATTTATCTTGTTCAACAAATTGGAAAACAACATCAAGTCACACTTTTATTAGTCCCGAAGCTCACAAGACAACTTTTGTTGTTAAAGGAAGATCCATGGTTGTTGACAGACAAAGGAACAAGGCATGGATTGTTTGTCAACATTACAAAGGGAAGGGCACTCTATAGATAATTGTTTTCAGTTGACCAGCTATCTTGAGTGGGTTAAGGGTAAACAAGTAGTGAAAGGAAGGACCAATGTTGGTGTAACAATGTTGCCAACCTTGTGCGTTTGGGTAAAGGTATTGCAATGGAAAGAATCACAAAAAATGAAAATAAAGATTTCAAGCTTTTTCTCTATCATAAGCAATAGAGGTGGACAAGGAGAATACCCAAATCATAAATTGTATCCAATTAAATAACACTCAAAATTTAGCTTCTTTTATGTTTTATTCGAAAAAGTTACAAAACCAAATTAGATCAAGAATTTGTAGGTAGTTTGGATGGATTAATGATTATAAAAAAACTTACCATTAAAAATTGGTATTATATTTTTTGTACAAAATAACAAATAAATAATGGTGTATCCACATTTTATAATTGTTGACCCATGATATTATTATTATTTTGACAGAGGACCTATTTGTATTGTTAATGAGGTCATGTGACCATCACATGCCAAATAAAAAATGAAACAAAAACCTTATTTTGTCTATAAACATCTACTTTACCACAAATCCCTTTTTAAAAAAATAATTAATCAAAGGAAGAAACCCTAACCTAAGGCACAACCATGGTTGTGATTGGATGAGATCTTTGATAAGTTAATCTCCTAATTCTTTTTTCTCAAGAATTGGATAAGCTAGGCATAGGTTTGGCGTGCCACTAACTGGTTTCCTATTTTGTAGGCCTTATACCAATACTGATTCAAGCCCAAATTCTTGAAGTCCAACCACTACCATATTCGAGTAATCGGCAGTTTTGTTTCACATTTTGTTAAAAATAGTTAGAAAGCTATTTATGCAACACACACACTAGGCTATCCTATCTAGACACATGTAAGCACTAAAACCTAACACGTAGACATTAAAAAAAAAAATCTTTACAAAACTTAGCTCGAAATCCTTATTTTAATCCTTCATGATGCTTTTCCATTACAATACCCCAACCTAAACACATGTAGTTGGCAACTCAGTCAAATGACTTTTCGTCAGATTCCTTTTTATGGGTCTTAGATGAAAAGGCTATTTTTCCAATTAAAAGCAATACTCATCTATCTTGATTATTGTAAATATATCTATTTAATCCAGGTAACTCCACAATCCTAGTAATTTTTGAAAATATATAAAAGACCCTCTATATCTCTGCTTAAGAAAAGTAGAATAAATAATTATGGGGTATTAGATAAAAATGCTACTTTTCCATTTAAAAGCAATACCCATCTATCTTAATAATTATAAATATATCTATCGGGTGCAAATAACTCTACCTCTTGATAATTTTTAAAAGTATATAAATGACTCCATAATGAATAATTCACGGGATGTTTATATATAAGATACTATGTATCTAAATTTGAAATAAGAGTAGATATCAAATAGAAAAGTTAAAAAAATCATTATATCAATTTTTTTATTAAATGATTACTATAGGATAATAATAGAATTTTATTTAATTTTTGAAAACCATAGGATCCTTCGACAGAACACTTGCATCAAATAAATAAATGTTTTTCAGCCAAGAATAAATAAATGTTTTAATGCTCCTACACGTACTCTATTGTTTTTATAATTTTAATATTTTAATAAATACTTTGAGGTACCTTTAAAAACTTGCATTTGCTTCCATCTTCTTCTCCATCTGTCCAGTCGAACAACAGTTATATTTTCTCAACACCAAAATGCAAAAGGTTTAAAAGAAAAAAATGTCCAGATCTACCAGTAGACCACAGTACTGTAGTTTTAACAACGTCGTCTAAATTGAGAAGATTTGTCCTGCAATATAATGCGCCATGAATCAGTAATGGTCGTCTCTTCGGAGACATCTGATAAAATTGGAACGATACAAAGAAGATTAGCATGGCCCCTACGCAAGGATGACACGCGCAAATCGAGAAATGGTCCAATTTTTTTTTCGCTATTCTGGGTTTGGTTTTTTTGGTTGGTGTTTTTTTCCGCTATTCTGAATATTAATTTCAGTTTGTTTTGGGTTTGGTTCCTTTTGATTTTTTTGCATCTACGAAAATTGTTTACCTATTAAGGTTTTGGGTAGCCATAAAATTGAATTGCAATTCAATGGAATCTACTTTATAGCTAGGATCAAGAGACTTGCCTGATTCCTGTTATATTATCAGCTAGGGTTCTTTTTTTTTTAACCTATGCGTAAATTTTGTCTTTCCATCGATGGTGTATTTTTTCACAGTAAGGTACAATAGACCAACATGATGAAATGAAACACGAATGCTGGAGAGATCGGTGGGGTGTTTATTTGGAGTTGACTTTACAAAGTTTGTGCATGAATATTCCCTTTGCGTTAATAATGGGTGTTTCACTAAAAGGATACGTTGATTATGGTTTATCTTTTTTCCTTTTTCTTTATCATCAGTTTTACCCTTTTGTTTGATGATAGTAGAAAATTTTTAGAAAGCTCAAGATCTATTTTAGTTTCAACAAAAATCATTTTTGAAAATTCGGATAAAAAGGAACCATATTTAGAAAAGCTATTTTTCAACTTCAAAATGTGTATTTTTCATTTAAAATGAAGGCTTAAGGAATAGATATCATAAATGAGTGATTTTTAGGAGTAAAGTTTAGATCTATGAATTTATAGTTTACTACCATGCATTTCTTTTATATTCATGTTCATATTATGTGTAGATCTTAGATTTAAACTTGAATAAAAATAGTAAAATTCGTATCTTGACAAAACCTATATTTAAAAACCACTTTCCAGTCTCAAAATGGAAGTTTTAGTTGAGAAAACAAAGGTTTAGTGGATGTATATCATCAAGGCTTCTTTTCACAAGAATCAAAGGTGATTTTCAAAATAAAAATCTCATTTTCGGATTTAGGCCAAGGCATAGCTTAAAACATGTTTTTCAACTCAAAAATGAAGTTCTTATTTAAGAAATGGAAGGCTCTTAAGATAGGATATGTAAAGGATGATTTTTCCTAAGTTTAGATGGATTTTATCAAAAGATATGTTCAAAAATAAATTTGGTGAATTCGGATCTCAACCAAGACCAATTTTGAAAACCTATTTTTCAACACCAAAATGAAAGTTTTGTTTAGAAAATGGAAGGCTTATGGAATGGGTACAATAGGAGATGTTTTTTATAAGTAAATGGTAGATCTACTAGTAGAGATTCTCAAAAATAGGAAGAGATTACAAAATATGAAATTTGAGTTTTATCTAAATTTTGTAAATTCGGATGGTTTTAAAACCATGTCTTAAAAACCCATTTATCAACTTCAAAACTTGTGTTTTATATGAAAAATGAAGAGTTTAGGTCATAGGTATCATCAAGTAATGATTTTTATAAATTAAGAAGAGATTTGCTAAGAAAAACATGTAGAACAATGAGTAAAAATAAAATAGGAAAATTTGAGTTGTTGTCATTTTAAGAAATTCGTAATAATGGAGTAATGGTATGAAAACCCATATTTTTCAAACTCAAATTAGAATTTTTATTAAAGAAATGAAGTCCTTAGTGGCTAGGCATGGTTGAGCCTTAATTTTCTAAATATCAAATGATTTTTGCATAAAGGAATCATCACAAAAACAAGTTTTGTGAAATTCGGATTTTGGGATGAACTAATTTTAAAAACATGTTTACAAAGTGTAAAATGAGAGTTTTTATTGAAAAACAAAGGCCTTAGGGAATATAAATAATAAAGACTTAATTTTAACAAGAAAAAATAGATTTTATTAAGGAATTTTTCTAAAAACAAGTAGGGATTGTCAAGAATATAAAACTAGCATTTCTAAGTTAATTTTTCATAAAGTCTTATAAAGAAAAGGTTTTCTAAGAATTCCTTTTGTTCAATATCATCAAAAACATGTATATATATATCTCATGATATACCATTTATGGTAGTCACTTGTTCATATTGCATGTATACTCACTTTAGATAGTAGAAACATCACAAACATTCACAAAACTACTTTTCGGAATCGAATTTCGCTACTGATCAGATCTGATCCTTCTGTTTCGTAACACAAATGTTTTCAAAACTCGAAAATAATATTATAATTAGATAGATCTTTCGAAGTAGATAGAAATTGATATATAATTTGCTAAATTCCGAGTTAAAACGACCAAGTTATGGCTGTTTTAAGTTAGAATTCCCGTGTAGGACAAGAATTACGAATTTGATAGTTTGTATAGGATAGTTTGGATTAGTTAAGTGATGAAATACTTATTATGGTATTTCTTCCTTTTTAGGTGACCTCGAAATCGATAATTCCCTACCACCGGATTACTTTTACTAAAAGACCGGTGATTCAATGGCCAAGCGAGTCTTCTTCTTATTTTGTTACCTTATTTGTGCTTGTAACTAGTTGCATTAGAATAATAGGAACAAGATAAAAGCCGATATGAATGGGGATGGGATAATCGACGAGATTTTGATGTATGTATACTAAAGAATACTAAAGCATATCGAAACCATGATTCGATTGGATAACTGCACTGTTCATATTACTTCTGTTATGTGTATGATATTGGTTGGTCACTCTAAAGATTGTATGAATATTTTGACCTAAGTAAAAATTAAATTGGTCATGCATCGCATCGAACATGTTGCATTTGGTAGCGTGCTACTCCTACGCAGGTCAATCGGTATGGTCCGAGGACTCGTTTGGATAATGAGACCTGATGCCAGAGCTCATTCATAAGGAACTAAGGCACATCGAGAATGCATTTCATGGGTGAGCCTAGCCGAGTTGAGTGCTATGAGCCAAGGGCTTGGGGACTAGCAGCGGTCGTGTAGACTTTCAATACCATCCCTAACCTAAGATACGGAGGGCGTAAATCCGTTCTGTGTGTGGGTTCCGGATGCCCATACATAATTGTTTGCTCATGTGTTTATTCATGCATAGCATATGGATGATTTATAACTTGCTTGTTATGGTTTAGAATTAAGGGAATTCTCACTAAGCTAGTGTACCTTATACCCCAATAGATGTTTGAATGAGTAGGTTATCTCAAGAATGCAACGTAGGGATCGAGTTGGTTGGCGTCGAGTATGACTTCAGGATTCCGGCAAAATAAGAATGCTTGAAGATATTAGCTAGGTGTTATGAATTATCTTGTAATAGTTTGTGTAGTGAAATCTGTGGATGAATTGTAATTGAAGTATAGTGAATTGTATTTCCTTTATGTTGTTACTCAAGTTGTGTCAATATAAAATGTATTACTCCGATGTGTCTCTTCCATGTGTTAGACGCCTTGTACATAGTATGTAAGCCTTCGCGTGACTGAGGTGGTCATTCCTAGGCTTTAATATTATGAACGGCGGACTGCCATGTTTAGGGTACCCTTCGGGGGGTGACAGTTTTCATGGGCATCATCAAAAGTTACGAATTTTACAAGTTGATTACTAACTCAAAATTTTCCATCTTGATTCTACTTCTTGTTTTACACTTTAATCTCATCAAAACTCATTTCAACTTATAAAAATCACTATTTAATGATACCTATTACCTATACCCTTCATTTTTCACATAAAACATGAGTTTTAAAGTTGATATAAGGGTTTTCAAAATATGGCTTTGAAGTCATTCGAATTTTCTTTTGAACATTCCTAATAAAAACTTTTCCTTTTTAAGTTCTTTGTCTTATCTGCATAAAGATCTACTAACTACAACCTTTATATATACAAGATCAAGTGTTTATGAACATTAATGCATGAAGATACAAAATATTTATGCGAACATGAATGTCAAGCATAATATGAGTGTCTAAGTGCTAGATCTACTACGTATAACGCATAAAAAGGAGTTTAAGAATTTGAACATATTTTTATGCAAGATCTCTACTTTTATACGCATGAACATGATAATATCTCAACCAAAACTCATCAAACACAAGATTTACTCTTGTGATGGTTTGATATTCATGTATTAGCATTTTCTTATCCCTATCAAGTACTTATGGGGATTTAAGGTGAAAATAAACATGAATAATCTTGCCATTGCAAGATTAAATGGTAGGAAAGCTTAAGAATAACCTAAAGTTGGTTTAAGTGAAGAAATGAAGAAGAAAGAAGCTTGTTGTGTGTGTGCATGATGGGGTAGAGGTTCATGGCAAAGAGAGGAAAAATAGAGAGAGTTTTGTGATTTTTTAAACAAATGAATCAAATGAAGGAGAGAGAAAGTTAAAGATTATTTATATTAGTGAATTAGGGTTTGTTTTATTTATTAAAAAGAGATAAAATAAATCAATATAGGAGGCAATTGGGAGGGGTGTGCGCCGGCCATCCATTGAGTGAGAGAGAGGGAGAGATTTGAATTTGTTAAATTTGTAATTTATGAAATAAAAGTATTAAATGTGATAATTTATTTAAGAGACAAAAATTTCTTGAAAAAGAAAATATAATGAGTGTTTGTAAGGATGTAAGACTAGGGTATGGGTTGTGTGTGTAGTAGGTTGTACTTGTGAATAGTGATAAATGGTAGACAAGACATTCACTTTACCGGTAGTAAAGAAAATATGGGAAAAAAGCTATAACTGTAATTTTTATAGCCCGAAAAATTATAAAACTTATAATTTTGAAATCCTTATAAAATTTCGATTCTAAAGAGTATTTCGGAATATTTTTTTGAGTTTCTAGTTATGGGACTCGCTTTTCTGTAATGGAGCTCGAGAAGGCCCGGAATAGAAAATTTTTCGAAATCAAAACTTTTTATGGTTTGAAATAAAATTTAAAATAATATTCCACATTATACTATTTTATAAAAGTATTTTTGATATGAAACTGAAGGGAAGCCGGATCTAGGGTTTTTAGGTTTCTCTCACAAAGCTTGAACTAATTCGGTTTAGTGTTTCGTTTTCCGATTTTCGAAGTTTATTTAAATACTAGGAAAACCGGGGTTTACAGCTACCATTGCTAATGCTGCTATAGACATTGCTAGATTTTTCGTTGCCTACATGTTGGCTCAGGAACGTCTTGGTTTATGCATAAGAACTATGTTATGAAAAATCGACGACAAACGAGGAGACCTCAACATTTGGCCGATTATGTTACATAACATAGACTAGCCAAACAACATAGTTATATGATCATATCTGTTGTAACAAATAACAGCTGTACTGTATGCGTAATACAAGGATAGTTACACAATAGACTAGCAGATAACAACTGTATTTCATACGTAATACATGATTACATCATTGAATAGCAAATAGGACAAATTTGTTAGTTACATATCATAGTTGTTCCTGTTAAGGAATGGATGGTATCTGATAGAATGAAAAGCATATAAATACAACATCAAGCGAGAAAAGGAAAACAATTTTTACCTAGAAATTGAAATCTAGTGTTGGAGCTCCTGAGTGCTCGAAACTCAGAAAAAGTGTTGCAACATTTTATCTCTTTCAAGTTTAGTTTCCAAAGTTTCCCTTGCGTCACAGATCTGTAAACATTTGTAAGTTTCGAAAGATTTTTAGAAAGACAATTTAGAAACCCTAATTCTGTGAAGAACATTCGAGAGAAAATAAAACAAAAAAAACAAAGAGTGGAAATAGAGAGAACTTACCTTAGAAAAAAAAGTTAATTCTGTCGGAAGAGAGAGCAAAGAAAACACATGAGGAGTAAGCTAGGTTATTACGAACTATTCTAGCTAATCATCCCAACTTCGTTTTCCAGGGCCAAAGAAAACGCAATGCCGGACTTAATTGGGTATGGTAAACTAGGGTTTTGTTGACCTTTAGGGTTTCGTTTGACTTCCGGTTTAGGGTTTGGATTCCAAAAAATTTGGGGGTTTACAGAAGTAAGAGTTTAGACTTCCCCCAAATGCTGTATAGATGATTAGATGTCCTTCATCAAGCTAATGACATTAAACAAGTGCTTCTTGGGAGGCAACTTCCTTTTAGCCATTTGTTTCTTATAGCATTTATATATGCAACTTGCTTTGCTCTAATATCAAATAAGAATATATTAAGAATAATTAATAAATTTCTAGGTGTTAAAAGATAAATAGCTCTATGGGAAGTTTGAGAAACATAAATTCTACTAATCAATACTAAGTAATTTTCCTATGTCGTGTAAAAGTGATATAAAAAAAGAAATTAAAACTTCATAAGGTTATCAAACTACTATAGGAAATTTATAAATGTAATTTCCAATATACCAATTCCTAAAACCAAGTATATGCATTAAAGAACGAAGTTTATTATGGGACAACAAGCATAAATCAAGCTTTTAGGAATTGAAAAAGATCCTATTGCAACAAGCATAAGTTAAACTTCTAAGAATTGAAATAGCTACTATTACTAGCTTGATATTTCCCACGATAAATAGAGAAGGAGAATTCTAAATTCACCATGATAGATTGAGAAAAGGGATCAATTGTT
Source organism: Combretum micranthum (assembly GCA_024138025.1). Taxonomy (NCBI): domain Eukaryota; kingdom Viridiplantae; phylum Streptophyta; class Magnoliopsida; order Myrtales; family Combretaceae; genus Combretum; species Combretum micranthum. The sequence goes on from JAMXBD010000459.1 coordinate 544,482, forward strand.
TACTAATGTTAATCTTAGTGATTCTCAAGTAGTTAGAAATGCAACTTCGATGAGGTGGTTGAGCATTTGAGAAATTTATAATTTTGATTAATAATTCAAGGACATCCCTTGCAAATTTGACTACATACAAAATATCAATTGTGCCAGTGTTGCAACTAATATAAAACTAAGAGATAAAACCTATTACCTACTCTTGTTTTTGCAAGTCGTTAATTCAGCTAGATTCCAATATATGTTGTATTGTATGTCTCAACATTGATTTCATTGATTTGAATGAAATAGTGGAATTATAATGTTCGCATTGCCTCATTTTCTTAAATGGAATGGTGATTATATTTTCTCAAAATATTGGCTGTTATATTTTCTCAAAAAGGAAAGTCCTAGAGTTTCTAGTAAAACTTACCTAGAGCTACGATGGGAGGTTGCATACATGTTGTCATCACCTAAAGAGAGTCTCGACCATGATTTTTTGAAATTTTCATCTCTTTATAGGCAGCATGTAGCATAAATAATTCTCTCTTCAAAGGCATCCAATAAATTTAGAAAGGGACAATGAAGATTACCATGGCCCTAGATGGCACACAAAAGTCAATTAGATATTTAAATTTTAAAATTGATCAATTTAATACCTAAAATAACTTTTCATATATGTTAATAGTATCTTTGTTAAATATATTAACATTGTTATCCAACATGGCATTTCTAACTAATATAGAGGAAGTATTGTTGATATGCACAAACAAAGTTCTTTTATTTATTTATTTTATCAAGCAAGGGGCAAACTCACCCAAAATTACAAAGCACAAATTTTATGATAGACCATACCTATTACATTTTTAAGCAATGGGTCATTCATAAAAAGTATAATGAACTTGTCACATTTGTAAACCTAAAGATTGCTCAATAGCTTTATTTGCTAACATATCGACCCCAAAATTTGCCTCTTTATATGTATGAACCAGATGTACATTTTGGTCTCTATCTAGTAGCTGTGGGATAGGAAGCAACATATTATCATAGCTTGGGTTTTGATCAACATTCCCAGTAAGCATATCAACCAATAACTTATTATCTAACTCTAAAATAACATTTCGTAGTTTGAGTTCCTAGTCAAATTAGAGACCATATAACGCACCTGAAATTCTGCAACTAGAGACGCGGTTACACCAATGTTAACCATAGAACCGCCAATCCATGTCCCATGAAAATCACGAATCAAACCTCCAACCGAAGCTATAGAATTTCCACTTATAATATTTGCAAGGAGGAGGTTCCCATGCAATCATCCTTTCATCTTTAGGCTTGGAATTACTACTACAATTTCTAAATTCAAAATTAGCATTATAGATCTCTTTAACCTTGGCTGGAAGGATAGGCATAAGGGAATGTTAAGATAGATTCTCTCCACCCATAATTTCTTTATTAGGCCATCTCTAATATAACCAGCAGGTTGTACCAAAATAAATGGCTCAAGGAATATTATTTTACAAACTAACATTAGACATATTGGAAACCATCCATTAAACGGAAGATTCATAAATCTACTTAACTTATCAGGAGGTACCAATCTATACCAAATTAGCATAGCATGATGACAGTTTCGCAAGATGTGCTCAATCGTTTCATCCTTAGAACCATATAACTCACACCTACCATCAACAGTGAGATGTTTCCTTTTTCGTTCAACATTAGTTAGTAAAGCATGATGAAGTGCTAACTAAAGAAAAGAACGAATTCTTTCAGATCCCTCCCATCTTCAGACAACCTTCCATTTCATATATGGATTACACCAGTTGTTCTCACAATTCAAAGTATAAGCAGAAGCAGTAGTGAAGGATCCAAAAAATGAGCAACCTTAAGAAATTTTATCACAACTAGCCATATCATACTGTGGGAAAATTGCTACAATATGGGCAAGAATAGAAGAATCAAGGTATTTGTTCAAAAGATTTCAGTTCCACCCATGTTGGTTAGATACATAGAATCTCACTATAGCATCTCTCTTCCCTTCAGGCACATAAGACATAACACAATCAATTAATGGTTAATCTATCCCAATCATTTATCATACTAGAATAAGATGCGTCTTCCATCACCAACTATCCACATCAATCCTTTGAGCGCCATATCCCATACTTTAGCTAGATTATTCCAAAGATGTGATGGTCGACGAATTGAAACAAAATGAGGAGTTAAGATATCTGGAACTTGTATTTATCCAATAAAATAGTAGCCTAAAGATCATTCGAGCTAGAGATAACACCCCAAACAACTTCAACTAAGAGAGCTGCATGGAATTATGTTGTCTTTCTTATACCAAGCCCTTCACATACTTTACGTTGACAAATCCTATCCCAAGAAACCAAATTAATTTTCCTATTGGTTGAATTCGATCCCCAAATAAAATTTCTCATGGCCTTATTCATCTTGTCCCAAACTCCTTTAGGAACGTAAGTTGATTGCATAAGGAAGGTAGGGAGAGTCGATAGAACAAATTGGCAAAATGTAACTTTGACCGCAAAGGAGAAATGATGGGAATTCCACTACACTATCTTCTCTTTAACCTTATCTACAATTTTGTATAGGTACTTTTATTTACTCTTCCATGGATTACAGGAACACCTAAGTAGCGTCTAAGGTAATCAATCACCTTGAAATTCATAGTGCTGCTAATTGCATTAACCACATCTTGTTAGACATTTGCGAAGAAGTAGATTCCGGTCTTATTGCTACTCATGGCATGACCAGAAAACTTACATAACTCATTGAGGATTGACGAAATAATAGTAGCCTGCTCTGTACTATCTTTTGAGAATAAAACAATGTCATCAACAAAATAAGCAAAATGGGTAGCTTTTTCTCCGCATAATAGATCGGTTTCCACCATTTTCTCTCCACTACACCCTGAATCATATGAGATAAGCGCTCCATGCGTAAGACAAAGATATAAGGTGACATCGAGTCGCCTTGTCTTACTCTTCTTGTTGGGTGAAAGGGAGTGCTAAGGTAATTATTCCACATCACCTACGTGGAATAAGTATTCAAATAACCAATGATAACATTAATAAGCATCTCAGGAATACCATTATCCAGGAGAGTATCTTGAACAAAGCTTCAACTTATTCTATCTTAGGATTTTTGGAGATCAATTTTAATGCCCATGTAACTTTTATGTCCCTTCTTAAGTATCATATAATGTATTATTTCTTGCGTGATAACAATGTTATCAATAATATTCTTTCTTGCAACAAAACTCACTTGGGTCGGTTGAATAAGATGAGACATGACCAACTTGAGCCTAGAGATGACTTTAGTAATAATTTTGTAGCTCACATTGCAAAGGCTCATTGGTCTAAAATGAGAAAAACTCTTTGGTTTTTCAACTTTGGGGATCAAACAAATCATTGTTTTATTGATTGCAGGATCAATTTCCCCTGTTTCAAAAGCTTTCTTCACTAGATCACATACTGTCCTTCCTACCAAATTCCAATTTCTCTAATAAAAATGCGCATTATACCCATCAACCTTAGGTGCTTTGTTTGCACCCATATCAGAGACAGCTCACCAAATTTCTTCATTAGTCACTAAGCACTAAGCAATTGAAATTGAGCTTTAGATAAAGGCTTAAAACAACCCCTCACGATGAAAGGAAGACCATTAGATGAATAACCAGTATACATCTCAAAAAACTTAGTAGTCTCATCTTTGGTAATATTCTGATCAGTGTTCCACATTCCTTCACTTAAGCAAATTTAGGTCATCCTATTTTTCTTAGCTCAAACATTAGCTTTCAAGTGAAAGAATGTTGAATTTCTATCACCATGGGCGAGCCATTGAGCATTAATCTGTAGTCGCCAAAGTAACTCCTCCTAAAAGACTTTCTTCTCGATCTTCTCTAAGTGAGAACTACAACTCCCTTAAATTTCTTATTGAGTGAATCATTAATGCCTTTTGAATACCAACCAATCAAGCCAAGATCTACTTTTTCTGATGAAATATATTCCCAAAAACACATTTATTCCATACAACAACTTCCTAAGTGAACCTTTCAAAATTTTCCTTCAATGGTAAATTCAAGTTCCAATTGTCAGACATGAAAGCATCCAATCAGAATGAGTAGCCACGCTGTTAGATATCTAAACCTCTTGGGAGGTAAATTTTATTATTCAGTTGCTTAAAAGAGATCAATAATGGGGTATGATCAAAATAAACACAAGCCAAATGCTTCACTATACTCTTAGTAAACAACTTTATCCACTTCAAATTCACAAGGGCTCTGTCTAGTCTTTCGTTACATAAGCTTATGGAAATTCTAATTTGAGTGTTGCAAATGCGAATACCCTCTACTGTATCCATACGAATAAATTTTCAGTTGGATCTGAGTATGTGTTGGCACATTGGAACCATTCCATGTTTTGGGAATCTTTCACAGAAGGGTCTCTCTTGTTTTAGTTACAGAGTTTTTCAGTAATTCTAATATGAGGGCTAGCATATGTTTAACCCTAGAGGTAACCATCACCTCCTATTTATAAGAAGATGTGACTGTTGGTTACCTACCATAATCTTATTAGGGTTTTTCTCCATTAAACAACACATATATTATAAAATAACAATTTTATTTAATAATTATTTATTATTCTTAATCTAATTAAGAAAAATTATATAATTCGCGATATGGTTATCTAAAATAACCCATGATCCAATCAATTCATTTTTTATGTGTGACCATATAGGTTCACTTAATGTTGGCAGTAACCTTAAAACATCTTTTAGACCTACAAGATATAATTGGTCTCTAGTAAGACATTATGTCTACCCAAATTAAGTAAAGATCGATGATCCAACTTTACCTATTAACAATCAGTTACTTAGTCCTTTTGTTACACGATATCTTATAATTAAACATAATATGTGGATCAATACACTCTTATATTGTTTAATCACATATTTCTTGAATCCAGAGTATGACTGACTTAAACGAATGATATTGATAACTCCATATCAATTTATTCAAGGACGGTGATGCATTTCTTAGTCTTACTCATCAAGAGGTCCAAAAGATATCTCTCTCAAATTAATGAGAGGAACAAATCCCGTCTTAATCACTCAACTTCTTCTACATGATTTATATTATGCCCAATCTCAACCTTAATAATTATCTGGTCAAAGATAATGTTTGATTGTGTCAAAACACAATATGCCTCGTGTTGGAATCCATGATGATTTCAGGTCTAAGGACTAAAACAACACTACAAATGAGAAATACTTCTCGTATTGATCATATAGTATTCTCATATTTGGTCATTATAATACAGTGTACTCTTATGTTTCATATGCCGAATTAATATCTCATATCTATGATCAATAAAACATGATCATCATCTATCCAACATACTAGTCTTAATTCATTATTATTTCATATAATGAATGACGAGGGATAATTCAAATAGAATTATTTCTCACCTTATGGTTTTACTATTAAATTCACATACTTTAATGACATAAGGAATAACTAATTTATTCAAGGAATAATACTTTATCAAAACAAAAAGGCCAATAACAATTTTAATAAAGAAAATGACTCATATTATATAGATAATAAACATTCAAATGATATAGAATCCATATGGCCTAGGGCACATTACTAGCAAACCCATATACCACCTGAGAATCTTTGAGCTTCTATTCTATGTGAGGAATTAAAACCCAGTTTATTGATTACCAAATCAACATGTGAGCCACTTTTTATTGTTTCTAGATGAATAGGATACGAGCATGATGTAGACTGACCATAGCTTTCACCATTCACAGGACAAAACATGTATATAAAGATGATATAAAAGGAGGATAACAACTAAGCCTTAGGCATATCATCTTCCAAACAAACCATCGACCTCATGGAATTCATCAAAGTTAACTAAGTTGATTTCTACATTGTTAAAATTAACTAGCTCATCAATCTTTTCAACTTTCTATTTGCTTAAGGATTTACCTGTAGGTATATTTCCTTTTTGTTTGAATTTGAATTTCCCTGTCACATGAGCCACTTTCGATTTATCAGGAGGCTTTCCCGTATTGCTAGAGTGTTAAAGAATTGAAAAATGAGGATAAACATTTCCAGAGAGTTGGGGATCCTTTCCTTCTTCACCTTTAGTACCTATAGGACTCTCAATAATCACCATTGAATGAAGGATAAGGTCTAACATTGTTGCATCATTATGCCCATTGTTAAGTTGGGCTAATGGCTTTGATATATCCTCAAAAACTTTAGGCCCAATAGACTGCATTTAGTTAACTTGATCATTATTTGGGTTGGTGTTTTCCTTGTTTCTCAAATTTTTATTAGCAGCATTGTTCAAATCCACACGATTCACTTTCACATTTTCTTAGAGCAGCTCATATTATTCTTCCCTCATTTAGAAGATTCTCTATGATAAACTTTGGTTGACTTCATATCATTTCATTCAAAATTTCCAAATTAACACCGCATTTCTATCATCACTATCAAATAAGTCATCTTCCATATTAGCTAAAACATTAAATCTTGTATTGAAATTTTCCTTTTTTACTTTTTTGGAAACTTTAGAATTACCAGAATTATTTCCCTTGTTACGCCCTTTCCTTCCACTTTTGGAGGAATTTGTTGCCAGTATCATCTTTTGCAACCACCTTCTAGTTAACATTTGGCTAGTTGCCATAGCCATAAGTAATTTGCAAAGTTGCTTCACTTCTTTGTCCAACTTCTTTAGCAGCACTATACATATCACTTATATGGCCATACTTACCACACTTATAGCATATGAAGGGCAAATCTTCATATTCCAGCATTTGGAGTCTACCATCAATGTTGATGAACCAAGGGTGGTTACAATCTTGTTTTGACAAGAAAATGTATTACACAAATGCTCCACAACTTAGTTAAGTTACATTTAATAAGGAAAACTTGTTTTTGATATGTTTTATCTTTAATTTGGCATGTATGTGTTTGTGTTTGTATGTGCGTTGTTCTTTGTAGATTATGCAGGAACAAATTGTCACACCCTAGTCTTGATCGTAGCCTTGATCATGGACTTCATTGAAGGCTTGATTGGTCCAATCGAGGTGTAAATCTAAGGTGCGATAAATGGGACTAAACAAGATACATAGACTTGATCGCGGGTCACATCGAGGGCTTAACAAGGTTAACACCAAGGCGTGAGAAGTTGAAATAGGAGGCTCAATGAGCACAGACTTGGTTGCACGGTAAATTGAGGTGCGACGAGTTTACAACTCGATAAATCTACTGTGTGACAATTTAAAAATAACTATTGTAGACTTTTAAATTTAATCGTTGGAGGTTCTTTTGAGGGTACATAGCTATGTTTTTAAAACATATACATATATATATATATATAATATTTTAGGGTGACTTTTAGAAAAGAGAAAAGGGGAGAAGAGAGTAGAGATTAACTTGCATATATTATGTAAAAATACTCTTTGTTTTGTGTTTGTTTCTGTTAAATGAATAGTATCATTCATGAGATTAGTGAACTAATTGTAATGCACTATTCATACATTTATTGGTGAGTGTTCTAGTGAATTCTTTATGTGTTGAGGAACCTATGTGAAGTCCTACGTATTGGATAAGCATCGAGTGAAGTCCTTGTTGTGAGGTATTGTGTGAAGTCGTCTGTGTTAAGGTAATGTGAAGTCCTCTATTGGTGAGGCATTGTTATGAAATCCTCTTTGTGATGCAAATTTTTTGATTGAATCAATTCTGTGAAGTCCTTCTTTAGTGAGGCAAATTATGGACCGTGTAGACTAGGGGGTGGGCTAAACTCCATGTTAGATTTGGCATAATCTTATCCTTCCCTTATCTCTTTATTATTGTTATTATAAATATGTGTACAAAGATAAAAGAGATGATGGTTGGTTAGGTGAGCTTAAAATTGATTTAAAAACCCCTTCGTAGCTTCTACTTCCACAATATGTGTGTGTAATCAAGCCTATTGATGCATGGTTTTTTCAACAAATGCAAATTCTAGAAACCAAAGGCTTCATAAGGTCAAGTTCCATAGCCATCTTACCATACCTTCCTTACTGCAAATTTGCTATATTGTAATATACTTTAATGAATTTACACAACATTTTTCCAATAGCTCGAAACACACACTTTTGATAGTATTGTAAGGGGAGTCCAAGACAACAAATGCAAGCAACAAGAGTCTTCAAATTTTCCTCCTTCGTATTAAACATAAGAGACAAAGGTTAGGTAGTGAGATAATGTCCCATCATAGTCCAGAGGCGATCTAAAAGAGCAATATTGTAATAAACCAAATTAGCAAGTTTCACTAGATAGTAACTATTGTCTAAATCAACAATCTTGATATCACTAATAGGATTCCAAAGACTCATTATCCTATTATAAAGTGCTTTCTAACCTATGTATTTACTAAGAAATCGAACCACCACGACTTTACCTACGGCTTCTCCATCACATTCTTAATTTTATCAAAAAAGGAAATGGTAGGCATCTCATTGCTCAAAGTGATCTCTAAATTAGTAAAAAGATCTTCCCCATCATTATCCTCCATTGGCTTATTTAACAACATCTCCTTAAAGGAAGCCTGAGGAATCACCATGGTCGCAACCTTATCTAATTCCTTGTTTTTCACATTTTTTGTCGCCCTACCCTCATCATCAGACAATGCCGGAAGAGAACTTTTCTCAAGGGCAACAGAGAGTTCAATGTCCATTCCTTTCTGGCCTTTTTTTTTTTTTTCAAACTTCAATATCATAATCATCATTTCACAAAAAAGTTTTTTTAAGTACTAAATTGATTAATTTTAAAGTCTAGTACCTAATTGCATGTTTTGTTAAAGATCAGATACCATTCATAATATTTATCTTAAGATACAAGATCATTTGTTTTAGGATAAATGTCGCATTTGGTACCTGAAGTTTATCAAATTTTAGAACTAACTACCTAAAGTTTGAAGGTACCTATTTAGTATTTGAACTTCGCTATTTTTAGGATTTGGTATTAGAATTTTTTTTCTAATTTTGTAGCTAATTACCTAATGTTTGCCTACTTTTACAATTAATTACCTAGTTTAGATACTACATAAATGATGATAAAAATTTTATATGTAGTTTACTGATAACTTTAGGTAGTCGATTATTGAAATTGCAAACTTCAAGCACTATTTAGGATATTTAATCTTTGTTTTATTTATCCCTCTTTAATGAATATTTATACATAATTAAGGATGAGTTGGTAACCCTATCATATAAGGTACTCACCTATACCCTACTTAACCAAATAGGGTCCAAGTAGGTGTTAAGTGTCACAAGATAAGGTACGAGAATAGATTTTTTAAAACCTACTCTCTCGAGGTAGGGTGTAGATATAACGTTTTTCATATTTTGTATCCATCGAGAAACTTGTACTCTATTATATAAAGGGTATCATATCTTAAAATAACACTAATGTATAAAATATATATTTTGTAATCACTTTTGTTTGAAACTATTATTTTTAAACTATTTTGGAAATAATTATTTTAGAAGAACCTATACCATTTTATTTTAAAAGAGCTTGTTGTTTTATTTTAGAAAACTACGGTTGTATATATGTAATTAAACTCCTAAACTACACATAAATGTTATTTATCTTCTAAATTAATTAATACAAAAATAGCTCCAAAGTTTTTAATTTTTGAATTTGCTACATGTTTTACAATTTTTTTCAATATCATATAAATAAATTTTATAGGTATTTGTTATAAGTTTCAAGTTTTATACATAAACAAATTCTGCATATTATAAAACTTGTGATATTAACAAATTACATTTATAATTTCTTTTGACATATTATTTACAGTGAATATATGAAAAATAAGATAGTTTAATATATTACATAAAACTATATTAAATACTATAAACTTGGAGTTTAACAAGGAAAGAAAAAATATAGTGATTTGATAAAAAATCTATAGGTTCCATAAGATATCCCATAAGTTTTACAAGATATAGGGTATGAGATGGGTTTTAGGTACAAAGATTAATACTCTGTATAAAGTGAAGAGTATGGATAGGTTTTTTACCCTATCCATCTTATACTTACTCAACCCTACATGTAACTGAATTATGAGTATATATGACTAAACAGGTGTTTGCTTGCAAAAGATAAGAAATACCATCTCATATATAATGAAGCAATAGGTAATTAAGTTTCTTTATATATATGTATATATAAATATATAGATATAAACTAAGTGCTAAAATTAGTAACTAAAAATGAAAAATACCGTAATAGCTCCTTATTCTTTCAAAAGATTCTCAATAGCAAAAACACTACTATTTTAGCTCTAAATCTTTTGAAAAATGTAAAAATTTGTTGCAAAAGTAAAACAAAATGCATCCATTAGATGGCACAATTTCTCTTATGGAGTGCATTTATGCACACACACACATACACACTAAATTAAGTTACTAAATTAATCTATAAATTTAAAATTTGAAAAGTTCTTTTCTAATCATGTGTTTTTTCATTTATCTTCAATATTTTAAAGTCTCTTGTACACTATTATGTAAGGTTAAATATCTAAAAATATAACATTATACAACATGTTTGTAAAAGTTTTAGAATATGAGGATCATGAACTTATGTATAATTCAAAGACTTTTCTTTTTCGAAAACATGATATAATATTTGGGCTAAATTCAAAACTTGGTATCTTAATTTTACTCATTTGTGCAATTAATTGAGATAGTTAATTATAAAAATAGATAAATTTTAGGTTATTAATTACAAAATTTAGCAACTTTCAAGTAGTTAATTACAAAAATTAACAAAATTTAGATAGTGTTGAACCCAATTTAGTCTATTCCAAGTATAAAATCTTCTTAACCTAATCTCTACCACGCCTCCACCAACAATTCCTCAAATAAGAAATCAAAACCCTAACTCTACTCTCTCTTTCTCTCTTGCTTTAGTATTTTAAACTAACTGAGACTTATGTTTGCATGCAAGTATGAAATTGATATAGAAATGGCTATTTGAGGAATGCACCAACTCCATAAAATGCTCCATACTGTAAGCTAGGATATTCCCCATTTCATTTGACTTCTTCATTTTATATATGTACAGTAGTTAAAACTAATTTCTATTATGACATGATGTAAAACAGCTGTTTACAAGACTTAGATCAGTTGTTAATAACTATATTTGTAATGTGTACATGCATTTCATGAGTAAAATCCTTAAGCCACTTGGGCTTGTTTCTAGATCTATATAGCTCGGTTGTAACAGCTTTCTCCCCTTGGAATACATCCTTATCCTCAAGGTCAAAATGAGGGTAGAGCTGTTTAAAATGTGAAAGATCCTCCTAAGTTGCATCTTCTAATGGTAACTCATCCCATTGAATCAGTAATTGAGTCACTTCTACCCCATGTTGTAAAATTGATATTGAATCTAAAACACACAAAGGTTGAACCAGTAGATGGTCTTCATAAAACCCAGATGGTAAAGCTAATGGAATATCATTCAAGCCTTGAGCTAAACGTAAACAGGAAACATGAAAAACATCATGTATTCGAGCCCCTTGTGGTAGTTTCGATTGATAAGCCACTGATCCAATTCGTTTGCTGATATGAAATGAACCATAAAACCTTTGTGACAGTTTGTGATAAGCATGACCAGAAACTGTAGTTTGTGTGTAGGGTCTCAATTTGACATATACCCAATCCCCTATAGAATAATTGACTTTAGTATGATGCTTGTCTGCAAATCATTTCATCCTATCTTGAGCAGGTTTAATATTTGTCTTTAGAATTGGCAAAATCTGACCTCTAGTAGAAAGTTCCATATCAATCGCTTCCAAAGATGAAGTCCCTCTAGTATACATGGGAATGGTAAGAGGTTTTCTGCCATATACCATTTCAAAAGGTGTCAAATGTGCTCCTTCATGTTAAGATGTGTTGTAAGAAAAGTCAGCCCAAGGTAAAAAGTTATACCATTGGGAAAGGACATCTATAACAAAGCATCTTAAGTATTGATGAATCGTTCGATTTAAAACTTCAGTCTGTCCATCAAACTGTGGATGATAAGTTGTACTATAAGATAGTTTAGAACCACTCAGATGAAACAAATCTTTCCAAAAGGCACTCATGAATATTGGATCCTTATCCGAAACAATGGATCTTGGGAAACCATGCAACTTAACTACCATTTTAATAAACAAACGAGCCACCTTGGTTGCCGAAAAATTAGAATCCAAAGCTCCCAAATGACAATACTTGGACAATCTGTCCACTACCACCAAAATAACAAAAAAACCATTGGACTTAGGGAGAAAAGTGATGAAATCTATGGAAATATCCTCCTAAATTTGTTTGGGTATTGGAAAAGGTTGCAATAACCCAGCTGGCTTTTGGGTAGAATACTTGGTTTGTTGACAAACCGTACAATCTAGGATAAACGATTCCACATCATGCTTCACGCCTAGCCAATAACATTTTTCTGCAATTCGTTTATAGGTTTTGAGAATACCAAAATGTCTTGACAAAGGTGTTTGAATGAAACTCCTATAGGATAGAGGGAATCAATTTAGAAGTAGAAACTAAAAAGTCTACCTTTGCTGTACAATAAACCTTGAGTCCATTCAATGGCCACTTCAATGGTTAACCTTGCTCCAACTTATTTATCAAATCGATCAAAGCAGGAAGGTGAGTGTATTCTTGTTTGATAGTATCAAAGATATGTAGCAAAGGTATGGAAGTAATGAGTGGCATAAGAATACCATCAAATTGTCGAGACATAGCATTAGTGACAATATTTTCTTGGCTAGATTTGTATGTAATAGTATAATCATACCCTAAAAGCTTGGTTAAGTATCTATGCTACTCAAGAGCAAAAATAACTTGAGTAAGGAGTTTCTTGAGACTTCTATGATCTATGCGTATAATAAAGTGTGAGCCTAACAAGTATTGCCTCCATTTCTTAACTGCTTCCACCACGCCAAACAACTCTCGAACAAAGCTGATGCCTTAACCAAATGCATTGGTAATTTCTTACTAAAATAAGAAATAGGACGTTCATCCTGCAACAAAACTGCTCATATACCAAATCTACATGCATCTGTTTAAAAAAATTGTTTTTGAAAATCGGGTAATACTAGTATAGGAGCTAATACTAAAGCTTGTTTAAGTAAGTCAAAAGCACCTTGAGCTTCTACTGACCAGCGAAAAGCATCCTTCTTCAATAAATCTATCAAAGGGCTGGCAATCGAAGCATACGATTTGATGAATCGTCTATAATAGCCGAACAGTCCCAAAAAAGCTTTGAGTTGTTTCAAAGTTGTTGGTGGTGACCAAGCTTGTATTGCTGCTACTTTAGCTAGATCAAGTTGCATACCATAAGTAGATGCAATATGGCTGAGATATTCAATTGTACCTTGGTCGAAAGCACACTTAGATTTCTTAAGATATAAGGTGTTAGCTTGCAATGTAGCTAATAGTTGATCTAAATGTGCAATATGTTCATCCAAAGACCTGCTGTAACGAAAGATGTCATAAAAAAAAACGATTAAAATTTGCATAAAAAAGGCTTAAAAATGGAATTCATTATGGACTGAAAAGTGGCTGAGGCATTGCTGAGGCCAAAAGGCATCAAGGAACTCATAATGTCTTTAATGATTGCAAAAAGCAGTTTTGGAAACATCCTCTAGAGCCATCCAAATTTGATGGTAACTAGTATGTAAGTCCAGCTTAGAAAAAATCACAGCTCCATATAGTTCATCAATTGTAGGTATAGGAAATTCATCCTTAATGGTAGCCTGATTAAAAGCTTGGTAGTCCATGCAAAACCGCCATGAACCATCGTTTTTCTTAAAGAATGGAGACGAAAAAGGGCTGTTGCTACATTGAATAATGCCTTGTTCAAGCATTTCATGCACCTGACACTCAATTTCCTCCTTCTAGAAATGTGGGTAACGACAAGGCTTCACATTCACTATATCTACCCCTTTTACTAAGTGAATGTGGTGTTGAATAGATCGCAATGGAGGCAATGATGATGGTGGCTCAAAAATTGATGAAAATCTGCCCAATAATGCTTCAATAGAACGATTGTTGGTGGTATTCACCGAAATAGAATCCATCTCCATAAAGGTGTAGTAGGAGGCCACAACATAAACCTGAAAGAGCCACCTTAACTTATTATGAGAAATCAGTTGTGCTGAAACAGAATGATCATTAACTAAAGTGATCTAAGAGCCCTATGGGAAAATGTCATGATTAACTCATTGTAATCAATTGTGACAGGTCCCAATCCTTGAAGCCAATGAACATTAAGGACCACGTCAGCTCCTTGAATATCTAGAATGTAAAAGGTATCCTGAACACAAAGCCTCGAATGTTCATGTTAACTAGTTTGCATTGACCTTGACAATGAAATTTTTGGCCATTCCCTAGCATAACATTAAACTATGAAGCAAGAATAATAGGGATACCCAATTGTTTCGCCACCCTACCGAAACATTGCGTGAGTTAATTAATCCTTGAAATCGAAAGGTTCTAAGAAACAGATCTCCATTTAAAGCATGGTAACTAATAGAAGAATGCATAGTATCTTCTTCGATCATTTCCTGAATATCCCGTGTCTCATTCACAACAGTAGTATCCGAAAGAAGCAATAGAAATTTTTCTTTGCATTTACGATTTTGGTTAAATTTTTCATCACAGTTAAAACAAAGGCCTTCCTCATGCCTAGCTTGCATCTCTTCCGAGTCAAACGTTCAATAGGTAAAGAAGTAGATGTAGAAGGAGTGGTAGTACCTGGTTGAAAAGATTTGTTTGATACTGACATTGGTGGTTTTAAAAATTGCAATGGTATGGAACTGTATGTAGAAGAAATTGGTTTAAAAGGTCTAAACCTAGTTGATAGCTCCTTAAGTTTATCTTCATGCATTCTAGCTAACCATATAGCATCCATTAAATCCTTAGGTGGAGATAGTTGTACCTAACGTCTTAATGCAGGTATTAGTCCTGATATGAAACAGCTAAGAAGAAAGGACTATGGTAAACCCACATTGCGGTTGGAAAGTTCCTTAAATTGGGACTGGTAATGTGCAACAGATGATGTTTGGGTTAATTTGGTAAGCATGCCTTGAACATCTTCATAACCTGAAGGTCCAAATCTTTGTTGAAGAGCGTCAGTAAACTTAGTCCAAGAACTAAGTTGTTTGTTCATGTACATCCATTTGTACCAATTCAAAGCTTCGCCCTCTAGGGCAAAAGAGGCAATGGTGATTCGCTACTCATCAGGAATGTGATGAAATACAAAGAACTAATCTACTTTGAACAACTACCCTAATACATCCTCCCTCAAAAGCTTTGGAATCTCTAACTTTATCCCTTTTAGTAAATTCCCGAACTAATTGCTATGATTGTAAAATGATGAATTTTGTTCATGATTATTAAATTATTAGAGCTAAAAGATTTTGATTCACTCCTAATTCTCAATTTTTTCATTCATTTTACTCAAACTATCCTGAATAGCAATTAAAGCCTTCCTCATAGCATCCATTTCATCCATGGATTCATGAGATCTAGT
The DNA here is from genome assembly GCA_024138025.1 of Combretum micranthum. Classification (NCBI taxonomy): domain Eukaryota; kingdom Viridiplantae; phylum Streptophyta; class Magnoliopsida; order Myrtales; family Combretaceae; genus Combretum; species Combretum micranthum. Next base: position 560,077 of record JAMXBD010000459.1, read on the forward strand.
AATAGAAGCCATAAGACCAGGACAAGAGCACCAAATGTTGAACCCAGTGTAACGCCCTAAAATAAGATATTAGAACCTGCTACGTGTCCTCTCTTGAATAAGACATGCTAAGGCTCTAATATCCATAAATATACAAAGATCACCTGTAAAGACACACATAGGGTATCTCATAGGATACTCAACACAATCTGTATAACCTGGAACATAGCTTCTAAATTAACTTCTAATTTAACAATCATATAAGTTAGCAATACCAAGCCAACTAAATTGAACCACAATTTAGATAAAAACCTTCCATATAACCTAGAACTTCCTACAACAATCTATTCCCAAAGTCTTTACATAAAATATAAAACATAAAAAAAAACATAAACAGATAATTTCCAAGTCTTCGATATATCTAAACACTTCTCTTCTTTCATGAACCTATAAATTGCAAATCTAACCCTCAGCTGGGTAGTCAGGCTCACTATCTCCGTCCTTTTGATCAAAGATTATATTATAACCCGAAAGATCATATATGATGTCTTCATCACATGTACCTGAAATTTTAAAAAGTGAGCTGCGAAGCCCAGTACGATAACTCTAATCCTAAAAAATAAATGCAAATGCACACGCAACAGGTATATATATATATATATATATATATATCAAATGCACTTAGTCTAATGCAAGCAATCAATTTGTTATCTTTTTTATATTCAGCAAATTAACACAGTTCAGAACTATGTATACTCTAGTCTCGAACTCGAAGTAACTCAGACTCCTCTTGAATTGAAAAACAACTAACTCATTGAAAATAAGGTAATTATATACATATATGGATGAGTGGGTACTCCCTAAACATCCCCGTTTTCCCTAATTCTACCGGAATCATATCAAAGCACGAGTCTACTAAGGACAACCTCACACTAAGATCATCAGGGTGCCTCATCAGTATCAATGTCCGCCAGGTCTTTACTGGTCAAAGCCAAGCACAACCAAGCAGACAATTATTAAGCCGAATATGATTAGGTTTATTATGAAATTCTATTCCTACAACCAATCAAACAATACTAAACTTACAAGCAAAAACAACTAGCAGGGATTGGTCGTACTTTTTCAATTTCAAGAAAATTCTCCAAAACCTAAATCTCTTATGAACAACAACACAAAATCTCTAAATCTCTTAATATACAAAATATAACAGAAACAGAAATATGTAAATCCTAACCCATTCAAACCCTAACTTATCAAAATCTCCGAAACCCTAACCTGATATGAGAAACACCAAATCTGAACTTCTTCTTTGACTGACCTCCACAAAATCCAACAACGACAACTTTTCTTCACAAAACCTTAATTTATGAATTAACAATTTTTGACAATCCATTATCATCATAAATCCCCTATTAATTGTAAGATTAAGAGGATAAAACTTACTTTGATTGATCTTAATTCCCGATAATTCACCAAATGAAAGGATCTTTTCAAAACCCAAACCCTAGGTTTCATAAATAGACAAAACCCCAAATCACGAAATCATTCTCTAATGATTGAGATGATATATTTACTTGATTTGAATCTTAATCCTTGTTTGTTTTCCCAAAAGATTGGATATTGATCAAAACTAGGGTTTCTTAGAAAAATTCGTTCCAAATCCAAACAAAACCTTAAGGAAACGAAATGATATACGAAGAATCTTGATATATAAAAGCAAGATTACTTACTCTTGATCCAAATCTGATCTCCCTTGATATTGTTCTTCAAAAACACTCAAGAACTTTGAATTCTCTCGCTTTGGTCGAAGGAAAGAGGTTACAAATGAAAAATACGAACCTTAGGATTTCTTATATAGGAAACTATTCGGATAGGAAAGCTGGTACTTATGCTGGCGACCTATAATCCTACGCCGACGGCTTACATACTTACACCGGTGGCCTATGTGCCGGCTTTCTTCATTCCATAAAAGACCCGAGTGCTTTTTGCCAGTGGCTTTCACATATAGGCCGACAGCCTTTATTTCAAAGCTGGCAACCTAAATGTCAGCTTATGTCCTTTCGTCTATTCTTTCACGTACTATTTTCCCGAGCTCATAACTATCTATTCAAGGACAAAAAATACCGTTTAGAATAACTTGAAATTACCTTTTTACCTTTCCTTATGATTTAATTACTTGTATATCATGACCTATTTATCTTCATTTATCTTATTTTTCTGTGTGTTACACCTGGTTTAGCCTATTCCGAGTATAAAAGCTTCTTAACCTAATCCCTACACCCCACCCCCCCCCCCCCCCCCCAACCAACAATTCCTCATATAAGAAATCAAAACCCTAACTCTACTCTCTCTTTCTCTCTTGCTTTAGTATTTCAAACTAACTAAGACTTGTGTTTGTGTCACGCCCTAAAGGGTACCTTAAACGTAACAGTTCGCCGCATGCTAATCAAGACTTAAGAATCACTACCACAGTCATTCGGAAGTGATGTGTTAGTATGCAAGGCGTTCCCTCACGAAAATAGAATACATAAACAATTGGAGACAGATAGTTCAATTTGATAGGATAAGCATAGAAATATAAACCACAGATATCTCAAGATCAATTACAAAGCATTATAGGGCATTTCCCCTGCTACACATAAGTTTAGGCATTCCCTATTGGTAACAATTTATCTTTCTAAGTTCACTACTAGAAACTATATAAACCAATTGTGAACTTCTAAGGAGATAACTCTTAGTCTCTCATTACCTGATTTGGCCAGGTCCGGGGATGCAGCCATAAGTACGGGAACTACATTAGAAAGAAACTGTGGGGGTATAAGCTATGCTAGCTTAGTAAGTTTCACTTCCCAAAATTAAATGCTCAACAACAATATATAACATACAAGTTATTAAAAATCATATGAAATGCACAAACACGTGAGCATACAATACATAAGACAATCCAAAAATCTTATGTTGAATGGATTTATGCCCTCCATTCGGGGTTAGGTGTTTCAAGCCTATACGACCAACAATTTCAATTTTTTTCTCATTTTTTATTGTGGTTGATACAGGTGCCCATCCACCCACATTTTCAATTCCAGCCCATGCGCCAACATTTAAATTTTCGACTATTACCCAACATTCGAGTTTATAGGCCTTTTGTTGCCGAGCTATTATGCCTTCTTCCCACAAAGGTATAATAACCTATGCAATGTGATTCACATATGGTATGTATGGCCAATTTGATTATAAGATCATGGCATATAAATTTAACAATTTATGGGTGATCATAGATTTTGCAGACAAATCAATTCTATACTAGGTCATACAAATATTTACATCAAGTTCATTTTGATATTCTTTATCATCAATTCGCCTATGTAGAAATCATGTGCACACAATCAATTTTTATGTTATCCTAATTCTAATGCCACTAACATTACAAGCATAAGCATAAGCATGTAATTTAGAGATAGTGAACTCACTCGGCCATGATCTCTGGTCTTTAACGTAGCAATCCAGAAACAAGAATTTTCCTCGAATCTAAAATCACCTAAAAAAAAGAAATACCCTTATGAGTATGAAAGATTCAAACTTTCAGTAAGAATTTGAAGAAATAAGGATTGGGGAGCCACGAAGGTCTGAGAGATATTGGGAGATTGTAAGAATGAAGCAGTGAATAGACCTGCAAGGACATGAAGTAAGGCAAGACACGACAGATATGCAACCATTTTATATGTTCCAACCTATGTTTTCCTAATAAATTTAGGAAAATTTATTAAAATTTTCTATTATGAAAATTTCTTAGAATTTTTCATTAATTTTTTATGTGAATATATGCGCAAGTGTTGCATATCGGGAAAAAATTATTATTTAATTAAAAAATGCCATTAGGATGGAAAAATAGTCATCTCTTGAAAAAAGAAGTTTGACCAAGAATTAAAAAAAAAAAACTTAGTATAACATAAATAAATATAAAATGAGAAAAATAAAAAAATTTAAAAATATTAAAAAATATTTGAATAGAGACAGGTTATTATCTTTGGGCAAAAAAAAAAAAAAAACGAGAAAATAAAAAAAGAGATTGCTTATTGTCTATTGATTGCATTTAATGTAGGGTTAATGTTGACTGCATTTAATGTGGGGTTAATGTTACCTCAAATGATGAAGACATGATTAACATCAAGAAGATAATTTAGAAGATGAAGATATGGAAGATTTTTACTTTATTAAGATAGATTTGATTTAGTCAATATATCTTATTTTATTAGATAAATATTTAAGGAAGAGGGAGTCGTCTAAGCAGCGTAAAGGGAAACAACATTGAATGATTTTATTCCGTCGGATTTGCCTTGGACCAGCATTGAATGATTTAATTGTTTTGTTGATTTATTTCCATCTAAGCGGCATAAAGGGAAACAACATTGAATGATTTAATTCCGTCGGATTTGCCTTGGACCAGCATTGAATGATTTAATTGTTTTGTTGATTTATTTCCGTCTAAGCAGCATAAAGGGAAACAACATTGAATGATTTAATTCCGTCGGATTTGCCTTGGACCAGCATTGAATGATTTAATTGTTTTGTTGATATATTTCCTTTTTCTTGGGACTATATATATTATATGTAGATTAGTCAATATTATATTTATTGTTTGTCTTTTAGGATAATATTGTATTTATTATTTACCTTTTTAGGATTTTCATGTAATAGTACAAATAGGCTTTTAGGCTTGTCTTTGTAAACACAACTGATATTTGACATCTTTCATAATGAATTGAGAAGATTTTCTTTGAATTTACAATTGCTTAGCAATTGAATGATTAAGTTCATGTTTTGAAATCAATCATGGTTATTGACTGCATTTCATGTAGGGTTAATATTGACTGCATTTAATGTAAGGTTAATTAGGTACTGAATTTTCAAAAGTTCGAAAAATTCGAATTTTTTTATCTTATTTTTTCTAATATGGTAAAGTGTCATATTTTCTATCTATGTTTTCATTATAAGTAATTTTACTTTATTATAATTAATATTATATTTTTTTTAACAAATTAAAACTCATATACCTGCCTAAGCCCATATGTCCTACTACAACAAGTCCATGGTACCTTTATCGATTTTTCTTCTTCAATTGTTATTTGCTCTACTATTATCTTATATATAAGTCCATTTTTCACAATTTTTTCCATGTGGGATAAATTAGAAACCCAAAACCCCTGATGGAACTAAACCATGTCTTCATTGATCATCCCCATTCTTCAACCCCTTTTTCTCCCACTTCTAAGCCATGTCTTCATTGGTTGCTCCGTCAGTAGCTTAGTTTGATCTAATGTGCAAATGAATTTTGATGGATCAAAACCATCGTGACCTTCAAGTTTTATTTATTCCTTTAAGTCTTACAAAAATAAAAAAAAAAATGAAAATCTAATATGGTGCTCTATTTATATATAAAGAAACAAACGACTAATGAGCTCAACATTGTGTGGTTATGGATGGAAGGGAAATGCAAATTTTCTCAAATGAGCTTAAGGATGAGCATGATATTTGCTATAATATACAAACTATAGTGGGCCACTTTTAAAGTTACGTTGATTTCGTATATATAGAAACCATTACCCTTATGTATAAAGTTACGCTATATATTATTTGTATGCAAAGACGCATATGGATATACGAACATATATATTAATACACTATTATTCATTGTATATAAAAGATGTATCCAAAGAAGTTTGGATTATCTACTGAAAAAAAATTTTAAGGATACAAAAAGTTAGTTCAAGAATTAAATGCTACTGTAGGCTGACAATTGATATTTCAACCATCACTTGCACGTTCACTAAAATAGCTCCAGTTTTGTCTCCTTCTCGACTCCTCCTCCTCTTCCACCATCATTGTTCCATTGTGATGGTTCTTGACTCCTCATTGAAATAGAGATCATAACGATCGGAGAGCTATCGATACTCAAGAAGTAGGGGAGCTTGATTAAGTTAGTGTTCCACTGTGACAGAGCTTTGGTTACATGCTGCAGATATCCTTGTGGTTGTTGGTGCAATCTTACTTGGATATGCTATCTACTTGCTCCATCAAAGATATGGGTTTTCTTTCTTTTCTAGAAGGGTATGTCATAAAACATGTTGTGTTCGGTGGGAGGATGATGGAGGTCGTATGAAATTGATGTCCTACATTGGTGAAGTGTTAGGACGAAGTCTTCTATATATTATCAAGCCTAGAAGTAGTGTTGAACAAAATTTGAATTTGTGGAAGGCTTGGGATAAAATTGGGTTTAAGTTGATGAACTTGGGATTGTGATTGCAAGTAATTTTTTTTTAAATTTAAAATAATATTAATTATCCCTAAAATAAACTACTAATAACGAAAATATAAATATAAATAAAAAATTCCACAGTAGAATGGAAATAAGATAAAAAAATGTAAAAACATGCCACATCAGATCATATGCATCATGATGTGATTGGTTCGTACGTCTACGTTAACAAAAGAGTTAATACCGTTAGCAAAGGTACCAAAAATTATCACAAAAACTTTGTTTAGGGTACTAATAAGGGAGCTTCTACTGTCCCATCAATGGGATTGTTCCACTATTAATTTAACCGTTAAAATAAATATGGTAAATAAAAATAAATATGGTAAATAAAGTATTAACTATTTTAATAATTTGATCACGATTGAATATCGTGTGAGCCGTTGGATGGTGATGGGATTAGTACCATCAAAATTAATGGTGATACCATAAAATTTTCCATAAAATAAACAATCTCACTTTTAAATAATATAGGACTTTTTCCCCTCCTTACTTAACCTCTAAAAGAGGATTATTCCAGTTTGACATTGTTAATATAATAACTCAATTGGGATGCTTATGGTTACAAACGAAAAAAGAATACCGCATTTTTTAAAAGTGAGATTATTATTTTGACAGTACTCTGTATAAAGCAAATATGCATGTTTTTATATTATATTTACTTAATGTATTGTTATCAATAATATAATTAATATTATTTATTATGAATAGATAATAAATAATTTTTATTCACATGAAAAATAGAATAAATATTTAATTTTTATTTTTACTTTACTTTTTATTATATATTTATTTATATCTCATTGATTTTTTTTAGTCAAGCTCATCTCTTCATGAGTCCTTGTAGGTGTATTTTTACCGATCTCTCTCAAACAGGATTTTATTATTATTATTATTATTATTTTTAATTTCAATGGTATTTTAGTAATTAAATATTAAAATATTATTTTTTTCCTTCTCCGATTACATATCATCGTAAATATTTTGCATATTGCATTATAAAATTAAAAAGAAATGAATAATTTTTATATTTTATCATATTGTACTATAATATATATACACACAACGTGGTATTCTTTTATATAAAGTATGTTAAATATATCATTATTATGTACATCATTTGTCATTTGATATATATCATGAAAAAACCTCAGGTAATTAAACTAAAACGTATAAATTTTAATCCATAGAGTTCGATTCTATCGACTGTGGGGTGAGGCTAGTGGCAGTTGTGTGAAAACGGAGTTTTGATTACAAAACGAGAATTTTAGTTAAATATATGATATATCAACCTTGGAAAATTCATCAATGACATTATAGCCTAGTAGCATCTTCCTAATCTCACAAGTGACAGATCTCAGGTTTGAATCTTTCATCCCTGTTGCAATGATAGAAAAAACAGAAAAAAAAATTTGAAAAATTCTTTCATTATAATTTTAAGGAGACGAACACATGAATTATTTATCAATTAAGATTCGTGTTTAATTATTATACCATTAAAATATATTAAATATATTAATCAATATATTTATTTTAATATCAACATAGATGAAGTTAGACAAAATATAAAAAGTTTCAAAATGATAAAAAATTTTGAATCTCCAAATTTTTGACATTCCACACATTCCACTCATATGTCGAAAAAATGCATGTCTGGTTAATACACTGCTGTTTGTTGGATGTAAGAAATAGAAAAAAAAAAACGAAAAAGCAACAAAATCCTTTTTATTGTACTATAATGTTAGGGAGAGAAATTCTTGTATTTTATTTTTGTACATTCAAAATTGAACAACAGAAGGAACGCTATTCTTGCAAGCTTACAAGTTCCTACCACATTGACACTATACATTTAAACAAGAAATTTGAAAATCGAAGAAGCCACCTTCTGAATGATTTCATTGTGTGTTTCTCTACCTATCCTCATCAATGGAGCTCAAGAATCTTTGAGCTTCCATGATCACAGAAGAACCTTACTTAGCTTTCTCTACAATTTGCTTTATCAATGCCCTCCTCATTTCATCATCTTCTTCATCATCACTCATGGTGTTTGAGCCCCAACTCCTCGATGTCCACTCTTTGTGAAGTCCCAAATTTTCATTATTAAAATTGCTTGGAATTCTCTCCCCACCAATATCATGTTCCATATTTACCATATCCATGTTTGCTCGCCTTGGAAATTCCTCAGGTGGACCCTATCGATAGTATATTTTTTATTTTTTAGTTTTCACGGTAAGATACAATAGACCAATGTGATGAAACAAAGCATGAATGCTTGAGAGATCGGTGCGGTGTTTATTTGAATTGGGTTAAATTAGATTAGATGCTCTTGATTTATTATTAAGGTTTGATTAGACGCTCTTGATATATAAAAGGCTTACGCTGGTGTAAAGTTATGTTTCCATATCTTGCTATTAGGATCATATTTATTTATTCTGATTGCCCATTAGTCAGCCAATCCAACTTGCTTTCAGTATGCTGAAAAATTGGTAGGTTTAGCAGGTGCTAGCCTTGTGTTTGCTTTTGATGCTGGCCTTTTTCTTTTCAACACTAAAAGGTGAGACACAACACATAGCTTTTGGTTGGTTGGTATTGGCTCGGTCTTGGTGCAAAAGGGGTGATGCATTTGCATTGGAAAATTTGTTTTGTAATAGTTATATCTGTATGCTCTCCATTTTGTTTTGTTTTGTAGGATTGTACTATTCTTGAATCTCACGAATTTAGCATAACTTGTTCCATACATAATCTCAACTGCAATTTGAATTTTTACGCATAAGCCTGCTTTCTTGTAGTTGTATCAGCTGTTGACAAGAGAGAGTCAAGTCCATATATAGACCTCACATCGATACGAAGCTTACATTCCATATCTTGCTGTTAGGATCATATATTTATTATTCTAATTCCCCATTAGTTGACCAATTGTACATGCTGTTGGTATGATGAAAAAATGGTAGGGTTAGCAGGTGCTGGATTTGTGTTTGCCTTTGGCGCTGGATTTTTCTCTTTCAACACTGAAAGGTAGACACAACACACAGCTGTTGGTTGGCAATTATTGGCTAATTCTGGCTGCAAAAGGAGGTTTAAATTTGCTTTTGACAATTTCTTTCATAACAATTTAATCTTTTTTCTCTCTCTATTTGGTTTCTTGTAGAATTTTATTATTCTTAAATCTCCTAGATTTAGCATATATTGTTCTTTCTCATGGCTATATATATTGTTTTAACGTGCAAAATTCTGAGATCTTCTCTGTGGTTGAACAGGTCTGGTTTAATCATTCATTCATGGAAATCCATTTCAAATTTGAATTTGGAAGCAGAACACTCTGAATTTTTCTTTATTGCATGCCTTATCGTGTTAGTTGTGATAGTTCTAACTCATAAACCAAAAAGATAAAAGCTACTACTTGTGATGTTTGTTTATCACTAGAGGTACGATCATTTTGTTGGGGTATCGAGCAACGCAGCGGAAATAATAAAATGCGAGGCTAATAACAGATAAATAAAATACGAGCAAAGCGAATAAAACAAAAATAAATGGCACCAGAAAAATTTAACGTGGTTCACACTTTGCCAATGAAATTATGTATCCTGATGTAGACTTTCTTGAGTCAACATCGCCAGCCATATCTGCATTTGTGTAACCAACCAACATAGGTTTTTCATCTCCAAAACACAAGCACATTTTGGAGATACCACGAAGATATCTAAAAATCCATTTCACTACAGCTCAATGTTCCTTTCCAAGATTTGAAAGGAACCGGCTCACTACTCCAACTGAGTGAGCAATATCTGGCCGTGTACATACCATGGCATACATCAAACTTCCAACTACTAAAGCATATGGAACCTTATCCATCTCCTCCTTCTCTTTCTCAGTAGAAGGGCACTGCTTGGAACTCAATCTAAAGTGATTAGCAAGAGGACAACTAACCGCTTTAGCTTTATCCATGTTAAACTTTTGAAGTACTTTCTTAATGTACTTCTCTTGTGACAACCAAAGTTTCTTGGCAAACCTATCTCTGGTTATCTTCATGCCAAGAATCTGTCTTATTGGCCCTAAGGCTTTCATAGCAAAAGACTTATTCAATTGCTTCTTCAGGCTGTTAATCTTGGAAATATTCTGGCCAACAATCAACATATCATCCACACAGAGCAATAAAATAATAAAATCACCATTAGAGAATTTTTGTACAAAAACACAGTGATCTGAAGTAGTCTTCTTGTAGCCTTGCTCCCCCATAACCGACTCAAACTTCTTATACCACTGTCTCGGTGCCTGTTTCAAGCCATACAAACTTTTCTTCAATTTACAAACATAATCTTCTTTTCCTTTTACCTTACATACTAACACATGACTTCTGAATGACTGTGGTAGTGATTCTTAAGTCTTGATTAGCATGTGGCGGACTGTCACATTTAGGGTACCCTTTAGGACGTGACACAAACACAAGTCTTAGTTAGTTTGAAATACTAAAGCAAGAGAGAAAGAGAGAGTAGAGTTAGGGTTTTGATTTCTTATCTGAGGAATTGTTGGTGGAGGCATGGCAGGGATTAGGTTAAGAAGCTTTTATTCTCAGAATAGGCTAAACCGAGTGTGACACATAGAAAAATAAGATAAATGAAGATAAATAGGTCATGATATATAAGTAATTAAATCATAAGGAAAGGTAAAAAGGTAACTTCAAGTTATTCTAATAGGTATTTTGTTCCTTGAACAGATAGTTATGAGCTCAGGAAAATAATACATGAAAGAATGGACGAAAGGACTTAAGCTGACATTTAAGCTACCAGCTTTGAAATAAAGGCCACTGCTTATATGTGAAAGCCACCGGCAAAAGCTCTTGGGTCTTTTATGGAATAAAGAAAGCCGGCACATAGGCTACTGGCGTAAGTATGTAAGCCGCTGGCATAGGATTATAGGCTGCCGGCGTAAGTGCCAGCCTTTCCTGTCCGAAGTGTTTCTTATATAAGAAATCCTAGGGTTCGTATTTTTCATTTGTAATCTCTTTCCTTCGACCAAAGAGAGAGAATTGAGATTCCTTGAGTGTTTTTGAAGAACAATATCAAGGGAGATTAGATTTGGATCAAGAGTAAGTAATCTTGCTTTTATCTATCAAGATTCTTCGTATATCATTTCGTTTCCTTAGGGTTTTGTTTGGATTTTGAAGGGATTTTTCTAAGAAACCCTAGTTTTGATCAATATCCAATCTTTTGGGAAAACAAACAAGGATTAAGATTCAAATCAAGTAAATATATCATCTCAATCATTAGGGAATGATTTTGTGATTTGGGGTTTTGCCTGTTTATGAAACCTAAGGTTTGGGTTTTGAAAAGATCCTATCATTTGGCGAATTATCGGGAATTGAGATCAATCAAAGTAAGTTTCATCCTCTTAATCTTAGAATTAATAAGGGATTTATGATTATAATGGATTGTCTAAATTTTTAATTCATAAATTAGGGTTTTGTGAAGAAAAGTTGTCCTTGTTGGATTTTGTGGAGGTCAGTCAAAGAAGAAGTTCAAATTTGGTGTTTCTCATATCAGGGTAAGGTTTTGGAGATTTTGATAAGTTAAGGTTTGAATGGGTTAAGGATTTACATATTTATGTTTATGTTATATTTTGTATATCAAGAGATTTAGAGATTTTGTGTTGTTTTTCATAAGAGATTTAGGATTTGGAGAATTTTCCTAAAATTGAAAAAGTACGACAAATCCCTGCTAGTTGTTTTTGCTTGTAAGTTTAGTATTGTTTGATTGGTTGTAGGAATAGAATTTCATAATAAACCTAATACTATTCGGCTTAATAATTTTTTGCTTGGTTGTGCTTGGCTTTGATCAGTAAAGACATGGCAGACAGTGATACTGGTGAGGCACCTTGATGATCTTAGTGTGAGGTTGTCCTTAGTAAACTCCTGCTTTGATATGATTCCTGTAGAATTAGGGAGAAAACGGGGATTTTTAGGGAGTACCCACTCATCCATTTATGTATATAATTACCTTATTTTCAAAGAGTTAATTGTTTTTCAGTTCAAGAGGAGTCTGAGTTACTTCGAGTTCGAGACTAGAGTATACATAGTTCTGAACTGTGTTGATTTGCTGAATATAAAAAAGATAACAAATTGATTGCTTGCATTAGACTAAGTGCATTTGATATATATATATATATAATAATATATATCTACCTGTTGCGTGTGCATTTGCATTTTGCTTTTCAAGATTGGAGTTATCGTACTGAGCTTCGTAGCTCACTTTTTTAAATTTCAGGCACAGGTGATGAAGAGATTATATATGATCTTTCAAGTTATGATCTAATCTTTGATCAGGAGGACGACGATAGTGGGCCTCACTACCCAGCTGAGGGTTAGATTTGCAGTTTATAGGTTCATGGAAGAAGAGAAGTGTTTAGATATATTGAAGACTTGAAATTATTTGTTTATGTTTTTTTGTGATTTATATTTTATATAAAGACTTTGGGAATAGATTGTTGTAGGAAGTTCTAGGTTGTACAGAAGGTTTTTATCTAAATTGTGGTTCAATTTAGTTAGCTTGGTATTTGCTAACTTATATGATTGTTAAATCAGAAGTTCATTTAGAAGCTATGTTCCAGGTTATACAAGTTGTGTTGAGTATCCTATGAGATACCCTATGTGTATCTTTACAGGTGATATTTGTATATTTGTGGATATTAGAGCCTTAGCGTATCCTATTCAAGAGAGGACACGTGGCGGGTTGTAATACCTTATTTTAAGTTGTTACACCGGGTTCAACATTTGGTGCTCTCTTCCTAGTCTTATGGTTCCTATTACTTGATCTCATGAATCCATGGATGAAATGGATGCTATGAAGAAGGCTTTAATTTCTATTCAGGATAATTTGAGTAAAATGAATGAAAAAATTGAGAAATTAGAAGTGAATCGGAATCTTTTCAGCTCTAATAATTCTAATAATCATGAACAAGATTCATCATTTTGCGATCATAGCAATTAGTTCGGGAATTTACTAAAAGGGATAAAGTTAGAGATTCCAAAGTTTGTAGGGGATGATGTATTAGGGATAGTGGTTCAAAGTGGATCAGTTCTTTGTATTTCATCACATTCCTAATGAGTAGCGAATCACCATTGCCTCTTTTACCCTAGAGGGCGATGCTTTGATTTGGCACAAATGGATGTACATGAACAAACAACTTAGTTCTTTGACTAAGTTTACTGATGCTCTTCAACAAAAATTTGGACCCTCAGGTTATGAAGACGTTCAGGGCATGCTTGCCAAATTAACCCAAACATCATCTGTTGCACATTACCAGTCCCAATTTAAGGAACTTTCCAATCACAATGTGAGTTTACCATAGTCCTTTCTTCTTAGTTGTTTCATATCGGGACTAATACCTGCATTGAGACATGAGGTACAACTATCTTGACCTGAAGATTTAATGGATGCTATATGGTTAGCTAGAATGCATGAAGATAATCTTAAGGAGCTATCAACTGGGTTTAGACCTTTTTAAACCAATTTCTTCTACATACAGTTCCATACCATTGTAATTTTCAAAACCACTAATGTCAGTATCAAACAAATCTTTTCAATCAAGTACTACCACTCCTCCTACATCTACTTCTTTACTATTGAACGTTTGACTCTAAAGAGATGCAAGCAAGGCGTGATGAAGGCCTTTGTTTTAACTGTGATGAAAAATTCAACCGAAATCATAAATGCAAAGAAAAATTTCTATTACTTCTTTCGGATACTACTGCTGTGAATGAGATACAGGATATTCAGGAAATGATTGAAGAAGATACTATGCATTCTACTATTAGTTACCATGCTTTAAATGGAGATATGTTTCTTAGAACCCTTCAGTTTCAAGGATTAATTAACCTACGCAATGTTTCGGTATTTGTTGATTCGGGTAGTACACACAATTTTATGCATAGTAGGGTAGCGAAACATTTGGGTCTCCTTATTATTCCTACTTCATAGTTTAATGTTATGCTAGGGAATGGCAAAAAATTTCATTGTCAAGGGCAATGCAAACTAGTTAACACAAACATTCGAAGCTTTGTGTTTAGGATACCTTTTACATTCTGGATATTCAAGGAGCTGACGTGGTCCTTAGTGTTCATTGACTTCAAGGATTGGGACCTGTCACAATTGATTACAATGAGTTAATCATGACATTTTCCCATAGGTGCTCTCAAATCACTTTAGTTGATGATCATTCTATTTCAGCACAACTGATTTCTCATAATAAGTTAAGGTGGCTCTTTCAGGTTCATGTTGTGGCCTCCTACTACACCTTTATGGCTTAGATGGATTCTTTTCAGTGAATACCACCAACAATAGTTCTATTGAAGCATTATTGGGCAGATTTTCATCAATTTTTGAGCCACCATCATCATTGCCTCCATTGCGATCTATTCAACACCACATTCACTTAGTAAATGGGGGTAAATGCAGTGAATGTGAAATCTTATCGTTACCTACATTTCTAGAGGAGGAAATTGAGTGTCAGGTACATGAAATGCTTGGACAAGGCATTATTCAATGTAGCAACAGCCTTTTTCATCTCCATTCTTTAAGAAAAAAGATGGTTCATGGCGGTTTTGCATGGACTACAAGATCTTAATTAGGCTACCATTAAGGATGAATTTCCTATACCTACAATTGATAAACTATATGGAGCTGTGATTTTTTCTAAGCCGGACTTACATACTAGTTACCATCAAATTTGGATGGCTCCAGAGGATGTTTCCAAAACTGCTTTTTGCACTCATGAAAGACACTATGAGTTCCTTGTGATGCCTTTTGGACTCAGCAATGCCCCAACCACTTTTCAGTCTATAATGAATTCCATTTTTAAGCCTTTTTTATGAAAATTTTAATTGTTTTTTTTTTTATGACATCTTTACTTACAGTAGGTCTTTGGATGAACATATTGCACATTTAGATCAAGTATTAGCTACATTGCAAGCTAACACCTTATATCTTAAGAAATCCAAGTGTGCTTTCGACCAAGACACAATTGAATATCTTAGCCATATTGTATCTACTTATGGTATGCAACTTGATCTAGCTACGGTAGCAGCAGTACAAGCTTGGTCACCACCAATAACTTTGACATAGCTCAGAGCTTTTTTGGGACTATCGCTATTATAGACGATTCATCAAATCGTATGCTTCGATTGCCAGCCCTTTGATAGATTTATTGAAGAAGGATGCTTTTCACTGGTCAGTAGAAGCTTAAGGTGCCTTTGACTTACTTAAACAAGCTTTAGTATCAGTTATCTAGTATTACCTGATTTTCAAAAGCAATTTGGTTTAGAAACAAATGCATATAGGTTTGGTATATGAGCAGTTTTGTTGCAGGATGAACATCCTATTTCTTACTTTAGTAAGAAATTACCAATGCATTTGGTTAAGGCATCAGCTTATGTTCGAGAGTTGTTTGGCGTGGTGGAAGCAGTTAAGAAATAGAGGCAATACATGTTAGGCTCACACTTTAGTATATGCATAGATCATAGAAGCCTCAAGGAACTCCCTACTTAAGTTATTTCTACTCTTGTTGCATAGATACTTAACCAAGCTTTTAGGGTATGATTATACTAACATACAAATCTGGCCAAGAAAATGTTTTCATCGATGCTCTGTCTCGACAATTTGATGGTATTCTTATGCCACTCATTACTTCCACTACCTTGCTACATATCTCTGATACTATCAAACAGGTACACTTACCTTCCTGCTTTGATCGATTTGATACATAAGTTGGAGCAAGGTCAACCATTGAAGTGGCCATTGAAATGAACTCAAGGTTTATTGTACAGCAAAGGTAGACTCTTTTAGTTTATACTTCTAAACTGATTCCCACTATCCTATAGGGTTTCATTCAAACACCTTTGTTAGGACATTTTGGTATTACATGAAAATCCTAAAAAGGTAAATAATAAATACAATATTATACTAAAAGGCAAACAATAAATATAATATTGACTAATACTAAATATAATATATATACTCCCAAGAAAAAGGAAATAAATCAACAAAACAATTAAATCGTTCAATGCTGGTCCATGGCAAATCTGACGGAATTAAATCATTCAATGTTGTTTCCCTTTATGCTGCTTAGACGACTCCCTCTTCCTTAAATATGCATCTAATAAAATAAGATATATTGACTAAATCAAATTTATCTTAATAAAGTAAAAATCTTCAATATCTTCATCTTCTAAATTATCTTCTTGATGTTAATCCTGTTTTCATCATTTGAGGTAACATTAACCCCACATTAAATGCATTCAACATTAACCTTACATTAAATGCAGTCAATATTAACCCTACATGAAATACAGTCAATAACCACGATTGATTTCAAAACGTGAACTTAATCACACAATTGCTAGGCAATTGCAAATTCATAGAAAATCTTCTGAATTCATTATCAAAGATGTCAAATATCAGTTGTGTTTACAAAGACAAGCCTAAAAGCCTATTTATACTATTACATGAAAATCCTAAAAAGGTAAATAATAAATACAATATTATTCTAAAAGGCAAACAATAAATATAATATTGACTAATACTAAATATAATATATATAGTCCCAAGAAAAAGGAAATAAATCAACAAAACAATTAAATCATTCAATGCTGGTCCATGGCAAATCCGACGGAATTAAATCATTCAATGTTGTTTCCCTTTACGCTGCTTAGACGACTCCCTCTTCCTTAAATATGTATCTAACAAAATAAGATATATTAACCAAATCAAATCTATCTCAATAAAGTAAAAATCTTCAATATCTTCATCTTCTAAATTATCTTATTGATGTTAATCCTGTCTTCATCATTTGAGGTAACATTAACCCCACATTAAATGCAGTCAACATTTACCTTACATGAAATGCAGTCAATAACCACGATTGATTTCAAAATGTGAACTTAATCACATAATTGCTAAGCAATTGCAAATTCATAGAAAATCTTCTCAATTCATTATCAAATATGTCAAATATCAGTTGTGTTTACAAAGACAAGCCTAAAGGCCTATCTATACTATTACATGAAAATCCTAAAAAGGTAAATAATAAATATAATATTATCCTAAAAGGCAAACAATAAATATAATATTGACTAATACTAAATATAATATATATAGTCCCAAGAAAAAGGAAATAAATCAACAAAATAATTAAATCATTCAGTGCTGGTCCATGGCAAATCCGACGAAATTAAATCATTCAATGTTGTTTCCCTTTACGCTGCTTAGACGACTCCCTCTTCCTTAAATATGCATATAATAAAATAAGATATATTGACCAAATCAAATCTATCTCAATAAAGTAAAAATCTTCAATATCTTCATCTTCTAAATTATCTTATTGATGTTAATCCTATCTTCATCATTTGAGGTAACATTAACCCCACATTAAATGCAGTCAACATTAACCTTACATTAAATGCAGTCAATATTAACCCTACATGAAATGCAGTCAATAACCACGATTGATTTCAAAACGTGAACTTAATCACACAATTGCTAGGCAATTGCAAATTCATAGAAAATCTTTTCAATTCATTATCAAAGATGTCAAATATCAGTTGTGTTTACAAAGACAAGCCGAAAGGCCTATTTATACTATTACATGAAAATCCTAAAAAGGTAAATAATAAATACAATATTATCCTAAAAGGCAAACAATAAATATAATATTAACTAATACTAAATATAATATATATAGTCCCAAGAAAAAGGAAATAAATCAACACAACAATTAAATCATTCAATGCTGGTCCATGGCAAATCCGACGGAATTAAATCATTCAATGTTGTTTCCCTTTATGCTGCTTAGATGACTCCCTCTTCCTTAAATATGCATCTAATAAAATAAGATATATTGACCAAATCAAATCTATCTTAATAAAGTAAAAATCTTCAATATCTTCATCGTCTAAATTATCTTATTGATGTTAATCCTATCTTCATCATTTGAGGCAACATTAACCCTACATTAAATGCAGTCAACATTAACCCTACATTAAATGCAGTCAACAGACAATAAGCAATCTCTTTTTTTTTTTTTTTGCCTAAGATAATAACCAGTCTCTGTTCAAATAACTTTTGATATTCTTAAACTTTTTTTATTTTTCTCATTTTATATTTATTTATGTTGTATTAAGTTTTTTTTTTTTAATTCTTGGTCAAACTTCTCTTTTCAAGATATGACTATTTTTCCATCCTAATGGCATTTTTAATTAAATAATAGTTTTTTTTCCCGATATATAACACTTGCACATATATTCACATAAAAAATTAATGAAAAATGTTAAGAAATTTTCATAATAGAAAATTTTAATAAATTTTCCTGAATTTATTAGGAAAACATAGGTTGGAACATATAAAATGGTAGCATGTCTGTCGTGTCTTGCCTTACTTCATGTCCATGTAGGTCTATTCACTACTTCATTCTTATAATCTCCCAATATCTCTCAGACCTTCGTGGCTCCCCAATCCTTATTTCTTCAAAATTTTACTGAAAGTTTGAATCTTTCATAATCTAACCAATTATTGTCTTCTGGTTTTTTTTTTTCCGTTTCATAATCTAAACAAAATTTTACATTTGTTAAGGGAGAAAAGGATAGGCTATGGGTTTTTGGGTTTTTGCAACAGTTGTTGGTGCTGGATTTATAGCCAAGCACTGGCATAACTTGCCTTGGAAAGAAAATGAAGAAAAGTCATCATCATCAACTTCTTTCTATTCATTTCTCAATGACCCCTTACATAGTCATTATTATAACTCAAAACCTAGGAAGTTTCTCGACCATATTAAAGAGCAAACTTACCTTTTATCAAAGCTAGCCCCTAGATATATAGGTACCAATGATGGGGTGTTTGTTAATGCTGGCAGATATGTAGGAAAACCAGGTACTAGTGTGACAAGTGATGTCAAAAAGACGGTAGGTTCGGGTAATTTAAGAGACTTTAATTTATTGTCTCTTGAGAGTATACATGCCAGAGTTTATGGTAACAAAAATGTGCTGGAATTTGAAGGAGGTGTTGAAGAAAAGAGTGAGTTAGGTGATAGGTCAGTTGAGTATTTACTTGGTCGGAAAAGAAGCCCTTTTCATGGATTTGATAGGAGGAGGAATTTTAAAATAAGGTCTCATTGTTATGAATTAAAGCCATTGAATTCACTGGAAAGTTGTCTTAGTGCTGACTTATATAATGAACTTGCTAGGATAGAAAAAGATGCGCAGGGTTCATATTCATCATCTGTGAAATCTACAGTTAAGCCATTATTGTTTACTAATGGAACTCAAGTAATAAGTAGAGCTAGTAATGATTTGTATCGGCAGTCAATAAGCGGGGAGGTAATAGGTAGAGCTAGCATTGATTTTCACAGACAATCTATAGGAGGAGAAAGAAGAATATCAATTGAAAGTTTGAGAACACAGAAGCAGTATGCGGCTCAGAGGAAGTCTTCAAGGTTGAGCATCACCAGCAAAAGAGCAGCGGGTGGATCATTGCCTTCCCAAGGTTTTGCTCTTTTCCTGTGGATTCAGATTCTGATTTTAGTACTTCTCATCACTTACCTTTAACTGTGAGTTTATTGTTCTCAGGACCATCTAATGCTTTGTTTGCCTTCTTTCTTGGGTGGACAATCGGCACGATGTTTGCATTTGCTTCAAATAAGAGAGAAGTAGATAGTTTAAAGGAGTCATTGAGGCAAGCTGAAAACTTAGTCCAAGATTTACAGGACAAGATTGAAATGAAAGATTCGTTGACGGTGAGGGAGATCAACATAGAAGGAAATGGATTTCCGAAAGCTGACGAAGATGAATCAACCAATGGGATGCCTACAGCTTCTCCTAAGGTTTCAGCCAATGAATATGAAAATCAGAATCACTCTCAGCTAGACAATCAGGCAGCAGGAAAACCTGATGAAATGAGCAAAATAGAGGCTGAGCTTGATGCTGAATTGGAGAGGTTGGGATTCATTGTTGGGGAATTTAACTCGGAGCAAATTTTTGATGTCGTAAAAAATTCATTGACTATGAGGGAGATCAACATGGAAGGAATTGGATTTCCAATAGCTGACGAAGACGAATTAGCCAATAGGACGCCTGCAGCTTCTCCTGAGGTGTCAGCCAATGAATGTGAAAATCAGGATCACTTTCAATTGGACAATCAGGCCGTAGGAAAACCTGATGAAATGAGCAAAATAGAGGCTGACCTTGATGCTGAATTGGAGAGGTTAGGATTCATCGTTGGGAAATTTAACTTGAAGCAAACTTCTGATGTCGTGGAGGTAAATCTTAGTTCCTAATTAAAATTTGGCCTTGCATCATATAGAAAAGAAGATAACTTGTTATGATCCTGCCAGTTTGATCATTATATAGAAAAGAAGATAACTTGTTATGATCCTACCAACTTGATCATCATGTAGAAAAGAAGATAGCTTGTTATGATCCTACCAATTTGATCCATTACAAATGGCTTCTTAAGGAATTCTGCACAACAAAAATTAGATGGTTTCCATATTGATCTTTACATGAAGTATAGTGGGCATAGTTGTCAAAATCACAAGTTAAATATATAATTACAATAGTTTATGATATCAAATTTTTTTTTTACTAAAATGGATGCAAAATTGTTTTGACTTTAGCTATAATTATAAATCTAAATATATGATTTTACATGCTTACGATCTTACCGATTTTGTATGACTTATATGATTTTATATATTCTAGTGAATAGTAAATTCATGATTTGACAATTATGGTAGTGGACCCATTTAGTTGTTAAATTTGCTTGTGATTATGATACACAAGCATTGTATTTTCTTAGGCCCAGAAATGTGTATGCTCAAACATTTAGTATATTTCCCCAAGCATATTACAAGACTTTTTATAAAACTCTGATAGTCTTATGTAGATTTCAAGGAGATCTAAGAACCCAGAGGAAATGCTGCAAAAAGTTTCAAATGTTTTGGGCTTGAAATCAATAATCAACTAAGTTTCCTTTTATAATTTAAGACATAGGGCTTCATGTGAAGAAATCTGATCTGGTGCTAATTTTCAGATGGAATCTGGCATGAAGATTGTTGTCGTCCATGGAGATCTCAAAGTGGAGAAACATAATGGACAGCATGAATCGTCTTTCAACTTTGATCAAGATATGAGCGACACTAGTGACAACATTCCTCAAGCTCCAAATTATGCAATGTCACCTAGAGAGTTGAGTTTACGTCTTCATGAAGTACTTCAGTCAAGGCTTCAAGCACGTATTCTTGAGCTAGAAGTGGCCATGGAAAGTACTTGTGACCAAGGAGACATGTACTGTGAAGTTGAATCAGCATCCATACAGGGCAGCCCGATTTTCACCGAAGAAATCCATGATTATGAGATGAACCAACTCATGTTCTCCCTATCATTATAGTACAACAAAAATGATTTCGTTGCTTTTTTTTTTTTGTTTCTGACATCCAATAAACAGTAGTGTATTAACCAGACATCCATTTTTTCCGACATATGAGTTTAGTAATCTGTCAATATCTTCCACACATGACTTCATCAAAAGCCATTAGGTAGGTGGTCTACATTGTATGTGTCATATCTGCTAGAAAGCTGTTAAAAGAGATTTAAAAATGTAATTCTGACACTCCTGAAACATGCACAAATTTAGCGGAATAAAATAAGGAGTACCTGTCATTCTAGTAACCTGTTCAATTGGCCGAATAAGAGAAAATAGAATAGCTATGATTTTAATAGCAATATATGCAACTTGAGCTCCATATCAGTGCAAGGTTTCTATAGACTCAGTTCGCAATGAGAGTAACTAATTAACTCAACTGTAAATTTCACATTTATCCCTTTATCATTTATGCTTTATTCCTCGGAATTATATCCTTTCTTTGAGCAACCCAGCATTCAAACAAAAGGGCAAAACTTACGATAAAGAAAAAGGAAAAAAGAAAAACCCTAATCAACGCATCCTTTTAGTGAAACACCCATTATTAACACAAAGGGAATATTCATGCACAAACTTTGTAAAGTTAATTCCAGAAAAACACCCCACCGATCTCTCCAGCATTCATGTTTCATTTCATCATGTTGGTCTATTGTACCTTACTGTGAAATAGTACACCATCGATGGAAAGACAAAATTTACGCATAGGTTAGAAAAAAGGAACCCTAACTGATAATAATAGGAATCAGGCAAGTCTCTTGATCCTGGCTATAAAGTAGATTCCATTGAATTGCAATTCAATTTTATGGCTACCCAAAACCTTAATAGGTAAACAATTTTCGTAGATGCAAAAAATCAAAAGGAACCAAACCCAAAACAAACTGAAATGAATATTCAGAATAGCGGAAAAAAACACCAACCAAAAAAATCAAACCCAGAATAGCCAAAAAAAAAACTTGGACCATTTCTCGATTTGCGTGTGTCATCCTTGCGTAGGGGCCATGCTAATCTTCTCTTGTATCGTTCCAATTTTATCGGATGTCTCCGAAGAGACGACCATTGCTGATTCATGGCGCATTATATTGTAGGACAAATCTTCTCCATTTGGACGATGTTGTTAAAACTACAATACTATGGTCTACTGGTAGATCTAGGCATTTTTTTTTAAACCTTTAGCATTTTGGTGTTGAGAAAATATAACTGTTATTCGACTGGATAGATGAAGAAGAAGATGGAAGCAAATGCAAGTTTTTAAAGGTACCTCAAAGTATTTATTAAAATATTTAAATTATAAAAACAATAGAGTACGTGTAGAAGCGTTAAAACATTTATTTATTTATTTATTTTTGGCCGAAAAACATTTATTTATTTGATACAAGTGTTCTGTGGAAGGATCCTATGGTTTTCAAAAATTAAATAAAATTGTATTATTATCCTATAGTAATCATTTAATAAAAAAATTGATATAATGATTTTTTTAACTTTTCTATTTGATATCTACTCTTATTTCAAAATTTAGATACATAGTATCTTATATATAAACATCCCGTGAATTATTAA
The DNA here is from genome assembly GCA_024138025.1 of Combretum micranthum. NCBI lineage: Eukaryota > Viridiplantae > Streptophyta > Magnoliopsida > Myrtales > Combretaceae > Combretum > Combretum micranthum. Next base: position 583,387 of record JAMXBD010000459.1, read on the forward strand.
TTATGGAGTCATTTATATATTTTTAAACATTATCAAGAGGTGGAGTTATTTGCACCCGATAGATATATTTATAATTATTAAGATAGATGGGTATTGCTTTTAAATGGAAAAGTAGCATTTTTATCTAATACCCTATAATTAATTATTCTACTTTTCTTAAGCAGAGATATAGAGCGTCTTTTATATATTTTCAAAAATTACTAGGATTGTGGAGTTACCTGGATTAAATAGATATATTTACAATAATTAAGATAGATGAGTATTGCTTTTAATTGGAAAAATAGCCTTTTCATCTAAGACCCATAAAAAAAAGGAATCTGACGAAAACTCATTTGACTGAGTTGCCAACTACATGTGTTTAGGTTGGGGTATTGTAATGGAAAAGCATCATGAAGGATTAAAATAAGGATTCCGAGCTAAGTTTTGTAAAGATTGTTTTTTAATGTCTACGTGTCAGGTTTTAGTGCTTACATGTGTCTAGATAGGATAGCCTAGTGTGTGTGTTGCATAAATAGCTTTCTAACTCTTTTTAACAAAATGTGAAACAAAATTGCCGATTGCTCGAATGCGGTAATGGTTGGACTTCAAGAATTTGAGCTTGAATCAGTATTGGGTATAAGGCCTATAAAATAGGAAACCGGTTAGTGGCATGCCAAGCCTACGCCTAGCTTATCCACTTCTTGAGAAAAAAGAATTAGGAGATTAACTTATCCAAAGATCTCAGCCAATCACAACCATGGTTGTGCCTTAGGTTAGGGTTTCTTCCTTTGATTAATTATTTTTTGAAAAAGGGATTTGTGGTAAAGTGGATGTTTATAGACAAAACAAGTTTTTGTTTGATTTTTTATTTGGCACGTGATGGTCGCATGACCTCATTAGCAATACAAATAGGTCCTCTGTCAAAATAATAATAATATCATGGGTCAACAATTATAAAATGTGGATACACCATTATTTATTTGTTATTTTGTACAAAAAATATAATACCAATTTTTAATGGTAAGTTTTTTTATAATCATTAATCCATCCAAACTACCTACGAATCGCCTACTACAAAAATAAGAAAATCAGGATTCCGCTTGAACTTTATGGGTTAGCTAACATCCCGGTCTCTAATCATCACTAGAGCTGTCGGGGGTCGGGCTAGGAAGTCGTCTCCTACTGGTAGAACCACCATCGTCCTGTCGGACGAACAAGCTAAGATACTCCCTGGTGGTCATCCTCCGCTTCCTAGCGGGTCGGACTAGAGGCTCCTGATCCTCACTTTCTTCTTCCTCTTCTTCTTCTTCCTCAGTCCCTTGCCCCTCTTGCGGGCTTACATCCTCTTCCTCACCTCTTATCTCGGGCTCACCTAGGCGGTTCACCTCTACTTCAGGCTCTCTCACAGGCTCATCTGCCACATTTTCAGTCTCCATAGGCACTGGGGCCTCGGGTTCTACTACTGCTAGGTCAAGCACAGGTGGGTTCTCACCCTCCACATACACATCTCTCCATAGCCTGGAATCCACCTCGGGTTCTACCCTCCCACTCTCTGGTATCTCCAACATCCGATTAAAATCCCATATAATTTGATCGGGTTCTGGGTTTACCTGCACTTCTGGTTCAACAGGCGGGGTAGGGGTCCTAGGCACCTCATTTTGTTCCCAGTTCGGATCCTCCTCGGGATCCTCCTCCTCCTCCTCCTCTTCCTCTTCATCCTCTCCAATCACAGGCGCTCCATTCAGTTGCATACCTATATCAATAGCTGGAGGTGGAGCTATTACACGGGTGGGGGGGGGGGAGGGGAGAATGTCCAAATAGATCGCATGCCAGGTGATGTGATTCCATGCATCAGCTATATTCCAGTCGTGGTGATCATATAAGTTATCATGAGCATAAACATATAAGGGCCCTATGGGGATCCATACCCTAAAATCTGGAGGGGTTCGATTTCCTCCACCCTTCAAGATAAATGTGGCTTCTCTCGGCATGGGTTCATGCCCGTAATCAACCATGACCCTCTCTAAAGTATAGATCGTCTCTAACTTTGTCCAGCTCCTTCTTCTCATAGGATCATAACTCAATTGATCCACTACTGAAGCCCATCTGGTATATCTCAGCCCATCCTTCCATAACCTGTACATTTCCCTTAGGGTCCGGGGATGTCGGGCTAGGGCAAAATCCTCACACAACTCCCTTAGCCTCAATCTATATTCTACCATCGTTTCATCGTTTCTCTTTGTAAAATTCCTTGCCCTTTCCCTAGTCTCACCCAGAGAGACCTACATCAAACAATACTACTAATTAGACTCAACAAGAAAACATTTTTAACTCCATTTAACCTAGTAGTTAGATTTCTAGGTCCGGTTTCTTTTAATTCTATTGTCTTGTTTTATAACCTAGTGCTCTGATACCAACTTAAACTGTCACGCCCCGTAGGGTATCCTAAACGTAACAGCCCGCCATATACTAAGTAAGACTCTCGAGTTCCCTACCCGGGGCCTTCGGAAGTGTTAAGTAGATGTAAAGCGTCCCTTTACGACAATAGAATACTTCGACAAATGGAGTTAAACAGTTTAATGAGGCATGCATAAGCCATAGATAATAAGTCAAAACGCATAATGTTTAAGTTTACAAAATCTAAGGGGCATTCCCCCGCAAAAGAATAACAATCTATTACAGTCGTCCAGAGTCCTTAGTTTCCAATGGAAGTCTATGCAAAAAGAGATGAATCAAACTTCTATAGGAAACTCCTATCTCCGGTACCTGCGCTGTGGCTTGTCTTGGCCTAAGCCATATAAACTCATGCTGCAAAAGATAGAAACTATAGGGGCGTAAGCTAACTAGCTTAGTGAGTAATACCTCCATAACACAATTAAATACAATCGTTCAAACAAGTGATTATTCAAGCAAGTGTATGTACCATACAAATGTGATCAACAAACATATGACCAACCGGAAATCATATGTGGATGGACTTGCGCCCTCCATCCCGGGTTAGCAGATTAACGAATCCTGCGGTACGACGCCATTTAAGCTCACGGTCAACTGATTAAGAGCTCGTTTTATGGATCACGATTAACCTCACATTCGTTTTATGGATCACGATTAACCTCACATTCGTTTTATGGGTCACGAAAAACCAACCAATGCAAATGCTCCAATCCCCATTGTGACATGTATGAACTCAATTTATAGTCAGAGCCGAATAGTTATTAATTCAATTCTTTTAAGTGACAACAAGTATTTGCAGACATTCATCATAAGATTCTAGTAAAACAGTCAATATCTTAGCACCCGGTTTCGATATACCTTAAGCTCCATTTCACATATCAACCATCAACAACATAAATAATTCCCACATACCCCATCATGCTTGTACAGTTCCTTTTATCTTTGCCTACATCACTAGTGCCACTACATTACATTCACAAGCATTAATTGAGAGTGGAAGTAAACTCACTCGGCCATGGAACACCAAACTTCTTAATAATAATAATCGGGAGGTAGAGTGTCGTCCTGCTCGGAATCACCTACCAAACAAGAATAATCCCTATGAGATTCTCACTATGTAATTAAATCAAACTATACATCTAGACTAGTTGAATTTGGATTTCTCGCTATATTTGGAAGTTCCGGCTTAAAACGGCCATAACTTGGTCATCTTAACTCGGAATTTCGCAAACTTTATATCGATCTTCGTCTACTTCGAAAGATCTATCTAATTCAAGTATTAAATCCAAGTTTTGAAATTAATAGGGTCACGGAACAGTGGGATCAGTTCTGTCCCGCAATTGACCCAATCCCGAAAATTTGCTTTGCCTTTGATAAAAAGTATTCCTAGATGATGATTCATGCATGAATGATATGGGAATGAATTACTAATGTGTATGCTATGTAATGAACTCAATATGTGCGTGGTTATGATGATTTTTGTAGTAATAAACTTTTAGGAACTCCTAAGTGTTGGAGAAAGTTTCATAAAAACTAATTCTAAGAAGTTATTTTTCCACATTATACTCCTTAGGGTTTCTTTGGTTTTTAATCTTGTAATCTACTTCTTATTTAACTAAAATTAGGTTCTCAAAGTCTATAGTAGTCATGGCCTCCATTCATGCACAAAAACTCACATTTTTCATTTGGCAAACATGTTTTCAAATAAGCTATTTGTAAAAATCCGAATTTTCCAAATTTTCTTTTCTTACATTTTTCTTAAGGGAAATCTAGTCTAATGCATTAAAAATTGGGGCTTCAATGTATACATTATCTAAGGACTTCATTTAGCTTATAAAACATTCATTTTAGACTTAAATACTATGTGTTTATTTAGGCATTACACCAAGTTACGAATTTGACTACACAATTTAAAGTCAACACTTTTCATTCTAACTTCACCTCTTGTTTTTCTTATTTTTATTATGCCTAACTCATCTAAACTCATGAAAATAATTCCTTCTTCAACATGTCTATTACACATACCCTTCATTTTTCTTATGAAATATAAGTTTAAAATTGATTTTGGAGGTCTTTAGGGTAGGGTTTCCATTTCATCCGAATTTTCAACTTTCCATATCTAACAAAGTCCTTCCTTTTTCAATGTTCTTGCCATCTATATGTGGAGATATACTATCTAACATCTCTATACATGAACAAACTTCATTTTTATGATCAACAAGGCACATAAACAAAAATGAACCTATGATCATGCATATACATAAAGTGGTGAATGTCTAAACCTTAGATCTACTACATATGATGTACATAACATGGATCTCATGGCATGAACAACAATATAAATACAAGATCACTACTTTATATGCATGAACATTATGAAATCTTAACAAAACACATCTAAACACTAGATCCATGTCTTATGATGGCTTGACATTCTTGTTCATGCATTTCCATGTCCCTAGCATGAGCATCATGGGGTTTTAATGAGGAAATACACAAGATATGGTCTTGCCATTACAAGAACTAGGAAAAACAAGGCTTGAATCAACATACCAAGGGAGGATCTAAGGTAGAAATGAAGGAGCTTTGAGTTGAAAGTGCAAGAGGGAGGGAGGGGGGTGCTCGGCACAAATGGGAAGGGAAGGAAGAGAGGTTTTTCTCCTTTTTCAATTTTGAAATGAGAAGAAATGAAGAGAGAGAGAGAAAAATAGGTATATATATCAAGTGATTTAGGGTTTAGTTAGTAAAAATATAGCAAAAATAATTACAATGAGAGGGAACTAAAGGGGGGGGGGGGCACCGGCCATCATGCATGGGGTGTGGTGTGTGTGTAAAAATTTGATTTTTTGTAATTTAGTAATTGAAATTGTAATAAATGTAATAATTATTTAAGAGACAAATTTTCTTGGAAAAGAAAATTGAAATGAGTAGTTGTAAGGTTGTAAGAATAGGGTATGGGTAGTGTGTAGTGTAGGTTGTACTTGAATAGTAGACAAGACATCTACTTTACCGGTTGTTCGAAAACACGGGAAAAGCTATAACTGTAATCTTTATAGCTCGGAAAATTATGAAATTGATATTTTTGGAATCCTTATAAAATTACGGTTCTAATGAATATTCCGGAATATTTTTCTGAATCCGTGGCCCGGGGCACGCTTTTCCTTAATTGGGCTCGGAAGGCCTGGAATTGAAAAATTCCCGAATTTAAAACTTTCAAAGGTTTGAAATGTACTTTGGAACAACAATTCAAATTCATTTACTTCATAATATTTATTTTACTATGAAACCGAAGGAAAGCCGGATTTAGGGTTCCTAGGCTCCACTTACTAACTCAATCTGATCGGATTAGGGTTTCGCTTCCAATTCCTAGGGTTTTCTAGCTACTGAGAATTTACGGGGTTTACACAGGCTCAGCTTCGAATGAAGTAGGGAGCTGACTCTCATAGATCCGACTTAAATTTTGAAATTGCAGAATTAGTGTACGTAAAGCTTTAGCCTTAGGCAAACTTCTTTAGCCAATAGGCTTTCTTATAAGCTTCACGACGTTATTATGGGCCTTTTAGGATAAGGAGGAAGATTGGGAAGGTAGCATATCATTTGATTTACCATATCATTCAAGACTTCATCCGGTATTCCATGTTTCTCTACTTAAAAGGGCTTATGGAGACTCATTTCCTACAATTCCACTTCCTTAAGACTCTTTTGACAATCATCCTATACTTAGGCCGTTAGCTATTTTGGATTCTAGAGTTTTGGGTCGACAAGGAGTTAATGTTCCCAACTTTTGATTCAATGGGAGACTCTACCTACTGAGGATGCTTCTTGGGTGGATTTATCAGATTTCAAGAGAGATTTTTCCGATTACCACCTTGAGGACAAGGTGATTTTCTCAACACCAGAGAAACATGTTATGATGAATAATAGACAACAAAGGAGGAGACTGTCACGCCCCAGAGGGTACCCTAAGGTGGCAGTCCGCCTCATATAATATTAAAGCTAATGAATGACAACCTTAGTCACGTAGGAGCTTCGATATCATATGTAAGGCGTGCTTCCAAGATAGTAGGAGACTCATAGGGGTATTAAGTTTAAATAGATAGCAAAAGCAAGCACGAATCTTAAATAGATAAGCATAAGATCTTCATTTAATAACAAGTTCATACATCATCTTAGGGGCATTCCTCCGCCTTAACGTCTTTGTTCAACTATACTAATAACAAAATAAACATAACTACCACATAAGCCTACTATAGAGATTTTTCCTAGAAGTCTATGTTCAAAGCTAAAAATACATAAACTTCGTCCAAAAACTCCTAGTAGCTTAAGCTCGTACCTGGCACACTGGGCTCCTCGGGGCCAACCATAGATAATCATACTGTAATAGAAAACTATAAGGGTATAAGCAAATCTAGCTTAATGAAATAATTCCTAACTATATAACATTTCCATATGACAACCAAGTTATTTAATTTAAGCATATGTAATGCACCAATCACATGAACAACCAAATACACAAGATTAACCAGAAATCAAGTCCAGCATGGATTTAACGCCCTCCATGACAAAGGTTGGGTGGTTACAGGCCCATATGACCATCAATATTTGCAGATTTGCCGGCTCCTGCTTGTCCTGTAGACTTCCTGGCTCTTACTGGCCCATGTAGACTTACCGGCTCCTACTAGCCACCACTACCACTTCCTCGTTTCCCCACACGAAGAATAGTAGTGAAGTAAATGTGACTTATAAGTATGATATGCATGAATCAATTTCAATTAAACATTTAACCATATAAATTGAATTCATGTTAAAGGTGATCAACCATAATTTCATCATATCAATGCAAGAGTCACACTTTTATTTAACATATCATCTTTCGATATACTTAATTTTCTTTCAACAATTAATTCATAACAATTGTTCATTTATCTTTTCCTAAATTTCTAGTGCCACTAATTACAAGCACAAACAAGGAAATGTAACTTAGGAAAAGAATTAAGTCACTCATAATTGGTAGGTCTAATCGAAATAGTCCTTCAATAGACGATCTCGTGTCCCTCGTCACCTAGATAAGATGAAACACCAAAAATGAGTCTTTCATAAGACTTCTATTCTTGAAGATTTTAAACTTCTCTTAAAATCGAGATAAAATCGTATAAGGAGAAATTCCAACTTAAAATGGCCATAACTTGCTCATTTTAGCTCGGAATTTCATGTATAATATATCGTTTTCTACCTACTCGAAAAGATCTACACATCTAAGCTTAGTTTCATCAACTATGTCGTTTGGGTTTCTAAAGACAGCAGTTAGATTGCCACGAATTTGCAAAAACTTGTTTTCCTTCTTGTAATTAAGCTCATTTGAAAAGATGATATTTCAAGTATTTCGTAAACTTTTTGAAAGATATATACATAATGTAAATTCATAACAAATGTATGAAGTGAATGGAGTTGTCTCAGTTTATGAAAAAGGTAAAGTCTTAAAAGATTTAACTTGAGAAAATTTTTGAAATATTTATTTTACTCCAAAAAGATCTTGAGCTACTTTGAAATAAGTATTTAATTTCTTGTAAGTGTTCTAAAAGAATGATTTTTTATTTTCTAAGCTTAGTTTCCAACAATTTGTAAAAAAAAAATAATAATAATTTTCACAAAAGAATATTTTAGTTTCTTCGTTTCCTGGGATTATTTTATTTTAATGAAAAGGGGTTCTATTATTTAAAGAAAAAGATGAAGTTATTGTAAAACTCTTGTTTACTTCATAAGTCCTTGTATGTTTATAAAATTTCTTGTAAGTTCTCTAGGCTTGTTTAGGATAACTTCTTAGTTTCTTAGGGAAAACATTAACTCCATTCTTTTATTTCTAGAGGAGAACTTTTTATCTTTAAGAAAACATTTCCTTCAGTTATCTTGTTGAGACAAAACCATTATGTTCATGCATGAATATGAATCATAAGCTATGAAAATATGAAAAGAACATAATAACTTAAAAGAATAAGCACATAAAGAAATAAATCAAGTATTGGGACCTTAGCTTCATCAAGGTACCCCAGGACTAAGAAAAAACTAGTCCCGAAAAGAAAAGAAAAGGAATTGTTTTGACTTGATGAGGATAAGTCTAAGACTAGAATGACTAATCTTAAAAACAACTTAAGGTAAATAAATTGCAATGAAGTAAATAAATTGCAAGGCAATGAGCTTATATGCTCTAAACAATATATATAGTTATATAGATATATTAGATAGTAATAAACATAAAGGAAACATAAAGGAACATAAAGGAATTTGTGATTATGAACAAAAACAAAGTATGAACCTTTCTTAACCTTCATGGTTTTAGAAAACACACACTAAGCTCATACTAAATAGATGAACATAAATAAAGCTTAGAGAAATTTTTACCTAAAAAAAGCTAGACTAGGAAGAACTTCTTGAGAGAATTCTTGAGAGATTTTGAGATAGATTTTTGGTATAGTAACTTTAGAGTAGAAGTGGTGTGAAAGAAGTGAAGGTATGAGGGGGTATTTATAGGAAAATGTGGAGATAATTTGTGTTAATTAAATAAGTAAAAATAAAACAAATTGGAAGAGATGGGAGAGGGGGCTGGTGCAATTTCTTGTGCATGGGGAAGACAAAAATTTATTTTTTGTTATTTTGTTAATTAAAAGTAAGAAATGAAAGATATGAAGTTGTATTGGAAATGAAAATGTGAAGAAATAGGTGTATGATTTGTAAGAGTAGGTTTTAAGAAAAAGTAGAGATAGATGAATAGTGTAGAATAGTAGAAAATAGTGTAATGTAAAAGTAGACATGACAATTTAATGCCGGTAGTAAAAAAATACGCGTATAAAAGTGATATATGATATTTTTAGTTACCGAAAAATTACGAAATTAATCTTTTTGGAAATCTTATATTTTTACGAGTCTAACGGTATATTCGAAATATTTTTCCTATTCGGAGCTCCCGGACACATTTTTCGAGAGTCATGTCCGATCAGGTTCATAGGACACTCGAATTTTGCAAAATTGATATTTTTATAAAACCTATAGCTATTATGAACTATTATAGCTAACTTTTCCAACTTCGTTTTCTAGGGCTCGAGAAAACGGTAATGTCAGACTTAAGCGGTTACGGTAAACTAGGGTTTTGTTGACTCTGGAAATCGGTTGATTCCGATTAGGGTTTAAGCTTTAATTCGGATCCAAAAATTCGAGGATTTATAAGACCTCAACATTTGGCCAATTATGTTACATAACATAGACTAGCCAAACAACATAGTTAAATGATCATATCTATTGTAACAAATAACAGCTGTACTGTATGCGTAATATAAAGATAGTTACACAATAGACTAGCAGATAATAGCTGTATTTCATACATAATACATGATTACATCATATAATAGCAAATAGGATAAATTTGTTAGTTACATATCATAGTTCTTCTTGTTAAGGAACGAATGGTATCTGATAGAACGAAAAGCATATAAATACAACATCAAGCGAGAAAAGGAAAACAATTTTTACCCAGAAATTGAAATCCAGTGTTTGAGCTCCTAAGTGCTCGAAACTCATAAAAAGTGTTGCAACATTTTATCTCTTTCGAGTTTAGTTTCCAACCTTTCCCTTGCGTCACAGATCTGTAAACATTTGTAAGTTTCGAAAGATTTTTAGAAAGACAATTTAGAAACCCTAATTCTGTGAAGAACATTTGAGAGAAAATAAAAAAAAAAAAACAAAGAGAGGAAATAGAGAGAACTTACCTTAGAAAAAAAAGTTAATTCTGTCGGAAGAGAGAGAAAAGAAAACACGTGAGGAGTAAGCTAGGGTTATTTGGTTTTCTTTTAGCTAAAAATACTCCTGTTGGACCGGGCCCTGGATTAGGCTTTATCAAACTACCATGTCATACTTATGTTCATATGAGAGAGAAGAAGCAGAAGAAGAAGAGAGATTGGGAGATGGTAGAAGGATTTGTTGTCCCGCATTGAAAATTTTACAGGAGTCCTTATTTATAAGGTCTAATTGGACATTATTTGTTTAAGAAGGCAACTATAAGGGAAGTATGGGTTTCTTATATATATGGCTTGCTTTCTCCAGGTACTGAAATAGAACTTTTCAAAGTTCAAGTACCTAATTAAATTTTCAAGTAAAGTTGAGGTATTAAATTTGACATTAACCTATTATATAAGGATATAAAATTTATCCTTCGGTATTTCATCCATTCTTTTAGCTTTAAGGTTTAATTTAACACATCAATATGAATAATTTACTAAAATTTTGATTAGGTTAAAATAGGAAAACAGTAAATGTTAGAGAGTAATTTTGCATTTTTCTCTAGTTTTAATTATAATATGACATAACTTTAGGTAGCACATCTTATTGGTTACCAAACAAGGTCACCAATAGAGTGTTCAAAGGTTTGTTTTATTCATCAGTTTCATATCATCGTAGCATCTTATTTTTATCGTTTTCAAAGATACTAGTTGTCAAAAATAGAAATAGATGAAAATAGATATTTTCATTCATAAACAGATTAAATACAGATAAGATACAGATACAAATTAGATATAAATGAAAATTAAACAATCTAAACAGACCTTAAATTATGCATTGGTTTTTAATGGTGATTAAAAATTATATCCACTAGTTTAATGAGGAATTATCAAAATACATTATGTTAGATTTATGATATTTAAGATTTAAAAATATCATATTTGGTATATGAACTCTATATAGAAATTTATTTTGAAACCTAAATTTTAAATTTATCAACTTAGTACCTAGTAAAACCTTTCGTGATTATTTTTACTACCTTACTAACGCAATTTGCTTTATTTTATGACATGGGGAGGCAGCTTATCAATATTAGATAGTGTTAAGAGAAGTAATAAAAATTCAATGATATGATCCTTTTTTATGTTAATAAATAGAGCAAACAGTAATAAGAAGATAGTAAAAATAGTCATAAAAATTTTGACTGAATACTAAATTGACCACTTCAAATTTTAGGTACCAAATTGAAATTTTTGTGCAAATTTTAGGTATTAAATTTGGCATTTACCCTTTAGAACAGTATGGTTTTACATTTAGTTGAAATAAAGGTAAAATACATTAAAACCCATCAACGTTTAGAGAAAATTTATTTAAAGTATCAATATTTTGATCGGTGAAAAAGATAAACCAATGTTTAAAGATAAATTAATTTAAAGTATCAAAATTTCTAGTAGTTGAAAAAAAAAATCAACGTTTCATAAAATCGGTCGAATAAGATACTACTAATTGACCTTTGAAAAAATTAAGGAAAGTTAATTAAAAAAATGAACCTTGTAAAATATAAATTCCTCTTTTTACTACTTGAAACATTGATATCTTATATAAATTTAATCTTAAATGTTGATGCTATTTGATGTAATTTATCCATTGAAATAGATGGTATAAAGTTGAGGAAGAAAAAGCTAGCTATATAAAGTAATCTTCCTTTGCAAATTTGTGGCAATTTTCACATTGTTTAATGTTGCATTTAATTACCTAAAGTCTAAAAATATTAATTTTGTACATAGATTTTTCCTATTTTTAAAATTAATTATCTAAACTTTACCAAAATTTGTAATTAGCTACCTAAACTTTACTAATAATTGCAATTACCTACCCATTGGATACTATAAATGATGTCAAAAACTTAACACGTAAGAAACTAATTCATTAAACTTTAAATAATTAATATTTGATACCAAATATGGCTTTAGCCGGTAAGTTTAACACTTCTTTTGTCCTCTTTGTGGTGTGGATAAGATATGCCTTCACCAAAGGCAAACATAGCACTTACCAACACTTCCAAATACCCCCAAACAAGCGGGATAAGTACTAATAAAACAACTAAGTAGAAATGCGTCGAGGATAATTCACCCTTTTTCTTTTATGATGAATCTATTTTTGTTAGACTTGTTAAATTATTGTATAGTAATTTCTTTCTTGAAATTTAATAAGAGTACACCGTCAATTTAACTGTCTAGAATATATATATATATATATATATATTGCCATTACAATGGGAAAGGAGATTTAAACGTAATACCTCTTACTTGAGAGATTAATAGAGATGCCACTAGACTATGAGCCATTGGTTAACGGCCTAGAATTTAAAATTATCAATTTGCTATCTATTACAACCAAGCTACATAGATCTAGAAACAAGCCTAAGTGGCTTAAGGATTTTACTCATGAAATGCATGTACATATTACAAATACAGTTGTTAACACCTGATTTAAGTTTTGTAAACAACTATTTTACATCATATCATAACATAAAGTAGTTTTCACTATTGTACATGTATAAAATGAAGAAGTCGAATGAAATAGGGAATATCCCAGCTTACAGTATAAAGCATTTTATGGAGTTGGTGGCTTCCTTGAATAGCCATTTCTATATCAATTTCATACCTGCATGCAAACTGTAAACCCTCGTTTTCTTAGTTAACTTGAGCTCAATTTTAGGAAGATTTAAAACCGAAAACCAAAATCCTAAAGGGATATCTCTGAACAATAGGACCAAGGAATCCTATGTCCAGCGATATCAAGAAGAAAACCTCGATAGAATAAAAATGAGCTAACTCCGAAATAAGACTGCAAATCGGAAAGTCGATCGGAAACCCTAAGTCAATAAAATCTTAGAAAACCCTAGCAGTTTAGATCCAGCAATCCTGGGTTCTCAAACTAAGAAGTCGAATTATGAGTAAGAAGTATAGGTTGGCTTGTATTAATATTAGAATGCTAAGTAATATTTGATTAGTAAATTTTTTACCTATTTTGAGCCCGATAGGATACGAGTCTCGAAAAGCATGTCCTAGGGCTCGGGATATTAAATATATGATATTAGTACCGAGAGTAATTTCATAATATTTCTAAATATTTCAGTTATATAATTTTTCGGGTTATAAAAGTTATAGTTATAACCATTTATCGTATTTTCATTACTATCAGTATATTAAGTGTCTAATCAACTTTTGTTTTCTTTTACACTATTCCTCAAGTACAACCACTCATACCCTATTCTTACATCCTCACAATCTATCTTACTATTTTACATCATTTCCTTACATATTTGCAACAATGTTTACTCACATCTACATATTGTCATTGTTGCATTTCACTCATAACATGAGTATTATAGTAGATCTATTGTCACGCCTTAGAGGATACTCTAAACGTGGCAGTTTGTCGCATATAATATTAAAGCTAATGAATGACAACCTTAGTCACGCAGGAGCTTCGATATCATATGCAAGGTGTGCTTCCAAGATAGTAGGAGACTCATAGGGGTATTACGTTTAAATAGATAGCAAAAGCAAGCATGAACTTAAATAGATAAACATAAGATCTTCATTTAATAACAAATTCGTACATCATCTTAGGGGCATTCCCTCGCCTTAAAGTTTTTGTTCAACTATACTAATAACAAAATAAGCATAACTACCACATAAGCCTACTATAGAGATTTTCCTAGAAATCTATATTCAAAACTAAAAATACATAAACTTCTTCCAAAAACTCCTAGTAGCTTACACTCGTACCTAGCATACGGGGCTTCTTAGGGCCAACCATAGATAATCGTACTGTAATAGAAAACTATAAGGGCATAAGCAAGACTAGCTTAGTGAGATAATTCCATCTATAAGACATTTCCATAATTCATACAAGTATTTTAATCAAAACATATGAAAATGCACAAATCATATGAACAAGCAAGATACACATGATTAACCGGAAATCAAGTGTAGCATGGATTTAACGCCCTCCATGACAAGGGTTGGGAGGTTACAGGCCCATACGACCATCAATATCCGCAGATTTACCGACTCCTGCTTGACCTGTAGACTTTTCGGCTCCTACTAGCCACCATGTAGACTTTCCGGCTCTTACCAGCCACCACTACCATTTCCTCGTTTCCCCACACAAAGATTAGTAGTGAAAAAATGTGACTCATGTGAATGATATGCATGAATTAATTTCAATATAATTTTCACCATAAATGTTTAGTTCAAGTTAAAGGTGATCAACACAATTTTTATCATATCAAAACAAGAATCACAATTTATTTATCAAACCAACTTCTGATATTCTTAACTTGTATTCAATCATTCATAATACCAAGTCACACAATAATTATCTACTTTTATCTTTTTCTTAATTGCTTTCTATTAATTACAAGCACAAACAAGAAAATGTAACTTAGTAAAAGGAATAACTCACTCCATAACGGTAGATCTAATCGAAATAGTCCTCCGGATAGACGACCTCGGGTCCTTCGTCACCTAAACAATATGAAATACCCAAAATGAGTCTTTCATAAAACTTGTATTCTTGAAGATTCTAAACTTTTCTTAAAATCGCGGTAAAAACGTATAAGAGGAAATTCCAACTTAAAATGGCCATAACTTGCTCATTTTAACTCGGAATTTTGCGTATAATATACGTTTTCTACCTACTCGAAAAGATCTACGCATTTCTGAGCTTATTTTCATAAAAATAGGTCGTTTGGGTTTCGAAAAAGCAGCAACCAGATTTCCCACGAATTTGCAAAAACTTGAGTTCCTCTTTTTATATAAAACTCAATTGAAGACATGAATGTTCCAAGTATTTTTATAAAATTTTTGGAAGATATATATATATGTATTGACTCATAACAAATGGATGAAGTAAATAAAGTTGTCTTAACTTATGAAAAAGTAAAGTTTTAAAAGATTGTGAACTTTGAGATTTTGTTGGAATATTCATTTTACTTTTGAAAAGGTCTTGAGTTATTTGAGATGAATATTCCTTTTTCCAAATTTAATCTCTTATAATTACTTTAAATTCTTAAGGAGTGGTTTTTATTTTCTATACTTAGATTCCAACAACTTTTAAAAGTAAGAACAATTTCATAAAATGATGTCCTTGTTTCTTGTAATGATTCCAAAAGAATTTCTAATACTTGATGAAAAATAAGTTTGTATAAAACCTTTTGTTTATTTAAGAAGAAAAAGAAAAAAAAAATCGTTTCTAAGCATGTTCATGAGTTTTTAAGAAATCTATTTTCTACATCTATTTCTTTTAGAAAGAATCTTTAATTTAAGGAAACACTTCCTCATTTATTTTTGTTGAGACAAAAACATTATGTTCATGCATGAATATGAATCATAAAATTATGGAATATAAAGGAACATAATAACTTAAAAGAATAAGCAAATAACGAAACAAATCAAGTATTGGGACGTTAGCTTCATCAAGGTACCCCAGGACTAAGAAAAGACTAGTCCCGAAAAGGAAAGAAAATGTTTTGACTTGATGAGGACAAGTCTAAGACTAGAAAGACTAGTCTTAAGAACAACTTGAAATTAAATAAATTGCAATGAAGTAAATAAATTGCATAGAAGGTAAATAAATTGCAAGACAATGAGCTTATATGCTCTAAATAATATATATATAGCTATATAGATATTTAGAGAGTTATGAATATAAAGGAACATAAAGGAATTGATATTATGAACAAAAACAAAGTATGAACCTATTGTTGCTTTCTTAACCTTCATGGTTTTGGAAAACACACATTAAGTTCATACTAAGTAGATGAACATATGAACTTCTTGAAGAATTGTTACCTAAAAGAGATGAACTAGAGAGAGCTTCTTGGAAGAACTTTCTTGGAGAGATTTGGAGAGAAATTTAAGTATAGTAACTTTAGTATGGAAGAAGTGTGAAAGAAGTGAAAGTGTGAAGGGGTATTTATAGGAAAATGTGAGAGATAAATTGTGTTGATTAAATAAAGTAAAAATAAAACAAATTGGGCACCTACCTAATGGCTTTTGATGAAGTTATGTGTGGAATATATTGACAGATTACTAAACTCATATGCCAAAAAAAATGGATGTCTAGTTAATACACTGCTGTTTGTTGGATGTCAGAAACAAAAAAAAAAAAAAAAAAGCAACAAATCATTTTTGTTGTACTATAATGATAGGGAGAACATGAGTTGGTTCATCTCATAATCATGGATTTCTTCGGTGAAAATCGAGCTGCCCTGTATGGATGCTGATTCAACTTCACAATACATGTCTCCTTGGTCACAAGTACTTTCCATGGCCACTTCTAGCTCAAGAATACGTGCTTAAAGCCTTGACTGAAGTACTTCATGAAGGCGTAAACTCA